>JAPXFY010000023.1:7936411-7966411 GCA_030674185.1 Monoplex corrugatus
ATGTCATGATCTTTTTTTTTTATCTTGGCTTACGGTTTATGTCATGATCATTTTTTTTTTATCTTGGCTTACGGTTTATGTCATGATCTTTTTTATCTTGGCTTACGGCTTATGTCATGATCATTTTTTTTATCTTGGCTTACGGCTTATGTCATGATCATTTTTTTATCTTGGCTTACGGCTTATGTCATGATAAATTTTTTTATCTTGGCTCACGGCTTATGTCATGATCATTTTTTATCTTGGCTTACGGCTTATGTCATGATAATTTTTTATCTTGGCTTACGCTTATGTCATGATCATTTTTATCTTGGCTTATGGCTTATGTCATGATCATTTTTTAATCTTGGCTTATGGCTTATGTCATGATCATTTTTTTCTTGGCTTACGGCTTATGTCATGATCATTTTTTTTATCTTGGCTTACGGCTTATGTCATGATCATTTTTTTATCTTGGCTTACGGCTTATGTCATGATCATTTTTTTATCTTGGCTTACGGCTTATGTCATGATCATTTTTTATCTTGGCTTACGGCTTATGTCATGATCATTTTTTATCTTCGCTTACGGCTTATGTCATGATCATTTTTATCTTGGCTTATGCATGATCATTTTTTATCTTAGCTTACAGCTTATGCAATGATCATTTTTTATCTTGGCTTACGGCTTATGTCATGATCATTTTTTTCCTGGCTTATGGCATGATCATTTTTATCTTGGCTTATGGCTTATGTCATGATCATTTTTATCTTGGCTTATGGCTTATGTCATGATCATTTTTTTATCTTGGCTTACGGCTTATGTCATGATCATTTTTTATCTTGGCTTACGGCTTATGTCATGATCATTTTTTAAATCTTGGCTTACGGCTTATGTCATGATCATTTTTTATCTCGGCTTATGGCTTATGCCATGATCATTTTTTCTTTATCTTAGCTTACGGCTTATGCCATGATCATTTTTTCTTATCTTAGCTTACGGCTTATGTCATGATCATTTTATCTTAGCTTACGGCTTATGCCATAATCATTTTTTCTTATCTTAGCTTACGGCTTATGCCATGATCTTTTTTATCTTAGCTTACGGCTTATGCCATAATCATTTTTTCTTTATCTTAGCTTACGGCTTATGCCATGATCTTTTTTATCTTAGCCTACGGCTTATGCCATAATCATTTTTTCTTTATCTTAGCTTACGGCTTATGCCATGATCTTTTTATCTTAGCCTACGGCTTATGTCATGATCATTTTTCTTTATCTTGGCTTACAGCTTATGTCATGATCATTTTTTATCTTGGCTTATGGCTTATGTCATGATCATTTTTTTATCTTGGCTTACGGCTTATGTCATGATCATTTTTTTATCTTGGCTTACGGCTTATGTCATGATCATTTTTTTATCTTGGCTTACGGCTTATGTCATGATCATTTTTTCTTATCTTGGCTTACAGCTTATGTCATGATCATTTTTTATCTTGGCTCACGGCTTATGTCATGATCATTTTTCTTTATCTTGGCTTACGGCCTATGTCATGATCATTTTTTATCTTAGCTGCGGCTTAGCCATGATCATTTATCTTGGCTTACGGCTTATCCCATGATCATTTTTATCTTGGCTTACGGCTTATGTCATGATCATTTTTAAATCTTGGCTTACGGCTTATGTCATGATCATTTTTATCTTGGCTTACGGCTTATGTCATGATCAATTTTTTTATCTTGGTTTATGGCTTATGCATGATCATTTTCTTTATCTAGGCTTGCGGCTTATGTCATGATCATTTTTATCTTGGCTTACGGCTTATGTCATGATCATTTTTTCTTTATCTTGGCTTACGGCTTATGTCATGATCATTTTTCTTTATCTTGGCTTACGGCCTATGTCATGATATTTTTTTATCTTGGCTTGCGGCTTATGTCATGATCATTTTTATCTTAGCTTACGGCTTATGCCATGATCATTTTTTCTTTATCTTAGCTTACGGCTTATGCCATGATCATTTTTTCTTTATCTTAGCTTACAGCTTATGCCATGATGATGTTTTCTTTATCTTAGCTTACGGCTTATGTCATGATCAATTTTTTCTTTATCTTAGCTTATGGCTTATGCCATGATCATTTTTTATCTTGCTTATGGCTTATGCCATGTTCATTTTTATCTTGGCTTACATTTTCGGCACTCATCGGTTTTAGCCAGAGTCGAGCGTGCTATGGCTGATTGGGAAGACTGGGACTCATCCACGTTGTGGATGCCTCATTGAGCGTGTCGCTCAACCAGCAACACCGCAAGTGTCGGTATCTCCTGAACCTGCTAAAAGATGTGGTTGTAATTTGCTGAGCTCAGCAAAGACACTTTTTTGTACGCGAATGCCAGTTATCCGACTGCTTTGCAGATTTTAGATCATCTCGTGCAAACAAACTTCACTTTGTGAAAAATAAACGATTGCATGTCCACTGGTGATATGGGGGGTGGGTGGGTGGGTGGGTGTTGGAGGATGGAAGGGGAGGGAGAGGTTGGTGAGGGGAAAGCGTGGAGAGAAAGAAAACGTCACACATAACAAGGTCGTTTCACGGTTGCAAGTGTGCTGGCAATCGGACAAACAACAGGCACGTGCGCGCTTCCTCTTTTTTTCTGTTTTAACACAAGCACGCTAAGAAGAGAATGATACACCGTTATTGTCACATTTGAAGTTTGGAGATTGGAGTTTGTTTTAAGAGGCATTCATCGCACTCGACAATTCCGTATGCGCTCCACCCAAATCTGCCAGCAATCATCTGGCAGACTCCTCAAGCCTACGCAAAACCCAACGCGCTGGCAAAGTCTTGAAACTGGGGATAGTGGGGGTGGAGGGACTTTTTGAAACACTAAACTGACACCATCAGAAACATCAGAAAGAGTGCTTGAATGTTATATAGAACCAATACTGTAGTACGGATGCGAGGCGTGGAGTCAGCAAGCAAAGCCAGAACAAGATTGAGGCAGCCGAAATGTGGTTTCTCAGAAGAATGTTGAGAGTTCCGTGGACAGCAAAGAAAACAAACGAGGCAGTCTTGATGGAGGCAGACACAAGTAGATCACTCATAAGGAAGATTAGGAAAAGACAAGCAACATTTATAGGCCATTTTATGAGGAAGGGGGATTTGGAGCACCTGGTCACAATGGGAAAGCTGGAGGGAAAGAGAGCGCCAGGTAGACCCAGGGAGAGAATGCTGGACGGACTTGCAGAGTGGCTGGGGATGAGGAGGGTGGGGGAGATGCTAGGAGCAACGAGAGATAGAGATGGTTGGAAGTCCATGGTCGCCAACGCCATGCGGCAGGGCACCTGATGATGATGATGAAGCTGACACCACCCAGGGCGATGGAAACATTAAATGGGCAGCAAACATGCTAACGTTTAACCTTTTGACTCCCAGACCCTGTCCATCAACTGCAAAAACCCAACCCTTTGACTCCCTCACCCTTTCCACCAGCTTCCTGCGGGAAGCTGGTGGAAAGGGTGAGGGAGTCAAAGGGTTAAGTTTTGCTTTGCTAGAATGACTTGCAATGCAGGATGCTGGTAAACAGGGTACGGGAGTCAAAGGGTTAATGTTGTGGACTGGGGTTGAACTCGAGATATCAGATCTTGAGTCCATGGCTCCATAATAAGCCACATTTAAATAAGAATTTAAATAATTTTTTTTAATGTCCTACAGCCCAATGCTTGGCGTTTTTTCAAAAAAATATATTTCGGGGAGAAAAAAGCCAAAAAACCCACCGTGTCTATCATGGATCCTTCTATAAGAGATGGGATCTCGATTACCATTGAAACCAACACTGAGACGAAAGAGAGTCCAAAGCTTAAACGTATCTTGCACCCATCCAAATGCAATCGAGACTGAAATTGCCAGTCAGTAACACCCTTTCTGTCTGTGGGTTTCACGTTTAGTGTTATGTAGGTTGTTCACTATGTGTCAACGATCTTGACAACCTCAGAATTGTATTACACACGTACTTTATACGTTTTTTTTTAAGCTGAGTCGATGAAACAAGGCTTTGCAAGCTGGGATCACACACACACGTACACACACACACACACACCACGCATACACACACATGCACACACACTGTTCCATACACGCACATGCACACACACACACACTGTGCCATGCACGCACACACACACACATGCACACACATACACACCGCGCGCGCGTGCACACACACACACACACACACACAACACACACAACACACTGTGCGATACACGCATCACACACACACACACACACCACACACACACACACACACACACACACACACACACACTGTGCCATACACTCACACACACACACACACACACTGTGCCATGCACACACACACACACACACACACATACACACTGTGCCATGCACACACACACGCACACACACACACCACTCACACACGCTGTGCCATACACGCGCGCACACACACACACATGCACAACCCCCCTCCACACACACACACACACACACACACTCACACACGCTGTGCCATACACGCGCGCACACACACACACACATGCACACCCCCCCTCCACATACACACACACACACACACACACACACACACACACACACACACACACACACACACACACACACACACACACACACACACCACACACACAAGGCTGTCACATGACTTTAGTTAGGCTGGAAAGTAGGGCGATAAATATCCTGGTATCAGCACTCAGTCAGAAGACAGCGTATGGTTAAAACGCGCTCCACGAGTGCTCAGACTGTCAATTGTGGTGTGAACTGAGTTGGACTAAACTTGTTTGTCAACCCACGAAGGTGGAGCCCCATAATAACATCGACAGGTGCACAATGAAAGGTAAGCAAAGCAGACATATCCAAATCAATAATGATCGTTGAGAGTTCCATGGACAGCAAAGAAAACAAACGAGACGGTCTTGATGGAGGCAGACACAAGTAGATCACTCATAAGGAAGATTAGGAAAAGACAAGCAAGATTTATTGGCCATTTTATGAGGAAGGGGGATTAGGAGCACCTGGTCACAACGGGAAAGCTGGAGGGAAAGAGAGCGCCAGGTAGACCCAGGGAGAGAATGCTGGACGGACTTGCAGAGAGGCTGGGGATGAGGAGAGTGGGGGAGATGCTGGGGGCAACGAGAGATAGAGATGGTTGGAAGTCCATGGTCGCCAACGCCATGCGGCAGGGCACCTGATGATGATGATGATGATGAATGATCGTTGGAGACAGGCCTGAACGCAGTCTCAAGTCAAGCAACCAGAAGCTTCTGGCAAAATCAAAATCAAAATACAAAACCATAGGACGCCGACCGAGCCTTCCGTTGCCAGGCCCCACTTGTCTGGAACGATCTGCCATTTTCTCTCCGCTGTTCATCACCTCTCTCTTCTTTCAAGGCGGGCCTCAAAACTAATCTTTTTGAAAAATACTACCAGTAATGAAACATGATTTTTGATCTTTCTGATTCAGTAATGTATATATTAGTACTTGCTTGCAACAGATTGCTAATGTGTGTGTGGGGGGGGGGGGGAGGAGGGACTAGGAGTGGGAGTTAGTATAATTGACCACTAGGCATAGGGCTGATTGGGAAAAATGAACTAATTAATGTAAAGCGCAGTGAGTCTTTACCTATGTGTAGGAGAAAGCGCTATATAAAAGTGACTTATTATTATCATTATTAACATATTTATTGTTCTACGTGTATTTACTTTAAGCGTCATAGATTTTAGTAGTGTAAACACTAGTCACGGTAAATCATTCTTGTATAGCGCTTTTCTCTAAACTCATTAAGACTCACTGCGCTTTACACGTAATAGGACTTTTTAGTTACCCCCGTGGGGATGCCGGGGGCTCTTTCAGTATAAATGGTATCCCCACCTTCTGGATATTCTGTGCCAGAAATTTCCTCTTTTCTGTCACTCTCTTTGTTTCTGCTTGTCCTTTGCTGTCTGTCATTTCTTCCTATCATTTTCTGCCTCGCTGGGCCATTCACCTGTATGTGTTCGATAAAGTCTAACATACTTTCTCTTAGGATTGATAATTGAGTACGTGTGTTAAGTGCATTTTTGGCTCTAGGGAAATGAGATACGCGGAAGCAATTTTAGGTAATTTAGGCCTTTTTTATATATGTTTTAGTGTCGTTAGTTATGTTTAAATTTGTATTCAGGTTTGTGTTTTAAATCCCCTGTGTGATAAATTGGATGGAACCGTCAACGCCAGATACAAAAAATTAGAAGAAAAAGACTGAAACTTCCCTGCTGCCCCGTCCTAATTTTTTGTATTTGGTGTTTGTTTGTTTGTGATTTTACGCTTGACAAAGGCCAGTTGGCCGAACATTTGCGCCTGTCTTGTCTTGTAGTATTAAATACGCGTTCTTATTATTTTTTCGTGTTTTTTTCAGATTCCTGTTCTTTTGAACGCGGGCAGTCACAAATGTTTGGGATTTTCGTATTACACCATTCTCCTATTTTAGAATTCCTCCGTTGGGTTGCCGGGGGCTCTTTCAGTATAAATAGTATCCCCACCTTCTGGAAATTCTGTGCTAGAAATTTCCTCTTTTCTGTCACTCTCTTTGTTTCTGCCTTGTTGCCTTGCTTTCTGTCATGTCTACTTATTTTCTGCCTTAATGGTCCATTCACCTGTATTTTTTCGATAAAGTCTTACGTACTTTTTCTTCGGATTGATAATTGGGTACATGTATTAAGTGCATTTTTGGCTCTAAGGAGGTGAGATATGCGGAAGCAATTTTAGGTAATTTATGCGTTTTTATATGTTTTGGTGTCCTTATGTATGCTTATATTTGTATTCAGGTGTGTTTTTTAAATTTCCCCTGTGCGATAAATCGGACAGAATGGTCCTACGCCGGGGACTGTCCTTAGATTATGTGGGCGAATGCATTGATATGTGTACTTATTTTCTTTTTTTTTTTTTCTTTCTTCCTATTGAAGTTTTGTGTGTTTTGAAGCGGTTATAGCCCTGATATGGCTCTGCGCAGTTGGCTGGGCTTTAAATAACAATAAAAGAAAAAAAAAGAAATTTCTGAGAATTTCGTAGCGTAGAACACCATGTAGACCCAGGGAGAAAATATAGGACGGATTTGCAGGGTGGCTGAAGACAGAGACGGTGGGAAATGTACTTGCAGCGACAGGGGATAGATTAGTGAGGAGGTCCATGATCGCCAACGCTATGCAGCTGGTCACATGATGATGATGAGTGGTTATCGTGCTCGCCTCGCACGCGAGAGGTCCCAGGTTCGATCCCCAGCCGAACTACATTTTTGAGCAGGCAGGATCCTGAAAGTCACGTCGATGTCTGGTGGCTTTTAAGGAAACATAAAAACACCCAGCATAAACGCCCAACGAAGACGAAGTACGCAGTTTCAATTTCTCGAGATGACGTCTCCGCGCTTGGAATGAATTCCATATGCACTAACGTCACAGGTGCCATGTGATGGAGAAGATCCAGAATGATAACGACACATGCCTTAAGCCTGCACATAAATCTTCGAGCTGGCCAGGTCCTGAAGTCCTATCTAGATATTCCATAACCCTGGGGTCGTAGAGGAGTGAGTTGGCAGAGACCTCAACTTTTCCCAGGGCCAGCACCAAGAGGGCGGGGCCCATCCCCTCTCCATCGATTTAAATTCATATTCATCGCCGCTTTTTTTTTAACAAGACTTCAGAAAGGTAATAAGGCTAACTGGTCTTCAAGGGGTGGGACGTGGGAAATCAACCTATCTGTCCAATGTATTTATACCAAGGCAGCCGGGCAATGCCCTGCTCTTCACGATTTTCAACTGCCGCGGAATCTTCAGCGTGCGTAGCCAGGAGGCGCACGGGTCCGACTCGTTTTTCGTTCCCTTCCGAAGGACTAGATGTTCAGTTTGATTTTCCGGTCAATCTGAGGAGAAAAATCGAGGCTTCTACGGGGAGCGAACCCTGGAACCTGGAGTTTAGTTATTGGCGGGCGAACGTCTGAACCGTTCCGCTACTCTTCTCCCTGTCGTCAGACTGTGCAGCTACAAAACGCCTGCACAGTGTAAATAAACGTGCATACAGAAATCCGAAAACAAATTGAAATACAAATAAACAAACAAAACCTCAGCAAAAAAACAACAACAACAAAAAAACACAAAACAAAAAAACAAACAAATAAAACAAAACAACAACAACAACAACAACAACAACAACAACAACAACACGAACAACAACAGGAAAATGTCACACACATTTTGGACTTTATTCAACACGCCAGACACCACGCAACCCTAACCGCAACTGAATCAGCAAAAAACGAAATTTATGAAGTTGAAATAAATCTGACTCAAAAACACAACTGAATAAACGTATATTTATTGATTGATTTATGCTCGAACCAAAGCGAAAAAAAGAGGGAACACTAGAAATTGAATTCATCCACAACTGAATATGTATGCATTTTTGAAAACAGTTCATCCGTTCATGAATTTGTGTACAAATTCAAGTATGTGTCATTTAATGTATTTCTTACAAAATGGACGCAAGCCGAGAACCAGAAACTAAACCGATCCTCTGCAGAGCATGTCAAAGTATATAATGTCTTCTGAATTAATCAATTATTTATTTACTTGTTAATTACTTTTAAATCTATGTATATGTCTATCAGTCAGTTATTCAGTGAATAAATCTACGTAATTACATATGTATATATGTATGTATGTATGTATATATGTATGTATGTATGTATGTATGTATGTATGTATGTATGTATGTATGTATATATGTATGTATGTATATAGGTATGTATGTATTATGTATGTATCATGTACGTATGTATGTATTTGTCTATCTGTCTGTCTGTCTGTCTATCTGCCTATCTGTTCTATCTATCTATCTATCTAGCTACCTAGCTATTACATCTCTCTCTCTATCTCTTTTCTCTCTCTCTCTATCTATCTATCTATCTATGTCTGTCTATCTATCTATCTATCTATCTATATATCTATATACATACATACATACATATATATATAGATTGTATACATATATATACATATATACATATATGTATATATATATGTGTATGCATTCATATAGACGGTAGGACACATGATACATATATATATACACACACACACACACACACACACACACACACACACACACACATATATATATATAATATATATATATATATATATATATATATATATATATTACATATATATGTATATGTATCAATCATCATCATATGTCCTGCTACATGCAAGTACATCTCCCACTCTCTCCGTTTTCATCCACTCCGCAAGTCCGCCCAATATTTTCTCCCTGGGTCTACCTGGTGCTTTTTTTTCCCTCGAGCGTTCCTGTTGAGACTAGGTGCTTTAATTTCTTTTGCCTCGTAAAATATCCTATACATGTTGCTTGCTTGTTTCTCAGAGAACGAGAAAAAGGGGAAGGGCAGAAAGGGGTCTTTAATCGTGCGGACCGTGACACGACCTTTCACCCGTTCCAAGGAGGTGTCGTCCAGCGTCTTTACCCTGACTGACCAAGTACCCTTCTGTGAGCAGCAAGGCACCAGCCCCCCTTCGACCGCCGTCATGGATCTGTCGCCAGGTTTGTGATATGTTTTCTTTCTCTCTCTCTCTCTCTCTCTCTCTCTCTCTCTCTCTCTCTCTCTCTCTCTCTCTCTGTGTAAAAAAGAGAAGAGTCGAGACGAGACGAGACTAGACTAGACGAGACGAGACGAGACGAGAAGAGAAGAGAAGAGAAGAGCAGAGAAGAAACGAGACGAGATGAGACGAGACAAGACAGGACAATAAAGAACAGATGAGTACAGCCCAGTATAGGACAAGGCAAGACAGGACAGGACCGGACGTGACGTGACAATACAGGATAGTACAGGACAGGACCTACCAAACCTAACCTGATATGTACCTGCCATAAGGAACCAGGATAGCGCTGTAAGACAGGACAGATAGGACAGGATAGGACAGGACAGGATAGGACAGGACAGGACAGGATAGGATAGGACAGGACAGGATAGGACAGGACAGGACAGGACAGGATAGAATAGGATAGGACAGGACAGGATAGGACAGGACAGGACAGGATAGGATAGAACAGGACAGGATAGAATGGACAGGACAGGATAGGACAGGACAGGATAGAATAGGACAGGACAGGATAGAATAGGACAGGACAGGATAGGGCAGGACAGGATAGGACAGGACAGTACAGGACAGGACAGGACAGGATGGACAGGATAGGAAGGACAGGAAGGGTAGGACAGAACAGGACAGGAAGGACAGGACAGGACAGGACCTAAACCTAACCTGATATGTACCTGGCATAATGAACCAAGATAGCGCTGTAAGACAGACAGGACAGGATAGGACAGGACAGGACAGGATAGGACAGGACAGGACAGGATAGGACAGGACAGGATAGGCCAAGACAAGACAGGATAGGACAGGACAGGACAGGATAGGACAGTATAGGACAGGACAGGACAGGATAGGACAGGATAGGACAGGACAGGACAGGATAGGCCAAGCAAGACAGGATAGGACAGGATAGGGCAGGACATGATAGGACAGGATAGGACAGTATAGGCCAAGACAAGACAGGACAGGATAGGATAGGAAGGATAGGACAGGACAGGACAGGATAGGACAGGACAGGATAGGACAGGATAGGACAGGATAGGACAGGACAGGACAGGATAGGAAGGACAAGATAGGATAGGACAGGACAGGACAGGACAGGACAAGACAGGACAGGACAGGACAGGATAGGACAGGACAGTATAGGACAGGATAGGACAGGATAGGATAGGACAGGACAGGATAGGACAGGACAGGACAGGACAGGATAGGAGGATAGGAAGGACAGGATAGGACAGGATAGGACAGGATAGGACAGGACAAGACAGGATAGGACAGGACATGATAGGAAGGATAGGACAGGACAAGATAGGACAGGACAAGATAGGACAGGACAAGACAGGATAGGACAGGACAAGACAGGATAGGACAGGACAGGATAGGACAGTATAGGACAAGACAGGATAGGACAGGACAGGACAGGACAAGACAAGATAGGACAGGACATGATAGGACAGTATAGGACAGGACAGGACAGGCCAGGATAGGATAGGACAGGATAGGACAGGATAGGACAGGATAAGACAGGACATGACAGGAAGGACAGGATAGGACAGGACAAGACAGGACAGGACAAGACAGGATAGGAAAAGACAGAACAGGAGAGGAAAAGACAGGACAGGACAGGACAGGATAGGACAAGATAGTACAGGATAGGACAGGACAGGACAAGACAGGACAGGACAGGATAGGACAAGACAGGACAGGACAAGAAGGATAGGACAGTACAAGACAGGACAGGACAAGACAGGATAGGATAGGACAGGACAAAGGGCAGGACAGGACAGGACAGGACATGATAGGACAGGATAGGACAGGATAGGACAGGACAGGACAGTACTGGACAGGACAGGACAAGATAGGACAAGATAGGACAGGATAGGACAGGATAGGACAAGACAGGACAGGATAGGACAGGGCAGGACAGGATAGGAAGGACAGGACAGGACAGGACAGGATAGGACAGGACAGGATAGTACAGGACAGAACAGGACAAGACAGGACAAGACAGGACAAGACAGGATAGGACAGGAAGGACAGGACAGGACAGGATAGGACAGGATAGGACAGGATAGGACAGGACAGGACAGGACAGGACAGGACCAACCTAACCTAACCTAATATGCGTTTGCAATTGCCATAAGGAACCAAGATAGCGCTGTAAGACACGGACTGGTTGTAAGACGAACAGTCAATGATTTTTAACATGTGTTGCTTTGATTGTTTTTATCATCATCATCATCATCAACAACAACAACAACAACAACAACATCATCATCATCATCATCAGCGAGAACACAAATGAACGACAGACTAGGAGATTGAGAATCTATTTTTTTCCACAAATGTGGGCATTGGGAGACACTCTGCATTAAGCATTTGCAAATCATCTTCCTTGGATGTAGAGTAATGGATACAGGGCAGTCGATTGTTGAAGGTACATATACTACACGTCATTATTGAAGGGCCAGGAACGTTTTTGAGTCAATTTTTGAAAGGAGAAATAACCTATTTTCTCTTACTCTTTTCTCCAATTCGTTGCCGTAACTGAATGGATAAGAGCTCAGACAACATTGCAGTTTCCTTTTGGCACGTGTTTGGGGATTTGCCGATTTGCAATGGGCGGCCCAAGGAAGACAATTTCCACACGAAATTGTCGAATCTTCAGCAGGGTCTCTCTGACGACGCAGGCAAGGTAGCGACAAAATTCGCTTTGCACGTGCAAGGCAAGCCCTTTTTGAACACTACTCCAGCCAAAGTTGCCCGCAGACGAGGATAAAAAGGACCCGTTCTTGGTTCGTTTTAACCATGCTTGCAAGACGATGGATGACGGATGAGCAGCGGGGGAGAGCCTTCGCTCTGCTTGATGAAGGCCTAGCGCAGCGGGAAGTTGCTAGACGACTTGAAGTGTCGCATTCCACAATCCAGAGACTGCTGGAGCGCTTCAATGAGACTGGAGCAGTCCAGGAAAGGCGTCACACGGGTCGACCCAGAGTAACGACAAGACCGCTACCTTGCCCTCTCCGTCCTGAGGGAAAGGGCATCCACTGCGGTGACCTTGAGGGGTCAGCTGAGGGACGCAACAGGTGCTAACATCAGCTGCAGCACGGTGAGAAGACGGCTACATGAGGCAAACTTGAGGTCACGGAGACCGGCCGTCCGACCCGTGCTGTCACCGGTCAACAGAGTGCGCCGCATGACCTGGGCCAGGGAGCACGTGACCTGGACAAGGCAACAGTGGGCCCGGGTCTTGTTTTCGGATGAGTCCAGGTTCACCCTGACCTTTAACGATGGCCGGGCTCGGGTGTGGCGACGTCAAGGGGAGAGGTTCGCTGACGCCACTGTCCAAGAGCATAACCGGTACGGCGGCGGGTCGGTGATGGTGTGGGGTGGCATGAGCCGTGGTACCCGGACCCCCCTGCTCCCCATTGACGGCATCCTGAACGGGGTCCGGTACCGGGACGAGGTTCTGGCGGCCGTGGCACTGCCTGCGCTTGTGGACCTTGGTCAAGGCGCCATCTTCCAGGACGACAATGCACCTGCGCATCGAGCACGCCTTGTGACCGACTTCCTGGAGCAGCATGAAGTCGTCCGTATGGCCTGGCCAGCGTGCTCACCTGACCTGAACCCAATTGAACACCTCTGGGATGTGCTCGGGAGGCGCATCAGGGACAACCACCCCCCACCGGGCACCCTGGCCAGGCTGGTCGACATCCTGCAGATCGAGTGGGCGGCCATCCCTCAGGACACACTCCGTACCCTTGTGGGGTCGATGCATCGGCGCTGTGAAGCATGCATCCAGGCTCGGGGCGGACACACGCGATATTGAAAACAGATTGGCCAAATCTGACACTTTCTGTTTTTTGAAAAGGGGGGGATGTTCCTTTAAATGCATGTGCTGTTCACTAATGGGTCATTGTGCTAATTTCTTTTTCCAAAACAGGTGTGGAAATGATGAAATAAAACATAGAATCAATTCTAAACATTGTCAATTATTTCAACTTAAAATTAGAGAGGAAGGAAGAAGTGGCCCTTAAATTATGATTAGGAGTATATTTCTTGAATTCTTTTCATCAGTTTTGAATCCCGTTGTTCTGAATCCAGGAAATTAAATTCATCTTCAGTTACACCACAAACTGTACATTTTCCATTTTCTCTTCGAATGATATGTAGTGTAGTGTTTGTGTAGTGTAGTGTAGTGTAGTGTAGTGTAGTGTAGTGTAGTGTAGTGTAGTGTTGTGTTGTATTGTGGTGTATTGTGGTGTGTTGTGTTGTGGTGTGGTGTATTGTATTGTATTGTATTGTATTGTAGTGTCGTGTAGTGTAGAATGATGTGTGGTGTGGTGTAGTGTAGTGTAATTTAGCGTAGCATAGTGCAGTGCAGTGTAGTGTAGTGTAATGCAATGTAGTGTAGTGGTAGCGTACTGTAGTGTAGCATAATGTGTATGTGTGAGTGCACGCGCTTGAGTGTGTGTCTCATTTGTTTATGTCTTTTCTGTACCAAGGCACATGTTATTTCGCTTTAGGTGCTAGGCTGGTGAATAAATGTGTTTCGTTTGATCTTAGATGGCAGAATGGAAGAAGCACATATCTACAAGACCGAAAAATACGCCGGTCTTGCCAGCACCCTGAAGAAAGCAGGTCTGCGGGTCAAAATCTTCGCCATAGAAGTCGGGGCAAGAGGGTTTGTGGGCACCTCCGCTTATGATCTCATGAAACAACTCGCCATTTCTGGGAAGAAGAGGACTAGAGCCCTTAAAGCGATGGCAGAGGCAGCAGAAAGGAGCTCAAGCTGGATCTGGGCAAGGAGGAACCAAAAGTGAACTTCATAAGGATTAAATTCCCTACAGATGATGTGTGCCCCGTTAGCACATTGGTAAAACCGCGTACCGCAGTTCTGAAGCGCAGAATCGCCCAGGTTCGCTCCCCGGCGTGGAAAAAAAAAAAAAAAAAAAATAGACAACAGCAGAAGGGCATCCAGGAGTCATGACCTGGATGTGGCCCGGCCCCCCGAGAGTGTAAGGAATTCAGGGCCGAAACACTTGTCTAAAGGGGGTTACTTCTCTGAAGACCTTCTGTTGTCTAGCTCTCCCTAGAGTTTCTTTCTACCTGTCTTGTTGCTACTGCCGCTTAGTGGTGGTGGTGTAGTGTAGGGTTATGGTTGGTGGTAGTGAAGGTGGTGAATTCATGGATGAAGCCAACAATTACGAAACATCATCATGCGTTGGCGATTATGGACTTCCATCCGTCTCTATCACTTGTTGCCTCAAGCATCTCTTCCACCCTCCTTGTCCCCAGCCACGCTGCGAGTCCGTCTAGTATCTTCTCCTTGGGTCTACCTGGTGCTCTCTTTCCCTCCAGCTTTCCCGTTGTGACCAGGTGTTCCAATTCCCCTTTCCTCATAAAATGGCCTATAAATGTTGCCTGTCTTTTCCTAATCTTCCTTATGAATGATCTGCTTGTGTCTGCCTCCATCAAGACTGTCTCGTTTGTTTTATTTGCTGTCCATGGAACTCTCAACATTCTTCTTAGAAACCACATCTCGGCTGCCTCAATCTTGTTCTGGCTTTGCTTGTTGACTGTCCACGCCTCGCAACCGTACAACAGTATTGGTTCTATATGACATTCAAGAACTCTCTTCCTGATGTTAATTGATAGGCATTTGTTGGTAAGAATGCTTTTCATCTTCTTGAATGCTGTTTTGGCTTGGCCGATTCTGCTGGCTATTTCTGATGTGCATCTGCCGTCTGATGAAATGATCGTTCCCAGATATTTAAATTTATCAACCTGTCTCAAGGTTGTGCCGTTTGTTGTTATTTTGCATGAGGGGATTTCTTGTTTTTTTTTACTGATCACCATGACTTCAGCCTTCTTGCTGTTTAGTTCCGACCCCTTATCTTTGCTTTCTATTTTAAGTATATTCACAATGTTTCGTAGTTCCCTTTCATTTTCTGCAATTAGCGCGGTGTCATCTGCGTATCGAATGTCGTTTATCATTTTTCCTCCAACCTTCAATCCAGGGTCTTCTTCTAGGTTTCTCATGATGTTTTCACGAAACAACGACACTAAACTCAAGTTTTTGCCCTCTGTTCCAGTGATCCACAGGAAGAACATGGTATCCACTCCCCCCATCTCCCTCCGTCGCCGCGCCACGTGTCTCAACGCCACGTCTTTCCATCAGCTACAGAGCTCATCACCCCAGGATTCCCCACTGTCCCGTTCCCCCTCCCCCCTCGTTCACTTCGCCCTCGGCGAGTTTCACGGCTGCGAAGAAGACTCGTCATCGGATACGTCATCGGTGAGGTCACTCTCTCAAGCCTCCGGCGAAAACTGTTCGGATAGTGTGGATTGTAGTCGAGGAGGAGGAGGAGGAGGAGGAGGAGGAGGAGGAAGGGAGGAGAAGAAGGTGGAAGAGAAGGAAGGGGTGGTGGGGACGGGGGTTAAGAAGGACAGAGGTGAAGAGGTGAAGGTCGGAGTTCGTTCTACCGCGCTCTCGTCGCAGCAGGGGGAGGAGGAGGGGGACTCGTCCAAGTCGGACTCGAGCCAGGAACTGAAGAGAAAGTCTGTCAGCATGTACAACCTGAGCGACGCCACGAGGGCAGAGTTTCAAGGTCCCCACGGGAAGCTCTTCACCGCCAAGCTCTTCAACCGCATCGGGAAGAAAGGAGCGCTGAGCAACGTGACCAACGTCTGCCACGTCTACAAAGGCACCATCCTGGTCACCGACCTCCTGGACGGCAAGATCCTGCACATGGCACGGAGCGGCCGCACGGTCAAGTGGTTCGAGACGGAGCCCGGGTCCGAACCCTGGTGCGCCTGCATCACCCCTCGAGGTCACGTGGCCGTCACCTTGAAACGGCCGGCCTGCGTCACGGTGTGGTCCGGAAACGGGACTTTAGTGAGGGAGTTCGGCTTTGACGTGCTGGAGTGTCCCACCGGTCTGGCCTGCGATCGTCAAGGTCGCTTCATCGTGACGGATGAGCGGACCAACCGCGTGGCCTTCTTCAGCGCTTCTGGAGAATTCCTGAGATACCTGTCCCACCCACCGCCACAAGAGCAAAGAAACAGGTCATCACCAGTCACCACCACCAGCAGCAGAAGTGATGAGGATAGCAGGTCCTGCCACAGTGACATATCTAGCGAAGATGAAAGCGAGGAAGAGGACGACGCGGACAAACGTCCCATTAAAGTAAGGTTTAATCTCAAACCGAGAAACGTTGTAAACCCCAACCTGCCTGGG
This sequence comes from Monoplex corrugatus, assembly GCA_030674185.1. Lineage (NCBI taxonomy): Eukaryota > Metazoa > Mollusca > Gastropoda > Littorinimorpha > Ranellidae > Monoplex > Monoplex corrugatus. The sequence goes on from JAPXFY010000023.1 coordinate 7,953,307, forward strand.
AACACTGGAAACCCAGAGTCTTCTGGAAACGGTGGAATTAACTGGAAATCCTCAGGAAATTCCAGCCCTTCAGGTAATCTGACAGTAGATTCAAACCATAATGCCATCCTGAAGAACGACAGGAGAAAGTCCAAAACTATCGATACGGACATCTTCGACAGTACGGAAACATATGAACCATACGTGTTCTCAGTGCCGAGGTATGTGTGTGTATCTTCATCAGGCAGAATCATCGTGTCGGATTCGGGCAGCCACTGCGTCAAGGTCTTCTCTCCGACAGGTATCTACCTGTATTCCATCGGAAGCTACGGCAGCAGGGACGGCCAGCTTAAGGTGCCTTATGGAGTCTGCTGCGACCAGAAAGACAACATCTACGTTGCTGACCACTACAACGACCGGGTCAGCGTCTTCTCCCTGGACGGTCAGTTTTTGCAGCAGGCGCTGACCGCGGTGTCCGGCTTGTTGCGGCCCAAGAGTGTCGCCATCCGGCCCTCGCATGCGCGGAGGTTGTTTGTGGCGCATGGGGGACTGCGCTCCACAGAGATCCTTGTGTATCGTTTGGAGTCCGAGCAGCATCACATCATATTTAAGTGTGATCTGTAGGCTGCTGATGTCAGCTTGTTTGGCGTTCATTCAAAAGGGATTCATCGCATTCGGACACTTCCATATGTGCTCCACCCAAATTTGCTAAGAACTACCTGGCAGACTCCCTAAGCCTGCGCAAAACCCTATGCACTGGCAAAGTCTTGAAATTCGGGAGGAGGGGGGAGGGACTTTTGAAACACTAAGCTGACACCACCGGAATGATGAAAACATTAAGATGGGCAGCCAACAGGCCAGTGGACCTATGAAACAGTAAGCTGACACCACCAGAACGATGGAAACATGAAGATGGGGCAGCCAACAGGCCAGTGGACCTATGAAACAGTAAGCTGACACCACCAGAACGATGGAAACATGAAGATGGGGCAGCCAACAGGCCAGTGGACCTATGAAACAGTAAGCTGACACCATCAGAACGATGGAAACATGAAGATGGGGCAGCCAACAGGCCAGTGGACCTATGAAACAGTAAGCTGACACCATCAGAACGATGGAAACATGAAGATGGGGCAGCCAACAGGCCAGTGGACCTATGAAACAGTAAGCTGACACCATCAGAACGATGGAAACATGAAGATGGGCAGCGAACAGGCCAGGTTTTTTAATGTTGCAGGCTGGGATTGAACTCAAGACATCAGATCTTGAGTCCACGGCTCTAGCTGGTCACGTCAGTTTTGAGAGAGTTTATTTGTTACCTTAACCGTCATCCGATCTGCTTATGTCATGTAACTTGTTTGTGCTGCATAAGGCTCTTCGCTTCGTGGAGATCTCACACTGAGCAGCGTGAATAAAGGAAGCGCTGATTATTTCGTTGTAGAAAACAGTGTTGCTATGCTTCAGCCTACGGAATAATGCAACTTTCCACTATTGCCGACAGTGATCAAGGAAATGATAACAGTAATGACATTTACAAAACGCCAAATCTTGATACAAGAATCAAACCAAATCGCACACTCTGAGTTTCAGTTTCAGTTTCTCACTCTGATCATTCACTAAAGCAGTCACCAACAACGACCAAAACTCCAGGGGCACAAATCACACACAAACACAGAGGGAGAGGACAGAGGGGTTGTGTGTGTGTGTGTGGGGTGGGGGTGGGGGTGGAGAGTGGAGTCGCAGATGTGGAAATCACTGTTGACGAAAAGGTATGTCTTCAAGCTAGACTTGAAGGAAGACAGAGTATGAGGACAGAGGTGTGTGTGTGTGTGGGGGGGGGGGGGGGGGGAGTGGACACGCAGAAGTGGAAATCACTGTTGACGAAAAGGTATGTCTTCAAGCTAGACTTGAAGGAAGACAGAGTATGAGGACAGAGGTGTGTGTGTGTGTGTGGGGGGGGGGGGGGTGAGTGGACACGCAGAAGTGGAAATCACTGTTGACGAAAAGGTATGTCTTCAAGCTAGACTTGAAGGAAGACAGAGTATGAGGACAGAGGTGTGTGTGTGTGTGTGGGGGGGGGGGGGGGGGGAGTGGACACGCAGAAGTGGAAATCATTGTTGACGAAAAGGTATGTCTTCAAGCTAGACTTGAAGGAAGACAGAGTATGAGGACAGAGGTGTGTGTGTGTGTGGGGGGGGGGGGGGGGGGAGTGGACACGCAGAAGTGGAAATCATTGTTGACGAAAAGGTATGTCTTCAAGCTAGACTTGAAGGAAGACAGAGTATGAGGACAGAGGTGTGTGTGTGTGTGTGGTGGGGGGGGGGGGGGGGAGTGGACACGCAGAAGTGGAAATCACTGTTGACGAAAAGGTATGTCTTCAAGCTAGACTTGAAGGAAGACAGAGTATGAGGACAGAGGTGTGTGTGTGGGGGGGGGGGGGGGGGGAGTGGACACGCAGAAGTGGAAATCACTGTTGACGAAAAGGTATGTCTTCAAGCTAGACTTGAAAGAAGACAGAGTATGAGGACAGAGGTGTGTGTGTGTGGGGGGGGGGGGGGGGGGGGCAAAAGGGTGGACACGCAAAGGTGGAAGTCACCGTTGAACGAAAAGGTATGTCTTCAAGCTAGACTTGAAGAAAGACAGAGTATGAGGACAGAGGGGTGTGTGTGGGGGGGGGGGGGGGGGGAGGGGACAAAAGGGTGTGACACGCAAAGGTGGAAATCACCGATGAACAAAAAGGTGTACCTTCAAGCTAGACTTGAAGGAAGACAGAGTGTGTGACAGTCAAAAAAATGAGGAAAGATGGTTGTATGGACCAGATACAGAAAAAGAGCAGCGACCGACTGTGAAACATCTGTATTGATGAATTTGCAAACAAGTAGTGTCAGAAACAAAACAGGGAGGTTTAGGAGGGGGGAGTACATTAATTTTTGTTTAAAAATTTTTTTTTTAATGTTTTTTAAAGGATCATTGCACTCGGGAGCCGGTTAGAGCCGAAAAATCCCACAATGATTTTTGAAGGTACAGATGGGGATTCGAACCCACAACCTTCCAGTCTGTAATCCGTCGCGTTAACCACTACACCACGACGACTGGTTGTACATTAATTTTTGTTTGAAAAAAGCGAAAAGTACACTTGCACGCCTATGCACTACAATCAAAAGACTAGGCAGCGTACTCATGTAAATCTCTATATACCATTTCGATGACTGATAATTCCCCCTGTGGGGATGCCGGGGGCTCTTTCAGTATAAATACTATCCCCACCTTCTGGAAATTCTGTGCTAGAAATTTCCTTTCTGTCATTCTCTTTGTTTCTGCCTTGTTCCTTTGCTTTATGTCATTTTATCCTATCATTTTCAGCCTTGCTGGTCCATTCACCTGTGTGTGTTCGATAAAGTCTTAAGTACTTTCTCTTACGGTTGATAATTGGGTACATGTTCTAAGTGTATTTTTGGCTCTAAGGAAATGAGATATGCGGAAGGAGATAACTTAGGCCCGTTTTTATGTGTATTTTAGTGTCTTTAGCTATGTTTAACTTTGTATTCAGATGTGTTTGTGTAATTCCCTTTGTGATAAATTGGATGGAGTGGTCAATGCCAGGGCCATCTCCGTCGATAATTTGTGCGAATGCATTGATATGTGTACTTAATTTTCTTTTCTGTTTTTTTTCCCTGTTGAAGTATTGTGTATGTTTTGAAGCGGTTATAGTCCCTGATGTGGCTCTACGCAGTCGGCTGGGGTTTAAGCAAATATAACAATAATAATAACAATTGATGATTTGACTATGTGTATCATTTTGTGATATGAGGAGACGAGGATTCGGATTGCACGAGTCATGACCTTTATCATTTGCATACAGTGCTATTGTTTGTGACTGTGCCATTTTCCCCACTTAAACAAAAATAGTCACTATTTATGATGTCATATTCGAACATAAGTGTACATTTTTTATACGTAATGATTGGTAATAAGAACAATCTAGCAGTGCATTTATTACAGCAATTTCTTTCAAAAATGTATTAACCGACTTCTAGTAAAATTCATAGAAATGTGCGTCAAATTCAGGAAAAAAAACAACAAAAAACATACACTGGATTGTATCAATTTGATCCAAAAATCATATCAAGTTTTATCACCCTGAAAACAAACAAACAAACAAACAAAATCACCCCGAAAACAAAGTATGATATTGAAATAATCCAGACTGTATATCGCTTTTACCCCAGATATAATCGCTCTCGCCCTCAAATTACATGTATGTCACCTTCCTGAGCTTACCACTTTATGCTTTGTGGCTGCGTCTATGCTAGCTGAATGGGTAGCGCAAACTGTGCTGGGTTTGAGAAATTCTACATGGGAGATAACTCCGTGACTCTCAAGAGTTATGTTACTTAGTTGATATATCACCTTCATCTACAAATCATATCACCTTTATAATTTCAAAATAATATCGCCATGACATAGAAAAAAGAAAAACCGCAATGACTCAGAAATTGTAATCGCTTGATTCAGAATTTACGTCGATGTATTCCACAAATTATATCCTTTTGACTCGCATCACTGTAATTCATAAACTGATTACTTTCATCTACAGATTACCTTTTTGTCGTTTTGTCAACAGGAACTGATTGATATCATGCTGTTTATGACAGAATGTGGTTTATGTGGTCGAGTGGCCTAAAAGGTGAAATGTTTTTATGGCCTGACCTTCTTAATCTTGTTTGTTCCCGTTTCCGTCACTCTTTTCCATTGTGGGAATAAAAAGCTTTATCTCATCAGTTTTGTATCGAGTGTGGGGTGTGTGTGTGTGTGTGTGTGTGTGTGTGTGTGTGTGTGTGTGGGGTGTGGGGCGTGCGCGCTGTTATAATATGGCTATTATATTACAGTAACATATGAATTCAACAAAGAATGCAAGCATATAATAAAATTGATTTGTGTGTGTGTTTGTATGTATGTGTCTGTATGTGTGTACGTGTTCGTTCTTTAATTTAACATCTTTTCACTATAAGTGATATTAGACGGGGGAGGGGGGGGGGGAGGAAGGGGAAATAAAAAAGTGAACAAAATAAAATGTAGAACGATAGTTGGACGGGTTGGATTTAGGCAGAGGGAAGACAGAGGAAAAAGACATTAGCAGGTGGGGGAACAGTAAAATGGAACGAGAACTTAACACTAACAATTAACTTCAACAAATGTGTGTACGTGTGTGAGTGTGTGTGTGTGTGTGTGTGTGTGTGTGTGTGTGTGTGTGTGTGTGTGTGTGTGTGTGTGTGTGTGTGTACATGAGAGATAGATAGACAACTAGATAGATAGACAGATAGATAGATAGATAGACAGATAGATAGATAGATAGATAGATAGAGAGAGAACGAACGAACGAACGAACGAACGAAAATTTTATTCAAAAGGCCTTGGCCACATTTGAAGGGGGAAACATAATCATAATTATATCAACACACAAGCTCAATTCTATTGATTTACAAATGTATCTCGAAGTTTAAATGCCTTGTATAAATAAATAGCAAACTGCTTTACTACAGATTCGTCTTTGGATGAGAGTAACATTACCAATCTAAACAAACATGGTCGTCTAAAAAAATTAATAGGTATAAATTTCGCTCTGAACTGAATCAAATTTTGACAAACCAAGGCAAAATGTAGTTCATCATCAACATCCATACTACAAAGGGGACATAATAAATCATTTTCAGCAACTTTCCTGTGATAAAAGTGATGTTTCTTCAAATCAGAAATTCCAAATCTAAACTTGGTCATAACCCTCTTAATATGCCTGTCTATTGGTAATGACAAATACAGTGGGAAGCAATGCGATGGATTAATCAAACGGTACATACTGTATCTATTACTGTCCTCCATATTTGAATGCCAGTTTTGCCATTGGTTGTCAATTAATCTATCACGAAGAGAGCGTAAAAACACACCTTTACTTCCAACACCCTGATTAATCCAAGCATAACCAAATCCATTTTCAAATAACATCCGTCTGACTGTTGATACCCAGTTTGCCTTTCCTCTTTCATCTAATAAGCAAAGCATGTTATAAGCCTTTTGGGGTAACCTAGATCGGTTCATTTGAGTTAGTTTTATCCAATAGCGAATGCATCTAACTGCTGAAAGAATATGCAAGGGATATCTGTTAGTCTCAGCATAAACAAGATTATTTGGTGTTCTTAAAGATACTCCCAGAAATTTTTTGAGCGCAAATAAATGTATTTTTTCACAATGCGTAACTGCAGCATCTAGGCCCCATATTTCTGCACCATACAATATTATCGGTTGGATTTGAGAATCAAAAAGTTTAATAAACAAGTGGAAAGAGCTATTGTTTAACCTCCTCAAATTCTGCATAATAGATAATAAACCTCTTTTACCCTTATCTGCAATATCTTTACAGGCAAAAGTGAAACTTAGACGAGTCGAAAAATAAATACCTAAATATTTGTACACATTAACAACAGACATCATAACACCACTGAAAAACCATCTTTCCCTTGCAGCCAGATATCCACCTTTTCTGAAGACAATGATGTTGCTTTTAGACATATTAACTTTTAACTGAAGCCGAGAAGCAGATCTGTCTAAGCTATCCAACTGTCGTTGAAGACCTATCACTGTTTCCGCTAATAGCACAATGTCGTCTGCAAGAAGCAAAATAAATAATTCTAAAGCATCATTCAAAAAACAGGCTCCATGACGACCGTTTTCAGTAACTTCTCTAGTAACCTCATTAATGAATAAAGAAAATAAAATAGGACTACATACATCCCCTTGCTTCACACCAGCTGTACAGTTGATACAATCAGACAAAGCACTTCCACATCTCACTCTTGCCTTAACACTTTCATACATACTCATAACACATTTAAACAGTTTTCCATTAACGCCATTTTTTAACAAAATAGGCCATAATAAACTTCTGTTGATTGAATCAAAGGCTTTCTCAAAATCAATAAAGGCAACATAAAGTTTGCGATTTAATGTAAATTGCTTCTGAACAAGTGCCATCAGTGTAAACATATGATCTATAGTAGAATAATCTCTCTTGAAACCAGCCTGAAATTCCTCAGTTATATTATTTGCCTCGACCCATTTTTGCAGTCTACTGTTAATTATTGTGCTATACACTTTACTGGTTATGTCACAAATAGATATGCCTCTATAGTTATTAGGATCATTAACATTACCTTTTTTATAGAGAGGAATAACAATGGATTCGGACCAGTTCTTTGGGAAGATGCCGTTATCAAACAAAAAGTTATAGAATGTCACTAGAAAGCCAACAACATGATCGCATCCAACAGCATTTTTCAACAATTCACCGATGACTCCATCTAGACCAGCTGATTTGCCATTTTTTAATTTTCTTAGAGCTACTAGTACCTCATGTGTGGAGATTGGTTCATTTAAATGCTGTATTTCTTCATTCGCTTCATTTTCTATTTCTTCTAAATTATCAACATTATTCGAAGCATCTTTCTGCAGCAAGTCTTTGAAATGCCTAAACCATGTTTCAATACATACTGTATTTCTAGGCTGTTTTCTTTTCGAAGAAATCATACTGATGGTGCTCCAAAAGCCTTTCTGGTCATTCATTGAGTTTACTAGCTTGTCTATCAAAGCCATATTGTACTGCTCTTCCTTAAACTTTTTAAACTTATTGTATTCACGTCTTGCACGGCAATAATTATATCTATCATTTGCAAGTAAAGTGCGTCTAAAAATCTGCAATGAATTTCGAACTTTCTTCTTTAGAGTAACACATTCCTTGTCAAACCAGGGATTCGCTTTTTTACGCCTACCAATAATAACACTTTTTTTCATACACTGAGCTGCGTCTTTTATACAAGAATTAAACAATTCTAAAGCAACATTTATATCAGAGTACACCATGTCTCTAGCTGTCTCTAGTCTTTGGTTTAGTTCCCCTGATCTTAAGTTATGAGTGTATGTTCCTTGAAAATCTTCATCCCAAACAAACTTATCTAATGAATGCGAAAAATCCTCTTTTTGTTCCAATACGCAGTTGCTATCTTTCATGTGAAGCCTAAACTCTACAGGCATGTGGGTGGATTCTATCCGATCTGCAACGTTAAGATGACAACAATCAGCTATCCTGCTATATAAATCACAAGACATGATAAAATAATCATTAACACTGCACCCAGAATCAGAAATAAACGTGTAACGTCCATGAGAATCCCCATGGCACTCACCATTTAAAACATGTAGATCAAAAACACTGCACATGTTCAGTAATAGTTTGCCATAATTATTTAGTTTGTCATCCTCAGAGTGCCTATTTGTATACACTGGCTGACTGTTCAATCCCAAGACAGAATCATTATCATGATCTTTACATACATGGGAAATATTTGCGATTCTACTATTCAGGTCTCCACATATCAAAATGAAAACATCATCAGACTCAATCAAAAAGTCACACAGAAAATCTTCTAGCAAAGAAATGCCATTATCACAATCAAAAAATGAATAATAAGGAGAACCTTCTGGAGGACGATACGTGCATACAAACAACACATCTTTCTCTGTACCAAACAAAAATTTGTTTATAAGAAAAACACACGTGTTATGAACATTGGTTTCAATTTCCTTTACATATTTACATAGATTTCTTTTAATGAGACACACAACACCTCCAGATCGTCTCCCCTGCATAGACAACTTCTGAGCAGGTTTATAGAACATTTCAAAATCAGTGAAGCAATTGTTATGAAAAGTATCAAGAAATGTTTCAAAAATGCAAACAAAATCAAATGATTGAATGTAATTAACAAATTCATTGTTATGTAACTTTGACAATAAGCCATCAACATTCCAACTAAGAAATGAAAAGGAGCAATTTATAATACTTTGTACAAGGGACTGAACCCCATGATCAACCACACTGTCAGTGTCACTCCTAACATTTGCTACACTTGGCCTATCTAAGCATGTTTGGCTTGACACATAGCCAGGTGAAGCGACCACCAAGTTAGCAACATCGAGTGCGCTGCCAACATAGTTTGCACGTGAAGGTGACGGTTCACTATAACTGTCGACCTGAACCGGGAAAACCGGTGCTAGGGCAATTTGTCTACCCTCAGCAAAAACTGTCACAGGCCGGCCACACCCCTATCTTAATTCTACCAGATTGTTCTTATCATCTAAATAGTACTTCTTGCCATCAACAATCAAATGATCATGTACAAGCATTGCTCTTTTGCCCTCTTCACGAGCCTTTTTAAGATATGGTGTTAACAATTTCCTGACATTTCTTACTCTCACAGTAAAGTCTTCACTAATGAATAGGGTTGTTCCTTGCAGCTTCTTTCTGGCTTTCAGGATGGCTTGTTTTTGTTTATAGAATGTGCAGCATGCTACAACTGGTGAGTCCAGTTTTGAATTTATGCGATGCACTCGCTCAAATCGAATGTCATCAGACAGCTCTAGCTTAGTGATAATGTCTTTCAGCATGCCTTCACACTGATCACTGGTTTCATTTTCCTGTCTTATCATACCGTGGATGACGATGTTGTTTCTCCTGGAACGTCCCTGCAGGTCGTCCACTCTCCTGGCCAGGTCTTGGTTCTCCCTCCTCAGGCTCTGCACCTCCTCCTTCAGCTGCCCCACATCCCCCTGCAGCTTTGTGTACTGATCACGCAACATGATCACTTCAGCTTTCACGTCGTCCATTTTCTTATACATATCATCACGTATATCGTCCATCTTCTGGTTCAGTGAAACGTTCATGGAAGTTAATGTGGTCATAATGTCTACCAAAGATGGATTTTGGGACATACCTTGGGGCGTGAAGTCTTGGGGTGATCGAGCCGGAGAAGAAGTACTACTATTCTTCTGAGTGTAGCTTTGCATCCTGGTTTGTCTTGTATTGGTGGTTTTGCTGCTTTTATCACTGTCCACTGGGCCGGGGTGGGGGTGAACGTCTCCTGCTCGTTGCAATAAGTCGCAAAAAACAAATTGAACGAGGAGCAAACCTACAGTGACACCGGCTTGCATGTTACGAAGTATCAATGTCCGTACAAATACTTTGTTTTTCATTCGCCGATACATATAATTTACGTATACGGACAAGAAACTGCCACATTTCGCCCTGAAATCGATGCCCTCCACTGGCATGGCTCTCCACACTGCAGTCCGCAAAAATTAGGGATCCAATATGGTGCAACAACGTCGTAGTATGCAGAAATTCGGCCAACCGCGCAGACACCGACCATCACTCTCAAGCCGCCATCTTGTTCCCCCTAGATAGAGAGAGAGAGACAGAGAGAGAGAGAGAGAGAGAGAGAGAGAGAGAGAGAGAGAGAGAGAGAGAGAGAGATGATAATGATGATGATGACGATGACGATGGTGATGATGAATTTTCCCCCCAAAATACTGGCCTAGATATTGACACACTAGCCAACTTAACAAAACACGAAAACAAAACGACATACACTAGAAAATACTGGGCAAAAAGAAATGAGCAGAACACAGAAAAAACGTATCGTTAAATTATGATGATCTGACTCTAGTTTAGTTAGGAGACTGCTCAAGAGGGCTTCAACGTACTCAGGCAATTCCATATGGGTTCCTTGTGCCTGCACAAAAACCTATGCCTTGGCCAAGTCTTGAAATGGAAGGGTGGTGGTGGTGGTGATGATTTGAGAGGGGGGGGGGAAGAGGATTTATAAAACGCTAAACTGAAGGTGTTGCTCAAATTTCTTCGCCAGTCACGCAGGTAGCTGCATCTCTCGGGCCTGGTTGACGCCAAGTCGCATCATTAAAAAATAAACGTAAACTACAGACCTATCATGCAGTCTGAGTCCGAAAAAGGATCTCCGTAGCATCATCACGATCATCATTTTGCAGTCTCATCAGCATCATCATCATTATGTTCCCTGCCGCATGGCGTTGGCGATCATGGCCCTTCATACGAATCTATTCATTGTCGCTGCATGTACATCTCCTACCCTCTCTGTCCTCAGCCATCCTGGTAGTCCGTCCAATATTTTCTCCTTGGGTCTACCAGCTGTTCTCTTTCCCTCCAGATTTCCTGTTGTGACCAGGCGCTCTAATCTCTCTTTCCTCTTAATTAAAATGTCCTATAAATGTTGCTTGTCTTTGCATAATCTTCTTTATTGATGATCTTCTTTTGTTTGCCTCCTTCAAGACTGTCTCTTTGCTGTCCATGGAATTGTCAACATTCTTCTTAGAAACCACATTTCCAATTGCCTCAATTTTGTTCTGACCTTGCGTGTTGACTGTCCACCCATCACAACCGTTCAACAGCGCAGCATCGTGAAAACCTGTCCCTGATTCTGTGGCCCTTCATGTCCTGCTAACAGTCTTGGTGACCTCAGGTTCGGTAGGTATAGAGCTGTGTTGGCGAAATCGAAATGAGGGGCGTGGGAGGGGGGTGGGGGTGGGGGTGGGGGTGGGGTGTAATGACAAAGAAGTGGTGCAGAAGTTGGGGCAGGGAAGAAGAAAAAAATCTTACCACCCAACCATTCAACCAACCAACCCACTGACTGACCGACCGAACGGTCAGGCAACCATCCAATCAACCAACCAACCTAAGAACCAACCAAAGAACCAACTAAAGAACCGACAAGAGAACCAACCAACCAACCAACCAACCAACCAACCAACCAACCAACCAACGCTATGACCCCTCCTCCCCAGGTAAATATAACTAAAAAAATGAATGAATGACTAGATACATACATGAAAGTTTCAAACACAGAAAAGGACAAAGAGAAAGAAAAGTAAACAGATACAAAACAAAAATCAGAAGAAAACAAAAAACAAACAAACAAACAAACAAACAAACAAACAAACCAACCAAACCAAAAACAACCAACAAGAACAAAAACAAAAAGACAAAAATAAAACCCCAACGAACCAACGAACCAACCATCCAAAAAACAAAACAAAACACAACCCCCCCAAAAAAAAACAACAACAACAACCCAACCAACCAACCAACAAACAAACAAAAAAACAAACAAACAAACAAACAAAAAACAAAAACCGAAGGTGTTTTGGTTGGAATAGTCATGTGTTCTCCAAAAAGTCACACTGAACTACCGAAATGAGCCAAGCCATTTTTTGCATAAACATTGTTAAGATAAGATGTTACTAGATGTTATGCCTTTGTAATTTAGACCTTGAAAATTATCTCCCTAATTCACATTTGTGGAGTGACAAGAACTGGCACATCTTGTGGTCTAGGTTTTGTAAATCCATCCATAAACACTGCATTATATCCCTTATAAACGCTATAGAATTTTTTTTATCTCACACATTTCTTCAACAGAAAAAAGATTTTAGTTCAATTTAATTATGATTACTTATCAGTGAAATAAAATCCATAATTCTATACACAATGTTTTTTTTATAAACAAACAAGTTTACATTTAACGTTTATGACTAACTAACTAGCTAACTAACTAGTTAACTAACTAACTAACTAACTAACTAACTAACTAACTAACTAACTACTAATCAAACAAGAACAATATCAACAACATAAACATCATCATCATCGTCATATGCCCTGCAGCATGGCGTTGACGATCATGGCCCTCCATACGAAACTGTCCCTTGTTGCTGCAAGTACGTCTTCCACCCTTTCTGTCCTCAAACAGAAACACACTAAAATGTAATAGAAAACAAAAGGGTAATTTCCGAATGACCTTGCGTGGTTCTGATTTTCTCTCGAACTCCGGCGTCTCGTGCGTCAGAATATTGTGACGTGCAAAACGATCTGACGTCATTGAAAAGTTGACGCAATAATCGACGCCATGATTGTATTTCAGCGTTGAAAATTCGCCTAGCAGAAGGTTGCAATGAGTAACGGAAAGGTGACTCAAGTGATTTGCTTTCGTACAAGATTTAAACCAACATTCATCTTGTGGTATGTTGCCTTTGCTAAATGATTTGAACAAGTTTTGACACAGAGCAACCTTTAAATATATTTTTTTTATCGGCTGAAATAGGCCTAATTGTTTGTGGCATTGAAGTACTACTCAAACAGTATCAGTAGTAGCAGTACATTAGTAGAATGAGTCCAACCAACTTGGAGGCGGAGGTCTAAATTCAG
>JAPXFY010000023.1:7971411-7976411 GCA_030674185.1 Monoplex corrugatus
CAGCAAAGAAAACAAACGAGACAGTCTTGATGGAGGCAGACACGAGTAGATCATTCATAAGGAAGATTAGGAAAAGACAGGCAACATTTTTAGGCCATTTTATGAGGAAAGGGGAATTGGAGCACCTGGTCACAACAGGAAAACTGGAGGGAAAGAGAGCACCAGGTAGACCCAGGGAGAAGATGCTAGACGGACTTGCAGAGTGGCTGAAGACAGGGAGGGTGGAATAGATGCTTGAGGCAACAAGAGATAGAGACAGATGGAAGTCCATAATCGCCAACGCCATGCGGCAAGGCACCTGATGATGATGATGATTACGTGTTATGATCATGTAAAATATATCAACTTATATAAAGCGTCAAAACTGTCTAATCTTTCGAGGCATGATTCCCCAAAGATTGCCAATTAGTGAAATTTTTTTTTTCCGATAAACAAATGAGGGACTGTACTGGTTGTTTGTTGGCATTGTTTTGTATTACATTGTGTTGTATTTTATTGGTGGTATTATGTACACGATGATTGGTATGAATTACGGTGTCAGTTGCTAGTCTTGAAGAGACGATAATCCTAAGTCCCATGTACAAAACGCACTCGCCACACATAGAAAAAAAAAAAAAAAAAAAATTCAGGGATGGAATTTTTCGGACGTTTGGCAAATTTCCGCCCTCCTTTCGTCAAATTCCTCTGAACTTTGGAAACAGGCCTCCTAGTGCAGGGGGAATAATCCTGTTAATTGATCTGGGTATGATCAAAACGGTTTAGCTCCCTTCTCCAGTGATGTCTCGTCCAATAAAAATTATTGGTTCTGACAGCGTCGATCACTCCCAAATTGCCTTAAATATGAAAGATGATTCCTTTCCGCGCATCGTCTGTCTTTCTATACGTACACTGAGATGTGATATTTTGAAGCGAACTGTTGAAGGAATGTAGGAGGCCTGCTTTGTTCTGGTTGAGCTTCCCACTTTCAAATCTGTCTGCACGAGTTAGGCTTTCAATACACACACACACACACACACACACACACACACACACACACACACACACACACACACACACACACACACACACACACACACACACACACACGATATATATATATATAGGCATCCTTCAGTCTCGGAAGACAAGACTATGGAGTTGCGCTCTAGGTATTTATTCTGGTACAGCGTCGAGTGTGGCTGTGGCACTGAGGTAGTCATAAAACTTGTCTTTTGCTTCTGCTGTGGATGCCAAAGTTGGTGCGTAGGCACTGACTAGACTGACTGGTCCTGAGGATGTTTGGAGTCGGAGAGACAGGATTCGCTCTGTTCCTTCTGCTGGTGGGATTATGGATCCCAATAATCTGTTTCTAACTCCGAATCCCACGCCGTGTTCTCTGACCTCGTCTGATGGTTTGCCTGCCAGAACAGGGTGAAGTCTCTCTCCCTCACAGATCCTGTTTCTGGGAGTCTGCTTTCTTAAAGGGCGACGATGTCCATCTGCAGTCTGCTCAGTTCTCTGTCGATGACGGCTGTCTTGCGAGCATCTATTACTTCCTGCAGGTCGTCAGAAAAATAAATATATATGTATATATGTATCATTCTGATTTTCTCTGTTGCGTATATGCATGCTGTTTATGCTGTTTCACTCATACTGTGCAGACAGTACAGAGCTGCATAGTTTGCATAGTCCATCTTCGGTAGTCGAAATGCTATTTAAAAAAAAAATTTTTTTTCATGAATATTTCCAGAACCTGTTGGCACTGTCTTGACTTACAGGACTGCCAACGTGCATCTTTGATATTTTGCTTGCCAATACACAAAAAGGGGGTTAGGCGCTAGTAGGTCTGCCTACACGTTGACCTGGGAGACGGGGAAACAATTCCGTCCATTACCGATCATTTGGAAGGTACCCAGAAGGATCGAACTCCGGACCTTCCTATTGAAAGTCTGACATCTTTCCCACATGACTACCGTGCCGCGCCCGTCGAAGTATTCAGTGATCGAACAAAGTTTCCACCTTCAAATCTGAGGACTGATCACAATCAAGAATGATTGTCTTTGAGTGTACGGTCTCCACAGCTGTGGGGTAGGGGTAGAGCTAGTGTAAACAAGAACCAGAAAAAAAGTAAAAGGAAAAAAAAATCAGAACTGCGTATTTAATACAACCAGACAAGACAGGTGCAAATTTTCCCTTGTCAAGCGTAAACGTAAGATCACAAACGAATGAAGTTTGAACATCAAATACAAAAATTAGTGGAAAAAGACTAAAATTTCCCCCGCTGCTTTGCACAGTGGGAGAAAAGGATAAGACTAGCTACACTATCCTTGTGTGGGGAGTGAGCAGGTGACGTAGCTTACCCTGGGCACACAGCTTAACATCCCGCCTGACGAAAACTTTAAGCTGGGAAACAGAAAACTTTAAGCTGGAGACTAGAAAACTTTAAGCTGGGGATTCAGAAAACTTTAAGCTGGAGACCAGAAAACTTTAAGCTGGACACTAGAAAACTTCAAGCTGGTGACTAGAAAACTTTAAGCTGGAGACTAGTAAACTTCAAGCTGGTGACTAGAAAACTTTAAGCTGGAGACTAGAAAACTTTAAGCTGGGGACCAGAAAACTTTAAGCTGGAGACCAGAAAACTTTAAGCTGGAGACCAGAAAAACTTTAAGCTGAGGACCAGAAAACTTTAAACTGGAGACCAGAAAACTTTAAGCTGGGACCACAAAACTTTAAGCTGAGGACCAGAAAAACTTTTATGCTGGAGACCAGAAAATTTAAGCTGAGACCAGAAATTTAAGCTGGAGACCAGAAAATTTTAAGCTGGAGACCAGAAAATTTTAAGCTGGAGACTAGAAAACTTTAAGCTGGGGACCAGAAAACTTCAAGCTGGGGGACCAGAAAACTTTAAGCTGGAGACTAGAAAACTTTAAGCTGGGGACCAGAAAACTTAAGGCTGGGGACCAGAAAACTTCAAGTTGGAGACTAGAAAACTTTAAGTTGGGGACCAGAAAACTTAAAGCTGGGGACCAGAAAACTTAAGGCTGGTGACCAGAAAGGTAGCTGGAACAAGTGCAACCAATGGAGTTTGCACGATTTTTTTGTTTTCCAGTTCCAGCCTGGTCATCATGTCACGCCACAGAAATTCAGTCCAGTGGTCTGGATGACTGATGTGCTTTCACCAAGCCCTCTGTCTTACCCCAGAGCTGCTCCATCTGGCCACCGCCTATGTTCTTTTTAGTTTTATGTTTGAAAAGTGGGCAAAACTATCTATAGAACGTGCTCAGAGGGACTGTGGTCCTATTACTTTTCATTGTCATCTTGTTTTTCTGCATCAATCTGCATGTCAACTATGGCATTTGAGAATGTGTTGCAGATGGATCCTAACATGAAGACGAGGAGAACCAGCTCCATCGCCCACGAGCCCAAGATGCAGAAGAAGGCAGCCAACATCAAGAAGACGGGCCTGGACGACCTCAAGAAGGAGATGGAGATGGACGAACATCAGATACCCATGGAAGAACTGGTGGCTCGCCTGGGCACTGACCTGGATGCGGTAGGGACTCTTTTGATTTCGTCTATCGTTCTTGTCTATTGCCGTGTGTGTGTGTGTGTGTGTGTGTGTGGTGTGTGTGTGTGTGTGTGTGTGTGTGTGTGTGTGTGTGTGTGTGTGTGTGTGTGTGTGTGTGTATGTGTGTGTGTATGTGTGTGTGTGTTGTGTGTGTGTATGTGTGTGTGTGTGTGTGTGTGTGTGTGTGTGTGTGTGTGTGTGTGTGTGTGTGTGTGTGACTGTGTGTGTGTGTTGTGTGTGTGTTTTGGTGTGTGTGTGTGTGTGTTGTGCGTGCGTGTGTGTGTGTGCCTCGACAAATCTCCTCAGTTTGACCGGAAAAGAGAAACGAACGTCTAGTGCTTTGGAAGGGGACGAATATCGAGTCGGACCCGTGTGCCTTCTGACAGCGCATGCTAAAGATCCCACGGCAGTTGAAAATCGTGAAGAGCAGGGCATTGCCCGGCTGCTTTGATAAAAAACAAAACAAACAAAAAACAACCCCAAAAAACTTGAGATAGGTTATTTCCCAGGTCCCACCCCATGAAGACCAATTAGCCAAAAAAAAAAAAAAAAAAAAACCCCACCAAAAACCCCCCAAAAAACCTGAGATAGGTTATTTCCAAGGTCCCACCCCTTGAAGACCAATCAGCCGATTTCCCAGATCCCACCCCTTGAAGACCAATCAGCCTTCTTGCTTTTCTGAAGTCTTGGTAATATGGGTATGAATTTGAAACGAGGGAGAGAGGATGGGCGCTGCCCTCATAATGGTGGCCCCGGGAAAAGTGTGTGTGCGCGTGTCTCTATGTCTGTCTGTGGTCTACTGATCTGTGCAAAGGAGATGGAGATGACTGAACATCAAATTCCTCATGGAAGAACTTGTGGTTTGTTCGGGGGCGGATCTCAGTATAGTTCTTCTGAAGGTCTGTCTGTCTGTTTTTCTTAATATCCATGACGCGTTTTTTGTGTGTATGAAGATAGAGACCATCAATTCACTCTCCCTTATGACTTCAGGATTGTGGGACAGCCATCACCTTTTTACTTAACACTGTCTGTCTGTCCTGTCAGTATTTTTTTTCTGCCCCGTTGCGTTGCCGGGGCTCTTTCAGTATAAATAGTATCCCCACCTTCTGGAAATTCTGTGCTAGAAATTTCCTCTTTTCTGTCACTCTCTTTGTTTCTGCCTTGTTGCCTTGCTTTCTGTCATTTCTACTTATTTTCTGCCTTAAAGGTCCATTCACCTGTAGTTTTTTGATAAAGTCTTACGTGCTTTTTCTTCGGATAGATAATTGGGTACATGTATTAAGTGCATTTTTGGCTCTAAGGAGGTGAGATATGCGGAAGCAATTTTAGGTAATATATGCCTGTTTTGGTGTCCTTATGTATGCTTATATTTGTATTCAGGTGTGTTTTTTAAACTTCCCCTGTGCGATAAATTGGACGGAAGGGTCCTACGCCGGGGGCATGTCCTTAGATT
>JAPXFY010000023.1:7981411-7983911 GCA_030674185.1 Monoplex corrugatus
GTCCGTCAGCAACCTACTTTTGTCTCCTTCAAGTCCGCTCTCAAAACTCACCTTTTCTCCTCCGCATAAAATCCTAACCTCACTCAACCCCCCCCCCCCCTCTGCAGCCTGTCTCCGCTCGGAGGGAATCACATGGTTATAATATATAATTGTATATGCTATGCTCTCTATAATTTTCCATTGGTTTTATTCTTGCTTTTATTGCTTTTATTCTTTCTCCCCATTTATAGCCATGCGTGTGTGTGTGTGTGTGTGTGTGTGTGTGTGTGTGTGTGTGTGTGTGTGTGTGTGTGTGCGTGCGTGTGTGTGCGTGCGTGCGTGCGTGCTTACGTGTGTGTCTGCTTCAGCGCTTAGATTTGATTTTATCAAGATTTTGCGCTATATAAATATTGTAATTATTATCCATACACACACGCACACACACACACACACACACACCACACACACACACACAACACACACACACACATACAACACACACACACACATTAACACACACATACATACACACACACACATACAACACACACAACATACACACACATACATACATACACACACACATACACACACAATACACACACACACACATACACACATACACTCACACACACACACACACACATACACACACATACACACACATACACATACACACACACATACATACACACACATACACATACACACACATACACACTGTTGCTGATCTTCATTTTTCCCGCCCTCCACCCCGCAAAACGTACATTCAAGCCAGACACCTTTCTGCAGTGGACATGACTGTCTTTGAGGCTGACCTTCAGTCTCTCTTATCTGCTTCCCCGCCAACCACACCTGATGACCTCAACTCCCTTCTCCTTGGGCTCCTGGATCGGTTCGCTCCTGCCTGTGGCCGCCTTGTTTCCAAGAGGCCACCATCACCTTGGTTCTCCTCCATTGGGCCTCAGCTGCAAGCGGCCAAGTGTGAAAGGCGCAGAGCCGAGAGACAGTGGCTCAAGTCTAGTCTGACTGTTCATAAGCAAATTTTTCAAACTGCCAACAAAATTGTTAATAGCCTCGTAGATGCCTCTAAATCAGCCTATTACAATGCTAAAATTCTTGCCTGTTCCACTTCCAAACAACTGTATAATATAACTAATACTCTTCTTGGCAAAACTGGCTCTTCTCCTCTTCCATCTCACCTGCCACCTTCTGATCTTCCACAGGCTTTCTCTGACTATTTTTTCAACAAGATTGCTAACCTCAGGCTTTCTCTCGATTCCACGACGAACACTCATGCTACATTTCCTGAACCCCCTTTCTCTGGAATCCCCCTTACTTTCTTCCAACCCGTTTCTGAGGACTTTGTTAAGAAAATCATCATGAAATCTGGCATTAAAACCTGTGAACTCGACCCATTGCCAGCTTCTTTTCTCACCCATTGTCTCGATACTCTTCTCCCTCACATCACCAATATCATTAACCATTCCCTCTCAACTGGCTCCTTTCCTTCTTCTTTCAAGTCAGCAATTGTAAGACCTCTTCTAAAAAAGACGACTCTTGACCCTGAGAATTTGAAAAACTATAGACCTGTGTCAAATCTTCCTTTTCTTTCCAAGGTCTTAGAGAAAGTTGTTCTTGACCAGCTGTTAAACCACCTTCATTCCAATAACCTTGTCTATTCCCTTCAGTCTGCTTACCGTTCTGGACATAGTACCGAAACTGCTCTTCTCAAAATCTGCAACGACTTATTGACTACTCTCGACTCTAACAACGTATCACTTTTGACTCTCTTGGACCTATCTGCTGCCTTTGACACTATTGACCACTCTATCCTTCTCTCCCGTCTACATCACTCTTTTGGGCTCCATGATACTGTCTTGAACTGGTTTCATTCTTACATCACCAATCGTCTGCAAGTAGTTTCTGTCAATGGTCTTTCTTCTAATCCTTCCTGTCTGACTTACGGAGTGCCACAAGGATCTGTTCTGGGCCCCCTACTTTTCATTCTCTACACCTACCCTGTCTCCTCTATTGTCCAAGAACACCTGCTTCAGCATCATTCTTTCTCGGATGACAATCAGCTGTATGTCTCTGGGCCTCTCCCTGACCTTCCCATCATGATCCAGAAAACCCAATCTTGTGTAGCTGACCTGAAGGATTGGATGACTGAAAACAAACTGAAATTAAATGAAGAGAAATCCGAATTGATCTTGATCACCCCACCCAAACTCCAAAATCACCCCTCTCTTCCAACCTCTGTCACACTTGTTGACTCATCTATCCCTCTCTCCCATTTTGCCCGTAACCTTGGTGTAACTCTTGATCAAACCCTGTCCTTCCACCAGCATGTGAGCAACGTCTGTCGGACTTGTTTTCTTGAACTCCGCCGAATTGCTTCTATCCGCCACCTCCTCTCAGAAGACACGACAAAGGCTCTTGTCTGTGCATTTGTTCTATCCCGTCTCGATTACTGTAATGCTCTTTTTTCTGGTTCCCCCTCTCATCTCATTAACAAACT
>JAPXFY010000023.1:7986411-7996411 GCA_030674185.1 Monoplex corrugatus
AGTAGAGCTAAGATTTTACTACATGCCATACATGCTATACAGATGTGTTTGCTCACTGAATATCAAATTCCTAACACGAATATATGTGTAGTTATAAATGTCACAGTATGAACTATATTTTTTCATTTTCGCGAGAACATTTTTTAATTAATTAATTTTTGTCAACTTTTCATAACTCACAGACCCCAACAAAGACATTCAATCCAAAGAATACTGTGTGAGGTAACTTCTTGCCAAATATCATGGTGATTGGTTAATTAGAACTGGAACACTGAACATCACAATCTTGGTAACCAAATCTGGGTAGGTCTGCCCCCTTAATGCTTAAACCCCCCTCTGTGTGTGTGTGTGCGTAGGCATGCAGAATATCAGGTATGCACGTTAAATATCCTGTAAGTCGTATCAATTGGTGGCTTATTGAAACATGAAAAAGCCCGGCCTGCACGCGCACACTCACCGATGACACAGAATGCAGACTTGCAGCAATATACCACCTGCACAATATATGCAGAACAACGTGCACACACACATCCGATTCAAATGGGAACGGAAAAAAAAACAACAACCAAAAAAACCCAACAAAACAAAACAAAAACAAAACAAAAACAAAAGAAAAGAAAAGAAAACAAAACCAAACAAAAAACCCCTAACAAACAAGAAATAAAATTAAAAACAAAAAACAAAAGAAAACAAACAAAAACAAAACAAGCAACCCCCCCAAAAACAAACAAACAAAGAAAACAAACAAACAAACAAACAAACAAACAAACAAACACACAAACAAACAAAAAAAACAACAAAAACCTCTCGCTGTCCCTGTATCTGTCTCTCAGTGTCTCTCTGTCTCCGTGTCTGTCTCTCTTTCTCTTTCTCTGTCTGTCACTTTGTCTCTTTGTCGCTATCTCTGTCTCTGTCTATCTGTCTTTCCTCTTCCCTCCCCCCCCCCCTCTCTCTCTCTTTCTCTTTCTCCCTTCCTCTTTCTAAACATTTATGGCAGTGTGTGAATAGTTCAAACTTGGATTATAGCAAAGAAATATCTTGTCGTATCGTAATCGTGTCTTATAGTATCGTATCGTGTCGTATCGTATCGTGTCGCATGGAATCATGTCGTGTCGTATCATATCGTATCATATCGTATCGCACTGTATCGAATCGTGTATCGTATCGTTGTGTTTTGTGCAGCATTGCATTGCATAGTTGTGTAGTGTTGTGTTGTGTTGTGTTGTGTTGAATTGGATTGTATATTGTATTGTATTGCATAGTATCGTATCGTATTGTATGTATTGTATTGTAATTGTATTGTATATTGTATTGTAGTGCATAGTATCGATCGTATTGTATGTATTGTATTGTAATTGTATTGTATATTGTATTGTAGTGCATAGTATCGTATCGCATTGTATGTATTGTATTGTAATTGTATTGTATCGTATCGTATCGTATTGTATTGTATTGTATTTGTATGGAATCGAATCGAATCGAATCGTATCGTATCGTATCGTATTGTATTGTATTGTATTGTATAGTATCGTATCGTATCGTATCATATTGTAATTGTATTGCACTTATTGTATTGTATTGTATTGTATTGTACTGTATAAGCACTATGTCTACACAGAAAGCCCTGACGATCCGAGAAGGAGAGAAGGTGACCGTGAACGCTGAAGAACTGGTGGTAGGGGACATCGTCGAGGTCAAGTTTGGCGACCGCCTGCCCGCAGATATCCGTATCATTACTTCCCATACCTTCAGAGTGAGTAAGGGTATACACACGTACACACACACACACACACACCACACACACACACACACACACACACACACACACACACACACACACACACGCGTGCGCGCGCGCTCGCACGCACGCGCACACACACACATACACAACACACACTATACATACAAACATACGCATACACACACACTCACTCACACACACACACTATGCATACAAGCACATACACACACACTATACATACAAGCACACACACAATATACATATATGCACACACACTATATCTGTATATATATGTATATATATACATATATATATATATATATATATATACATATATGTATATATACATTTATATGTAGATATATAGATAGATATAAATGGATACATATGAATAGATAGATAGACAGACAGATAGATAGATAGATAGATAGACATATATATCTATCTATCTATCTATCCATCCATCCATCCATTTATCTATCTATCTGTCTATGTATGTACACACACACACACACACACACACACACACACACACACACACACACACACACACACACACACACATGTATATATATATATATATATATGTGTGTGTGTATACATATATATGTATAGGTGTATAAATGAGAAGAAATCCCTTGATGCGTGCCTTGTGATGAGAATTTCAGTATTATTTGAGGTATCCAGCTTCTGTTACTTGAGGTATCTGTTATCTGTTACTTGAGGTATCCAAAATTTGCTATTTGAGGTCTCCGATATCTGTTACTTGAGGTATCCAACATGTGTTACTTGATGTCTCCAGTATCTGTTACTTGAAGTCTCCAATATCTGTTACTTGAGGTATTCAACATCTGTTACGTGAGGTATCCAACATCTGTTACGTGAGGTATCCAACATCTGTTACTTGAGGTATCCAACACCTGTAACGTGAGGTATCCAACATTTGTTATTGAGGTATCCAACGTGTGTTACTTGAGGTATCTAACGTGTGTTTCTTGAGGTATCCATCGTGTTTTACTTGAGGTATCCAAGACCGGTTACTTGAGGTATCTAGCATCTGTTACTTGAGGTATTCATCATCTGTTACTTGAGGTATCCACATCTTTTACTTGACGTATCCAGCATTTGTTACTTGAGGTATCCAGCGTCTGTTACTTGAGGTATCCGACACGTGTTACTTGAGGTATCCAACAAGTGTTACTTTAGGTATTATGTCCAGTTTGCGAAATGTTCTTGCTCTGTATGTCCAGTTTGCAAAATGTTCTTGCTCTGTATGTCCAGTTTGCAAAATGTTCTTGCTCTGTATGTCCAGTTTGCAAAATATTCTTGCTCTGTATGTCCAGTTTGCAAAATGTTCTTGCTTTGTATGTCCAGTTTGCAAAATATTCTTGCTTTGTATGTCCAGTTTGCAAAATGTTCTTGCTTTGTATGTCCAGTTTGCAAAATGTTCTTGCTTTGTATGTCCAGTTTGCAAAATGTTCTTGCTCTGTATGTCCAGTTTGCAAAATGTTCTTGCTCTGTAGTCCAGTTTGCAAAATGTTCTTGCTCTGTATGTCCAGTTTGCAATATGTTCTTGCTTTGTATGTCCAGTTTGCAAAATGTTCTTGCTCTGTAGTTCAGTTTGCAAAATATTCTTGCTTTGTATGTCCAGTTTGCAAAATGTTCTTGCTCTGTATGTCCAGTTTGCAAAATGTTCTTGCTCTGTATGTCCAGTTTGCAAAATATTCTTGCTTTGTTGTCCAGTTTGCAAAATGTTCTTGCTCTGTATGTCCAGTTTGCAAAATATTCTTGCTTTGTATGTCCAGTTTGCAAAATGTTCTTGCTCTGTATGTCCAGTTTGCAAAATGTTCTTGCTCTGTATGTCCAGTTTGCAAAATGTTCTTGCTTTGTATGTCCAGTTTGCAAAATGTTCTTGCTCTGTATGTCCAGTTTGCAAAATGTTCTTGCTCTGTATGTCCAGTTTGCAAAATATTCTTGCTTTGTATGTCCAGTTTGCAAAATGTTCTTGCTTTGTTGTCCAGTTTGCAAAATGTTCTTGCTCTGTATGTCCAGTTTGCAAAATATTCTTGCTTTGTATGTCCAGTTTGCAAAATGTTCTTGCTCTGTAGTCCAGTTTGCAAAATGTTCTTGCTTTGTTGTCCAGTTTGCAAAGTTTGTTTGCTCTGAAGGTCAGATTGCAAAGTTTATTCGTTCTGTAGCTCGGTTTACAACGCTTATTGGCTTATATGCCCAGTTTGCCAGATTTTTATTTTCTCTACAGTTCAGTTGCCATCGTTTATTTATTCTGTTGTCAAATTTATAAAATTTAATTGTCTCTACTCCAGTTTGCAAAAAGTTTATCTAATTTTGTATGCTTGCTTTGTATGTCTAGTTTGCAAATTGCGTGTTTTGATCTTGCAAGTGTGCAAGACCGCAGCAAACCCATCAGAAAAAAAGACCGTCGTGTTCAGAACGCCACCAGCAATCTTCCAAAACTAGCTGTTCTTAATTAAGCTAAGTGAGTAAGTCCCATTACTGCGGTTTTGTCCAGGTCGACAACTCTTCCTTGACGGGAGAATCAGAGCCACAATTACGAACCAGCGAGTGCACAAACGTCAACCCTTTGGAAACGTCCAACCTGGCCTTCTTCTCCACCTCGGCTATAGAGGGTTTGTCTTCTTCTTCTTTTCTTTATTGTCTGTCTGGGTTGAAAAAACAACAACAACAACAACAACAACAACAACAACAACAAACAAACAAACAAAACAAACAAACAAACAAAAAACACTACCAAAACAACAACAACAACTACTACGACACAACGTCGTCGACGACGACGAGAACAGCAGCAACAACAACAGCAACAGCAACCAGTCGCCGTGGTGTAGTGGTTAGCGTAACGGACTACCGACTGGAAGGTTTATAGGTTCGAATCCCCATCAGCCTGTTGAAAAATCATTGTGGGATATTTTCGGCTTTAACCGGCTCCTGCCCAGAATTGGGCGTGCTATGGGCTCATTGGGAAGACTGGGACCACACAGTCGAGTCTCATCCACTTCACGGATGCGTCATTTAGGGTGTTGCTCCAATCTTCTGACCAGCGCCGCAGGTGTCTGCATGTCTCGGGGGCCTGGTTGACGCCAGGATATACTATGATAGTAAGCATAGAGTATAGCCCTGTCACGCAGTCTCAATCCTAGATGGATATCCATAACATCATGATTATCATCCTCATCAACATCAACATCATCATCATCGCATCATAAAAATCTGTGCCAGCTTCTGTGGCCATTAATGTGGCGTAGAAAATGGGACCCCCCAAAAAAACAAAAACAAAAAAACAAACAAACAAAAAAACAAACAACAGCAACAGCAAGGACGACAACAACAACAAAACAACAGCAACAACAGCAACAACAACAACAACAACAACAACAACAACAATAACAACAACAACTACAACAACACCGACAACAACAACGACGATGACGATGGCGACAAGCATATACAATGATATGAATTTAGAACTCGTAGGTTCAGCAGGTAGAATCTCAAGATCTGCCAGAGCCTAAGCATTGTACGTTGGCTTGTGGCTTTCATGCTTCGATCATTTTTTTGGTACTTTTTCCAACACATAATTGTTGCAGAAAGAGAGCGCCTGGTAGACCCAGGTAGAAGGCACTGGACGGACTTGCAGGATGGCTGAGGACAGAGAGGGTGGAAGATTTGCTTGCGGCAACAAGGGACAGATACATATGGAGTGCCATGATCACCAACGCCATGCGGCAGGGCACATGATGATAATGATGAACAGTTGCGTTGTTGGTGCATAAGCAGTTAATTCCAAGCGTGGAGATGCTCATCATTATCATCTTCATCAGGTGCTCTGCCGCATGGCGTTGGCGATCATGGATTTCCATCTGTCTCTATCTCTTGTTGCCCCAAGCATCTCCTCCACCCTCCTCGTCTTCAGCCACTCTGCAAGACCGTCTGTAGATAACCAGAACCGAAAACAAAAACAAACACAGACCCCACAATTGAAACCGAAAAAAAAAATGTCTGACGGTCTGTATTCCAGCGTCTCATCATCATCAAGTGCCTTGCCACATGGTGTTGGCGATCATGGCCCTCCGTATGCATGTGTCCCTTGTTGCACATCTTCCACCCTCTTCGTCCCCAGCCACTCTGCAAGTCCGTCCAATATTTTTTTTCTGGGTTTACCTGGTGCTCTCTTTCCCTCCAGCTTTCCTGTTTAGACCAGGTGCTCCAATTCCCCTTTCCTCATAAAATTGCATATAAATGTTGCCCGTCTTTTCCTAATCTTCCTTATGAATGATCTTCTTGTGTCTGCCTCCATCAAGACTGTCTCGTTTGTTTTCTTTGCTGTGCATGGAACTCTCAACATTCTTCTTAGAAACCACATCTCGGCTGCCTCAGTCTTGGTCTGGCTTTGCTTGTTGACTGTCCACAACTCACAACCGTATAACATTATCGGTTTTATATAGCATTCAAGAATTCTTTTCCTGATGTTAATTGATAGGCATTTGTTGGTAAGAATGCTTTTCATCTTCTAGAATGCTGTTTTGGCTTGACCGATTCTGCTGGCTCTTTCTGACGTGCATCAGGTGAAATGATCGTTCCCAGATATTTGAACTTATCAACCTGTCTCAAGGTTGTGCCGTTTGCTGTAATTTTACATGAGGGGATTTCATGTTTTTTACTGATCACCATGACTTCAGTATTCCTGCTGTTTAGCTCCGCGTCTGTTTGCCTGTTTGTCTTCCTTGCTTTTGCATCATTCCCTGGAACCTACTACCACCAACATCTACCTACCAGTGCCAACCTCGTCTACATCTACAATTGTTTCTAACCCCAGTACCCTCCCCTACACATGGATTATCCTCACCAACAGCGCACATACAGTCACCCACACCCACAAACAACGCACCAATCATCGTCATTATGTGTCCTGCCGCATGGCGTTGGCGATCATGGCCCTCCATATGAATTTATCCTTTTTGCCGCTGCAAGTACGTCTTCAACCCTCTCAGTCCTCAGCTACCAACACACCAGTATTATGGATAATGATACCACCACCACCACCACCACCATCACCACCACCACCACCACCATCACCATCACCATCACCACAGCGATAACGACAATGACGATGGTAGTCGTTACCATCTCTACCACCACCACGAAGCAATAACAGCAACAAGATGTTTGCATTCTCAGATAACAAATGCTTCTCGTGGGGCATGGGGAGGGAGGCAGGGTCGGGAATCTTTACTGCATAAACAAATTTAGAAAATGATATTCACTTCTGAAGGTTTTTAGCAGAGCTGGTTAGGGCACTATGCTGATAACGCAAAGCTCGTGGGTTTGACTCCCAAATAGGCCACAAGATCTTCAGTGCTTGGTTGTGTGGTGGCTCTGTTGATAGAATTGAGGAATGGAGATCAGATGTCTCGAGTTCAATCCTAACTCTCAACGTAAAAATTGGGCTATTGGCCAATGCCTGCCCAGAATGTTCCAAACATTGTGGTGGTGTCAGCTTAGTTTTTCATAGGTCTCCTCCCCCCCCCTCCCCCAGTCTCACTTTACATGTATTTCCAAGAACATATGAGGTATTGTGCAGACTCCTGGAGACTGTCAGATTATCACTGGCAGATGTGGATGGAGCACATACAGATTTGTCTGAATAAATTCAAATTTCAGTTCAAGTCTAAAAACCAGTAGGCACAGCCCCAGTTATCATGGTCAAAAGGAAGAAGAGTGGCAGAATGGTTCAGATGTTCTAGAACGCCTGCCAATAACTAAACTTGAGGTTCCAGGGTTCGCTCCCCGTAGAGGCCTCGACTTTTCTCCTTAGTTTGACCGGAAAATCGAACTGAACGTCTAGTCCTTTGCACACTGAAGATCCCACGGCAGTTGAAAATTGTGAAGAGCCGGGCATTGCCCCGCTGCTTCCGTAAAAAACAAACAAGCAAAAACATTGGAGAAATAGGTTGATTTCCCAGGTCCCACCCCTTGAAGACCAGTTAGCCTTCTTGCCTTTCTGAAGTCTTGTTTAAAAATAAGCTGTGAGTATGAATATAAAATTTGAAGTGAGGAAAAGGGATGGGCGCCGCCCTCGTGGTGCTGGCCACGGGAAAAGTTGAGGTTTCTGCCACCTCGCTCCCCTACGATCCCAGGGTTATGGAACTATCTAGGTAGGACCTCAGGACTTGGCCAGCTCATGGGTTTATGTGTTTATGTGCAGGCTTAAGGCTTGTGCCGTGATCATTCTGGATCTTCTCCATCACATGGCACCTGTGACGTTAGTCCATATAGAATTCATTCCGAGCGCGGAGACGAAATCTTGAGAAACTGAAACTGAAACTATCATGGTCAAGACAGGCGACAACATGGTGATGGGGCGTATCACCAACCTGACCATGATGCGGACAGTGATCAGATGACGAAAAAACAGTATATGTTATGAACTTGCCTCACTCCTTAAACACCCCAATATTCCTCTTTTTTTCTCCCGAGGCGTCTTCTGGAGTTTAGTGCAAAAAGCGAGAGGTTGATGTCATCAGTGATTCTTACCCCGAGCCAAAACACGAATGTACTGAATCTTCACGCCACACATCGGTATTCCTGGCACTCACACCACGTTATAGCATTGTCTCCAAAACCAGACCCTGCGCGGACAGTGACCAGATGACGAAAACAACAACATATGTTATCAGTTTGCCCACTACTGAAACACGGCAACATTTCTATTGAAACAAAAGCTAAGCTTGTCAGTTCCATTTTCATCCCCATTCTGACACACCGGTGCCAGACCTGGACCCTGACTACACCCCTGGAGCATGAAAATATTTTCTGTACATGCGTACTTAAGAACGCTGACACACCAGTGCCAGACCTGGATCCGTGCTACACCCCTGATTTAAAAATTATGACTTTTAGATGCGCTCTAATTAGAAGCGCTGACACACCAGTGCCAGACCTGGATCCTGCTACACCCCTGGAGTTTAAAAATTATGATCTTCTGTTAGATGCGCTGCTTAATTTAGAAGCGCTGACACACCAGTGCCAGACCTGGATCTGGCTACACCCTGGAGCTAAATATGATCTTCTGTTAGATGCGCTGCTTAATTTAGAAGCGCTGACACGCCGTGCCAGACCTGGATCGGCACAGTCTGGAGCATAAAATTATCTTCTGTTACATTCGTTACTTAAGAAGCGCTGACACCAGTTCCAGACCTGGATCCTGACTACTCCCCTGGAGCATAAAAATTATCTTCTGTTAGATGCGTTGCTTAATTAAGAAGGACTGACACACCAATGCCAGACCTGGATTCTCACTACTGCCATGGAGCATGAATATTATCTTCTGTTAGATGTCTTGCTTAATTAAGAAGTACTGACACACCGGTGCCAGACCTGGATCCTTGCTACACCCCTGGGGCATAAAAATTATCTTCAGTTAGATGTGTTGCTTAATAAGAAGGACTGACACACCAGTGCCAGACCTGGATCCTGGCTACACTCCTGGGGCATAAAAATTATCTTCTGTTAGATGCGTTGCTTAAGAAGGGCAGACACACCAGTGCCAGACCTAGATCCTGGCTACACGCCCTGGAGCATAAAAATTATCTTCTGTTTGATGTGTTGCTTAATCAAGAAGGGCTGACACACCAGTGCCAGACCTAGATCCTGGCTACACGCCCTGGAGCATAAAATTATCTTCTGTTAGATGTGTTGCTTAATCAAGAAGGACTGACACATCAGTGCCAGACCTAGATCCTGGCTACACGCCTGGAGCATAAAAATTATCTTCTGTTAGATGTGTTGCTTAATCAAGAAGGACTGACACATCAGTGCCTGACCTAGATCCTGGCTACACGCCCTGGAGCATAAAATTATCTTCTGTTAGATGTGTTGCTTAATCAAGAAGGGCTGACACACCAGTGCCAGACCTAGATCCTGGCTACACGCCCTGGAGCATAAAAATTATCTTCTGTTAGATGTGTTGCTTAATCAAGAAGGACTGACACATCAGTGCCTGACCTAGATCCTGGCTACACGCCCTGGAGCATAAAAATTATCTTCTGTTAGATGTGTTGCTTAATCAAGAAGGGCTGACACACCAGTGCCAGACCTAGATCCTGGCTACACGCCCTGGAGCATAAAAATTATCTTCTGTTAGATGTGTTGCTTAATCAAGAAGGGCTGACACACCAGTGCCAGACCTGGATCCTTGCTACACCCTAGAGCATAAAAAAA
>JAPXFY010000023.1:8008911-8036411 GCA_030674185.1 Monoplex corrugatus
ACATTACATGTGTGGGTGTGTCTACATTACATGTGTGGGTGTGTCTACATTACATGTGTGGGTGTATCTACATTACATGTGTGGGTGTATCTACATTACATGTGTGGGTGTATCTACATTACATGTGTGGGTGTATCTACATTAAATGTGTGGGTGTGTCTACATTACATGTGTGGGTGTGTCTACATTACATGTGTGGGTGTGTCTACATTAAATGTGTGGGTATATCTACATTACATGTGAGGGTGTGCCTGTATTTCATGTGTCAATGTACCTGTATTTCATGTGTGGGTGTACCTGTATTTCATGTGTGGGTGTACCTGTATTTCATGTGTGGTGTACCTGTATTTCATGTGTGGGTGTACCTGTATTTCATGTGTGGGTGTACCTGTATTTCATGTGTGGGTGTACCTGTATTTCATGTGTGGGTGTACCTGCATTACATGTACCTGCATTACATGTGTGGGTGTATCTACATTTAATGTGTGGCTTTACCCGCATTTTCTGCGCGGGCGCACATGCACTTCTTTGGCACAACCTGCCTCCTGCCCGACGCCACTTTTCGTCTCTTGCTTCTTCTTCTCCTCCACTGCCCCTGCCCTCGACCTCGCTGCTGCAAGCTTCGTCTCCTCCTCTGCCGTCTTCGCCTTCGCCTTCTGTCCTGATGGTGCCGCCTTCGCCTTCTGTCCCGCCGGTGCCGCTTTCGCCTTCTGTCCCGTCGGTGCCGCCTTCGTCGCCACCTCGGCCGCCACCATATGACTGTGATAGGCTGAAACTATGCCTTTTTAATGCTCAGTCAACATGCACTGATGGCAAAGCCGAAGTCATTGCTGATTTTATCGCAGATGAGCATGTTGACATTGCTTTTATCACAGAGACATGGCTTAACCCCCTTGGTCACGAACCTATACATGCTAGCCTACTCCGAGTGGTTACAGGCTTGCTCATCCCGAGGTGGCGGTATCGCCATCCTCTACAACGACTCACTCCATTCCCGCCTATCTTTCTCGCAGTCTCTGCCTTTCTCCCATCCTTCTTTCGAGCACGTTGAAGTATTCTTCCAATCCACCCCTCATCCCATCACCTTCTCCTGTGTCTATCGACCCCCACCTAGCTCTGCCAACAAACTCACCACATCCACGTTTCTCTCTGACTTTGACCAATTGCTTGACCACTACTGCCTCTTACCTGGAAATCTCATCATTCTAGGTGACATCAATGTCCACTATGACAACACTCACCGTTATGACACAAGACATATCATCAACTCTCTGTCCAATCACAATATGACTCAACACATTTCTGAACCAACCCATCAAAAAGGTCACATTCTTGACTAGATCATTTCTCGTGATCACCACAATTCCGCTACTGACAACTGCTTAGTTCTTTCTACCCGTCTAACTTCAGCCCTTCCATCTGACCACTCTGCAATTCTCTGTTCTCTCGACATTTCTCCTCCTTCCCGTACCATGCGCACAGTGACTCGACGCAATCTCAAATCTATCGACCTCTCCACATTTTCATCTGATGCCTCCCGTCTCCTTTCTGAAAAGTCACATAACCTTGCCGATGAATTCTATACTACTCTCCACCATCTTCTGGACACTCATGCTCCAGCCACAACCCGTCTTTTACCTGACCGCCCCCCTACCCCCTGGCTCACTCATGAGATCGCCTGTGCAAAACGTGCCCGCCGCAGAGCAGAGCGCCGCTGGCGCAAATCCAAACTCACTGTACACAGGCAACTTTTCCAAGCCTCTAAAACAAAAGTATCCACCCTCATTGCATCAGCAAAAACAAGCTATTTCCAAACCAAAATCCTGAATGCCTCTTCTTCAAAAGAACTCTTTACAACCATGAATCATCTCCTTGGCACACGAAAAGATTTACCTCTCCCAACAAAACATACAAATGAAGAACTCCCATCTGTATTCTCCAACTATTTCACCACCAAAATACAAACTCTTCGTGACAGGCTTGACAGGACACCCTGTCAACCATGCCCACCTGACCCTTCCTTCTCTGGCACACCTCTTACTACTTTTACCCCAGTCTCACAAGAAGAAATTTTCAACACAATCAGATCCATGTCGTTCAAAACCTGCGAACTGGATCCTCTTCCAGGTTCTCTCTACTCCGACTGTCTCCCTACTCTTCTCCCATTCATCACTGACATCATCAACACTTCTCTTCAAACTGGAACTGTCCCAGATTCTTTCAAGTCTGCTATTGTTCACCCTCTCCTCAAGAAACACAATTTAGACCCAAATGAACTGAAAAATTACAGGCCTATCTCTAATCTCTCTTTCTTGTCGAAACTCCTTGAAAAAGTCGTCCTCAACCAGCTGAACTCTCACCTGTCTGCCAACAATTTCCTCAATCCTTTCCAGTCAGCCTACCGCCAGTGCCATAGCACTGAAACTGCCCTACTACACATTCTCAACAATCTCCTCCTTGCAACTGATACTGGCAAAGTCTCTCTCCTCACACTCCTTGATCTGTCTGCAGCCTTTGACACCATTGATCATGGTATTCTCCTTTCTAGACTTCATCATACTTTTGGCATCTCTGACATTGCTCTCTCCTTTTTCACTTCGTATTTATCAAACAGAAAACAAACTGTTCTCATCAATGGCACTTACTCTCAACCTGCACACATGACCTGTGGGTTCCACAAGGATATGTCCTTGGCCCTGTTCTTTTCACTCTTTACACCTCCCCCCTGTCCACCATCATCAGCTCCCACTCTATAAAACACCACTTCTATGCTGATGACACCCAACTTCTAGACAGTGACTCACCTGATAATATACAGCGCCTGTTGACTCGCACCACTGAGTGTTACTCAGACATTAAGAACTGGATGACGTTCAACAAACTTCAGCTTAATGACGACAAGACAGAAGCTATCCTCATTGGCACCCGTCAGAAACTTTCTCAGCTGCCTCCTCTTTCTCTCCCATTATGTAACACATCAGTCCCAATTTCTGATTCAGCTAAAAACGTTGGTGTCTGCATTGACTCTACCCTGTCCATGAACAACTTTGTTTCTCAAACTGCCAGATCTTGCTACTATCATCTCCATCGTATAAGGCTGATCAGGAAGTATCTCTCTGTCGAAACAACTGCAAAACTCGTTCTCTCCTTCATAATGTCTCGCATTGACTATTGCAATTCACTCCTGTCTGGTCTTCCTGCCTCCACCATTCACATCCTACAGCGCATTCAAAACAATGCTGTACGCCTTGTACTCAAAAAGAAAAAAGCTGACCACATATCTCCTCTCCTGGCACAACTTCACTGGCTCCCTGTATCAAAGCGCATACAGTACAAACTAGACACCATGTGCTACAAAAGCCTCAATAACGCAGCCCCCGATTACCTGTCAAGCCTACTTGAGATCTATGTTCCCTCACGTACCCTCCGCTCTGCCTCCGATCCTCTGACTTTTCGCTTTCCACGCACTAAGCTCAATACCTATGGTCCACGAGCCTTCTCTGTTTCTGGTCCACTCTCCTGGAACAAACTTTCTCTCTCAGTCCGTCAGCAACCTACTTTTGTCTCCTTCAAGTCCGCTCTCAAAACTCACCTTTTCTCCTCCGCATAAAATCCTAACCTCACTCAACCCCCCCCCCCCTCGGAGGGGAATCACATGGTTATAATATATAATTGTATATGCTATGCTCTCTATAATTTTCCATTGCTTTTATTCTTGCTTTTATTGCTTTTATTCTTTCTCCCCATTTATAGCCATGCGTGTGTGTGAGTGTGTGTGTGTGTGTGTGTGTGTGTGTGTGTGTGTGTGTGTGTGTGTGTGTGTGTGCGTGCGTGTGTGTGCGTGCGTGCGTGCGTGCGTGCTTGCGTGTGTGTCTGCTTCAGCGCTTAGATTTGATTTTATCAAGATTTTGCGCTATATAAATATTGTAATTATTATTATTATTATTATGTGAGAGTGTACTTGCATTTAATGTGTGGGTGTACCTGCATTCACCTACGGGCGTACGTGCATGCACGCATGCGCGTGCCTGTATTTCATGTGCGGGCGTTCCTGCATGTCTGTATGTGTGTGTGCATGTGTGTGAGTGAGTGTGTGTGTGTGTGTGTGTGTGCATGTGTGTGTGTGTGTGCATGTGTGTGTGAATGCGTGTGTGTGCATGTCTGTGTGTGTGTGTGTGTGTGTGTGTGAATGTGTGTGTGTGTGTGTGCATGTGTGTGAGCGTGTGTGCACGCGCGCGTGTGTGTGTATGTCTGTCTGTCTGTGCCTGTGTCTAAATGCAGGTTTCTGCGACTTACACCTGCCGGTGAACGAGTACCCCGAAGAATATCCGTTCGACTCTGACAACCCCAATTTCCCCCTGACCAACCTACGTTTCGTGGGTCTCATGGCGATGATTGATCCCCAAGACCTGGGGTACCTGACGCAGTGGCCAAGTGTCGTAGTGCTGGCATCAAGGTGAGCTTGTCCATGACTCATCGACCCCCCCCCCACCCCCGTTTTTCTTTTTAATTTTTTTAGGATTATGGCACTCAGGGAGATTACCTTTGTGCTCACCTTTTCTCTCTTTTTTTTCCCTCTCGTCCCATTTTCTTCGCCACCTTAATGACCACAGAAGCTGGCACAGTTTTTTTACAATGCGATGATGATGATGATATCGATGAGGATGATAATCACGATGCTATGGAGTTCCATCTAGGATTGAGACAGCGTGACAGGGCGGTCCTCTACGCTTAGTATCGTAATAGATCCTGGCGTCAACCCGGCCCGAGAGATACAGACACCTGCGGTGCTGGTCAGAAGATTTTAGCAACAACCTCAATGACGCATCCATGAAGAAAAAGTGGATGAGACTCGACTGTGTGGTCCCAAGTCTTCCCAATGAACCCATAGCACGCCCAAGTCTGGGTAGGAGCCGGTTAGAGCCGAAAAATCCCACAACGACTTTCTTGAAGGGACTGATGTGGAATCGAACCGACAACCGTCCAGCCGGTGCGCTGACCACTACACCACGGCGACTGGTTGACTCATCGACATGAGGAAAGGGGAATTAGAGCACCTGGTCACAACAAGAAAAGTGGAAGGAAAGACAGCATCAGGTAGACCCAGGGAGAAAATATTGAACGGACATGCAGGGTGGCTGAGGACAGAGAGGGTGGAAGATGTGCTTGTGGCAACAAGGGATAGATGCATATGGAGGGTCATGATCGCCAACGCCATGCGGCAGGGCACTTGATGATGATGATGATGTTGTTGTCCACACAGCTGTAAGCGGGTACCTATCCCCTTTAGATAGTGGAAAGATACAGCAAAAAGATGAGAGTACGGGCACTTTTTTCTCTGGCTCTGGCAGAGGCTGGGGTCTATGGTACCTCTCTCCACTCAGGCAATGGGAAGCTTTTACTGACATTATATACCGACATTTAATGGATATGAGAATCAAAAGGCAAAACGTTCGTCAGACCAGAATTCAGCACTCTGGAAACTTATTTACATAATATGGAAAATTGGAGAGAGAAAACGAGACGATTCCAAAACGGCAGATGCTGTGGACTGCCAGTTTTATACCTTCGAAAGCACCCAAACATCCCAGTAGAGAAAAAAGCCTGGCTTAATCAGTGCAATCTATATACCCACACTGACTCACCAGTGCTACAACTGGACTACAAACAAAACCCTCGAAACAAAGTTTATAATAGATAATGTCAGATGTGTCAGAAGAGCAGCAGGCAAGACCAAACGGGACTTGATTAGATACGAAGAGATCATCATCATCATCATCATGTGCCCTGCCGCATGGCGTTGGCGATCATGGCCCTCCATATGAATCTATCCCTTATCGCTGTAAGCACATCTTCTATCCTCTCTGTCCTCAGCCACCCTGCAAGTCCGTCCAATATTTTCTCCCTGGATCTACCTGGTGTTCTCTTTCCTTCCAGCTTTCCTGTCGTCACCAGGTGCTTTATATGGATATTGACATAGTTTTTCTTTTCAATAACAATGATCTGACTGGTCTGACTATAATCGTACAAATACCTTTATGTCGTGATAGAATGGAGAAAGAATTACCTGAATGAAGAAAGAAGACAAATGATTCGACTCACTGTGTGAACTCACTGGCGTTTCAAATCAATTGTCAGGTGATCATGGTCACGGGAGATCACCCAATCACCGCCAAAGCTATCGCCAGAGGTGTGGGCATTATCTCCCCTACAGAATTTACCGTGGAGGAACTGGCTGAACAGCGAAATGTTCCTGTTGAGTCTATCAATCCCAGGTTAGCTTGCTCGTCTGTCTGTCTGTCTGTCTACCTGTCTGCCTACCTGCCTACCTGCCTACCTGCCTGCCTGTCTGCCTGCCTGCCTGCCTGCCTGTCTGTTTGCACCTTCCTCTCTCAATCTGTCTGCCTGCCTGCCTGTCTGTCTGTACCTTCCTCTCTCTGTCTGTTTGTCTCTATACTTCCCCCTCCCCCCCTCTCTCTCTTTCACTGTGTCTCTGTCTCTGTCTGTCTTTCTGTTTGTCTGTCTGTCTGTCTCTGTCTGTCTGTCTCTGTCTCTCTCCCTCTCTCTGTCTGTCTGTCCTCTCTCTCTCTCTGTCTCTGTCTCTGTCTAGTTCAGCGTCCAGGGAGAGGTTGTCGTGATGGTGAATCCGCACACATAATTCACGGACAGCTTCACGGCCGTAGCTGTCCAGGCTAACCCTCCTTCTCCTCCTCCCCCTCCTCCTCCTCTTCCTCATCTTGTGCCCTGCCACATGGCGTTGGCAATCATGGCCCTCCACACGTATCTATCCCCTGTCGCTGCCAATACATTTCCCACCCTCTGTGTCCTCAGCTACCCAGCAAGTCCGTCTAATATTTTCCCCCTGGGTCTACCTGGTGCTCTCTTTCCCTCTAGCTTTCCAGGTGACCAGGTGCTTTTACTCCCCTTTCCTCATGAAATGGCATGTAAATGTCCTAACCCTAATAATGCTAATTCCAAAACTGGAAAAGTTGATATTCGTTCTGAAATGAATAATTCCTTGAAAGTAGTGAGTTTGTTGGTTAAGTGAGTTACGTGAACTGGATGAAGGATTGATTGAATGGGGTACGTCTCTTTATGTAGTTGTTGCACTGTTTCTCTTCTCTTTTGTTTGCTTGTTTGTTTGGTTTATTTGTTCTTGTTTTTGGTGATGGTATGGAAGTGATGTTGGTAATGCTGAACGCCTGGTCTGGGACTTTGGGAGACAAAGAGTATCGTCATCCGTTTTCGACACTTTGATAGAATACAAATGTGACCCATTCTCAAAAAAAGCACAATAAGTCTTAGTTTGAGCATTTTTAGGTTTTGGTAACATTATAAAGTTTAGAATCTCAGCTTTCAAATGGTACTAAAGTTGAGTTTCAGGCTATAAAAACAAAAAAAGTTATGGGCTTTCAAAGATGAGAGGGGTCAAGTCAGCCATTTTGAGAAAAACTGTTGAAGAGAATAGGCCTGAATTGAAAAGGTATTGTCAGAAACTCCTTAGCAACAAGCATCAATATCAACCAAATCAGCTGAAATTCCATACTTCCTTTGTTTACTTAATTGTCCATCCATCCAAAACAACAGACACACAAAAATAAATTTAAGAAAAGCGTACCTTAATCACCAAAATGTTACGGAACTTGTGAATATTTTGAAAGGAGAAGAAAACATTAAAACACACAAAAAATGATACTTATCGATTGAATTTGACTTTATTGTGTTAGGACATGGTGTAAAAGTGGTTATAAAGCATGAAAATGCCGAAAACTCAAAATCGACTTATTGTCCCTGTTCAGAGTTTTCAGCCCACAGCAGCAGAAGGCCTCACCTGACTTTTTGTACCTTTAGTCAGAGCGGGTCACAAATATGATTTTATGATTATAGGGAAGTTTTAGCTGCCCTCTTACTCCTTTTTATATTTTAATGATAAGTAGGCTATTATGGAATTCTTCGTGCCCTTCCGTTACACTCTCAACTGATTTAGATGTGTCTGAAAACGAGAGAGAGAGAGAGAGAGAGAGAGAGAGAGAGAGAGAGAGAGAGAGAGGGAGAGAGACAGAGAGAGAGAGAGAGACAGAGAGAGAGAGAGAGAGATGGAGGGAGAGAGGGAGGGGGGCTTGCAACTTGATGGTTCATTGTCATAATGCATATCCATTTAAACAAGACTTTAAGTCACTCTGAGTCTTGTACTATTGTAGAATGATAACTGGAAAATAGCATGTTGTGTGAAATAGGTCTGTCCTCAGGATGAGGGGAGAAATGACTGACCACCACCATCATCCCTTCCTACACTTCCGCCATCTCTCACAAAGACACCCTTCGTGTTGCCAAAATGAATTGTTTAGAAAAGAAGCATAGGGCGAAATGATTTCTTCAAAACAAAATATTAGACAAAATGATTTTGTTTTTCGAAACAAACAGTGATTTAAAAGTTAAACCCAGCTTAGCACTGGTTGGAATTCCTACTATGTTTAATTACTTTATTTTCTAGCCCTCTTCTTCTTTTATTGTTGAAACTGAAACTGGAATTAGATTACAATGCAGAAGACTAATGTTTTCCAACTTTGCTGGTTCTGCATTTCTTCCCTCCTTCTGAACAGTGCCACAGAAGCTCTTGCATAGTTCACAACGTTCATTTCGGCAACTAAACTCGGGTGTCTTTATATTTGACAGGGATGGAAGGGACGACTTATCACAACACGACCAAGAGATAGAAGACCAACACAGTACTGTTGTTGATATGAACGAAGATGAAGATGACGGCAACTTAAGTAGAAGTTCAAACAAGATTTTGCATGAAAGCTCAAGCTCAAGCGGGCTGTTGTATGCTAAGGATTATATCGATCAGATTCGAGAGAGGACGAAGAGACTACGTGATCTGCTGAAACCAGATGGCCTGGCCAGTATCACCGAAGAGGCCCCATACCAGCAGTGGACAGAAGACGATATGGATGAAAGCGGAGATACACAAGAACCTACTCACCTAGAACCCGATGCAGGTGTACCTACAAGTCTGGAGGGCGTTAACCTTATATGGACGCACCCAGAAGGCGGTACAGGTGTACCTTCAAGTCCACAAATGTGTAAGCTTTCAAAAACTACAGGCAAACAGGAGTCAGATTCCCTCTCAGCCCCTCCCTGTTCATGCTGTCCATGGATGCCCCACTTTTTCTCCTCCAGTCTGAAGCAGAGACCCATCACAGAACATGCTAATCTTGAAGGGATCACCCCTGAACCACAGACACAGATCCCTAACACCGCTCCACCCCAACAATTTGAAGATGGCGCAGCTGAACAGGATGACGCAGAGACTACCACGCAGACCCTGCAACAACGGTTTGCCTCTGCTTTGATAAAAAAGGCCGCAGCTGTTGGTAGGACTGTTCCACAGAATCCTGGCTCATCTAGCTTCCCTCTGCTTTCTGAAAAGGATGTCCAGACCTCCACCCCGAAAGCGTCACAGAGCAAGGATACACAAATGAACCTGACCATCGATATCTCCCCAACAAAGCAAGGAGCTGTAATAAAATCGTCCCCAGGGACAAAGAGACATGAGCAATTTGCTGCTGCTTTGAAACAACAAGCCCAGACGATGGCTGTAAGTCAGAAAGCAGCAGAAGTCACGGGAGGTGACGTGGAAGCAAAAGGCCAGATAATTGCTGAGGCATCAAAGGATGAAAAAGAGCTGACCTTGCAAACTCGGCATCAACATCCTCCAGCCTCTGAAATGGATGATCATATCTCCGGGGAAAAATCACCACAAGCGTTGACTACTCCACAAGATGGCTCGGTTAATGTTTCTCCAAAATCCCATGAAACATATTCCACAGAACATCTGTTTACCCAGAAAAGGATTCAAGAGCAGTTCATCACAGCTCTGAAACGAAAAGTCCAGATGGTGGCTGATAGCATGGAAACAACAAGATCGGCGATTCCTGACACTGCACAAGGTCAAGCAGGACTGAAATCACTGAATGCACAGGTGGAAGATAAGACTGGGGCCTCAAGCTATACTCCACCCCTTGACCATATTCCATCCCAAACACACAGTCAGCAGCCCGCACTTTTGGCCGGAGATCGTCATGCCACACCCCAGCACCGAGGCATCATGTCCCCAACTCAAGGCATTGCCACTCCCCCTTCTGATGACCCAGGACAGCAGAATGGACCAGAGGCTGACGCTCACACTCATATGCAACGCATGTTTGCAGCAGCTCTAATTAAGAAAGCCACAGAGAAGCCACCCAGAACAGTTCCGCCAACCCAAAGCTCACCCCACCATTCTGTAATTCCCTTGAAAGATCATCACGTTTCCAAGAAGGAATCACCTCAGACTGTCCCATCTGTAGGTTGTTCTAAGCCTGCCAGTCAGGAACCATCACAGGACACAATTCGTGGCTTGGGGATGGGAAGTCAGGTAACAGCCAAAATAAAGCCAGATAGAACACATCCCTCGCCAGACCGTTCCTCAGATATAGATTTGCCTGCCCAAGGACAGCCACATGCCCACAGTGAGACATCCTTGCAACAACAGTTTGCAAAACACTTGTCACAGAAAGCCAAAAAAGTTGACAGTGCAGCTTCGTCAAGCCAGAGCTCGCCTCAAAGTGCTGCCATCTCAGATGTTAAGTTCTCCAGAGGCAGCCTGCCTCGGACTAAGACTCCATCACATGACTTTCCTGATGATGTGACTTTAAGATTACAGACCACTACCTCTAGTGACATTTCACTCGCAGAATATCTGTTTAGCAGTAAGACTATACATGACCATTTAGCCGCTGCTTTGACACTAGACCAGCTCGAAGATAATGGAAAGATGGAAACAAACCAAAAGACCACCAGCGGTTTATCACAGACGTCACAGAAATCGTCTTCATCAGGGGTGAAAACAAGAAAGAAATCAGGGACAATGAAAACAGAAAGGAAACTAGAGACAACGACTCGACCAAACTCAAGAGACAAAATTCCAAAGGCATCAGACGCCATCACCAAAACTAAAACGAATGAAACAGCACCTGCCACACTGAACACAAAGAGACGGTCTCCGGCATCATCTGTGAAGAGCAGATCCGATGGAATGGCTCCGAGTACATCAAAGTCTGTCCCATCATCGAAGATGGCCAGGTCTAAAAAAGACACTCAGCCGCCGGACTTTGGCGGATCTTGCATAAAAGATGGTGCTGACAGTAACATGATTTCTGCACCGCCTGTGATTTCCCGTACTTACCCACCGGTCACAGGACCTATACCCTCGCCTTCCTGCTTGAAGAAGAAATCGGACAAGAAACAAGTGAGCAAGAAAAAGAGTGTGTCTGTGTACAATAAAGTGGACATCGTCAGGTGAGCTTAGAAAGGGTCGTTTTATCTTTATCTTATGTTTTTTGGTCATAAGACTTAACTGTTGTGTAATATTTGTCTGTCAGTCTTTATGTCGGTTCTTCATCCCTGTCTTCATAGATTCTTTTTCTGACAATAGTATCCACGGAAGTGGGAGCATGCAGACTGAGTAGCAACATAGTGCTGCCTGCGTAGCTTATGCTAACACGTCATAACGATGTGTACACACGTATCTGAGCCAACACAAATAGGCCTCCGATGGATAGGTACTGATTGTTCACAGTGTTGTTGGTACTGACTTTGTGAAGTGTTGGGTTGGTACGATATGAAGTGTTGGGTTGTTACTGTGTGAAGTGTTGGGTTGGTACTGTATGATATGCTGGGTTGGTACGATATGAAGTGTTGGGTTGTCACTGTGTGAAGTGTTGGGTTGTTACTGTGTGAAGTGTTGGGTTGTTACTGTATGAAGTGTTGGGTTGTTACTGTGTGAAGTGTTGGGTTGGTACTGTATGATATGTTGGGTTGGTGCGATATGAAGTGTTGGGTTGTTACTGTGTGAAGTGTTGGGTTGTTACTGTGTGAAGTGTTGGGTTGGAACGATATGAAGTGTTTGGTTGTTACTGTGTGAAGTGTTGGGTTGGTACTGTGTGATATGTTGGGTTGGTACGATATGAAGTGTTGGGTTGTTACTGTGTGAAGTGTTTGGTTGTTACTGTATGATATGTTGGATTGGTGCGATATGAAGTGTTGGGTTGTTACTGTGTGAAGTGTTGGGTTGGTACTGTATGATATGTTGGGTTGGTGCGATATGAAGTGTTGGGTTGTTACTGTGTGAAGTGTTGGGTTGTTACTGTGTGAAGTGTTGGGTTGTTACTGTGTGAAGTGTTGGGTTGGTACTGTGTGAATTGTTGGGTTGGTACTGTATGATATATTGGGTTGGTACGATATGAAGTGTTTGGTTGTTACTGTGTGAAGTGTTGGGTTGTTACTGTGTGAAGTGTTGGGTTGTCACTGTGTGAAGTGTTGGGTTGGTACTGTGTGAATTGTTGGGTTGGTACTGTATGATATATTGGGTTGGTGCGATATGAAGTGTTGGGTTGTTACTGTGTGATATGTTGGGTTGGTACTGTATGATATGTTGGGTTGGTACGATATGAAGCGTTGGGTTGTCACTGTGTGAAGTGTTGGGTTGTTACTGTGTGAAGTGTTGGGTTGCTACTGTGTGAAGTGTTGGGTTGCTACTGTGTGAAGTGTTGGGTTGTTACTGTGTGAAGTGTTGGGTTGCTACTGTGTGAAGTGTTGGTTGTTACTGTGTGAAGTGTTGGGTTGCTACGGTGTGAAGTGTTGGGTTGCTACTGTTGAAGTGTTGGTTGTTACTGTGTGAAGTGTTGGGTTGTTACTGTGTGAAGTGTGGGTTGCTACTGTGTGAAGTGTTGGGTTGCTACGTGTGAAGTGTTGGGTTGCTACGGTGTGAAGTGTTGGGTTGCTACGGTGTGAAGTGTTGGGTTGGTACTGTATGATATG
Source organism: Monoplex corrugatus (assembly GCA_030674185.1). Lineage (NCBI taxonomy): Eukaryota > Metazoa > Mollusca > Gastropoda > Littorinimorpha > Ranellidae > Monoplex > Monoplex corrugatus. Next base: position 8,021,776 of record JAPXFY010000023.1, read on the forward strand.
TTGGGTTGGTACGATATGAAGTGTTGGTTGTTACTGTGTGAAGTGTTGGTTGTCACTGTATGATATGTTGGGTTGTCACTGTGTGAAGTGTTGGTTGTTACTGTGTGAAGTGTTGGGTTGTCACTGTGTGAAGTGTTGGTTGTACTATGTGAAGTGTTGGGTTGGTACTATGTGAAGTGTTGGGTTGTCACTGTGTGAAGTGTTGGGTTGGTACTGTATGATATATTGGGTTGGTACGATATGAAATGTTGGGTTGTCACTGTGTGAAGTGTTGGGTTGTCACTGTGTGAAGTGTTGTGTTGTTACTGTGTGAAGTGTTGGGTTGTTTTAATATATAATTGTATATGATGTGCTCTCTGTGGTTTTCCATTGGTTTTATTCTTGCTTTTATTGCTTTTATTCTTTTCTCCCCATTTGTGGCCATGCATGTGTGTGTGTGTGTGTGTGTGTGTGTGTGTGTGTGTGTGTGTGTGTGTGTGTGTGTGTGTGTGTGTGTGTGTGCGTGCGTGCGTGCGTGCGTGTGTGCGTGTGTGTCTTTTCGGCGCTTGGATTTGATTTTGTCGAGATTTGCGCTATATAAATGTTGTAATTATTATGTATGCATGTGCGTACGTATGTATGTATGTATGTATGTATGTATAACGCTTAGATTTATGTATGTATGTATGTATGCATGTATACGCTCAGCTTAGATTTATGTATGTAAGTATGTAAGCATGTATGTATGCATGTATACGCTCATATGTATGTAGGTATATATGCATGTATACGCTCAGCGCTTAGATTTGATTTTGTCAAGATTTTGCGCTATATAAATAAAATATATTATTATTATTATTATTGTTACTGTATGAAGTGTTGGGTTGGTACTGTATGATATGTTGGGTTGGTGCGATATGAAGTGTTGGGTTGTTACTGTGTGAAGTGTTGGGTTGGTACTGTATGATATGCTGGTATGAAGTGTTGGGTTGTCACTGTGTGAAGTGTTGGGTTGTTACTGTGTGAAGTGTTGGGTTGTTACTGTATGAAGTGTTGGGTTGGTACTGTATAATATGTTGGGCTGGTGCGATATGAAGTGTTGGGTTGTTACTGTGTGAAGTGTTGGGTTGGTACTGTATGATATATTGGGTTGGTACGATATGAAGTGTTGGGTTGTCACTGTGTGAAGTGTTGGGTTGTCACTGTGTGAAGTGTTGGATTGTTACTGTATGAAGTGTTGGGTTGGTACTGTATGATTTGTTGGGTTGGTGCGATATGAAATGTTGGGTTGTTACTGTGTGAAGTGTTGGGTTGGTACTGTATGATATATTGGGTTGGTACGATATGAAGTGTTGGGTTGTTACTGTGTGAAGTGTTGGGTTGTCACTGTGTGAAGTGTTGGGTTGTCACTGTGTGAAGTGTTGGGTTGTCACTGTGTGAAGTGTTGGGTTGTCACTGTGTGAAGTGTTGGGTTGGTACTGTATGATATATTGGGTTGGTACGATATGAAGTGTTGGGTTGTTACTGTGTGAAGTGTTGGGTTGTTACTGTGTGAAGTGTTGGGTTGTTACTGTGTGAAGTGTTGGGTTGGTACTGTATGATATGTTGGGTTGATACGATATGAAGTATTGGGTTGTTACTGTGTGAAGTGTTGGGTTGGTACTGTATGATATGTTGGGTTGGTACTGTATGATATGTTGGGTTGGTATGATATGAAGTGTTGGGTTGGTACTATATGAAGTGTTGGGTTGGTACGATATAAAGTGTTGGGTTGGGACTATGTGAAGTGTTGGGTTGGGACTATGTGAAGCGCTGAGTTTGTTCTATGTGAAGTGTTGGGTTGGTATTGACTATGTGAAGTGTTGGGTTGGTATTGACTATGTGAAGTGTTGGGTAATTATCAGGTAGAGTGTTGGATTGGTACTATGTGAAGTGTTGGGTTGGTACTATGTGAAGTGTTGGGTTGGTACTATGTGAAGTGTTGGGTTTTTACTATGTGAAGTGTTGGGTTGGTACTATGTGAAGTGTTGGGTTGTTACTATGTGAAGTGTTGGGTTGTTACTATGTGAAGTGTTGGGTTGGTACTATGTGAAGTGTTGGGTTGTTACTATGTGAAGTGTGGGATTGGTACTGTGTGAAGTGTTGGGTTGTTGCTATGTGAAGTGTTGGGTTATTACTATGTAAAGTGTTGGGTTGGTACTATGTGAAGTGTTGGGTTGGTATTGTGTGAAGTGTTGGGTTGGTACTATGTGAAGTGTTGGGTTATTACTATGTATAGTGTTGGGTTGGTACTATGTGAAGTGTTGGGTTGGTACGATATGAAGTGGTACGATATGAAGTGTTGGGTTGGTACTATGTGACGTGTTGGGTTGGTACTATGTGAAGTGTTGGGTTGGGACTATGTGAAGCGCTGGGTTGGTACTCCTCCCCACTATCACTCGCATTCTTAATGAATCACTATCTTCAGCTTCTCTTCCCTCTGATTTTAAGACTGCTCTTGTTAAGCCTCTCCTGAAAAAGTCTTCCCTTGACCCCAACGTGTTGAAAAATTACCGCCCCATTTCCAACCTCCCCTTTCTGTCCAAAATTCTCGAGAAAATTGTCCTCCACCAGCTTTCAGCTCATTTGACTGCCAACAACCTTCTATCTCCCCATCAGTCAGCATATCGTCCAGAGCACAGCACAGAGACTGCCATCCTTCGTATCCTTAATGATATTCTCAATTCGTTAGATAAAAATAAAATTTCTGTCCTCCTCTTGTTAGATCTTTCAGCTGCTTTCGACACCATAGACCATGAAATTCTTCTCTCCCGTTTGGAACATACATTTGGTATTAGAGACTTAGCTCTTAATTGGTTTCACTCTTATCTTTCAGACAGGAAACAGTTTGTGCTAGTGGATAGTCACCGTTCAAATGAAACCTCCCTCGATTTTGGTGTGCCTCAGGGCTCCGTGCTCGGTCCTGTTTTATTCATTCTGTATACTACCCCTCTTTCTGATGTCATCCGCAGCCATTCCATTTCGCATGAAATGTTTGCGGATGACACTTAGCTCCTTCATTCAGCTTCTGTTGATGACTATCCTGATGCAATTTCTTCTCTCCAAAACTGTACCTCTGACATTGATCTCTGGATGTCATCAAATAAACTGAAACTTAACTGTGACAAGACGGAGGCTATACGTTTCTCACATCATGATATCAACACACTTTCTTCTTCTCTCCCTATAGGTTCTAGTTCCATTGAATTTTCTGACTGTGTCCGGGATTTAAGAGTTCTTTTAGATCATGATCTTTCTATGCAAAAACATGTCACTAAGATATGCCAGCTTTCTTATATGGAACTAAGACGTATTGCTTCTATCCGCCCCTTTCTTACTGAGGAAGCCACTAAAACTCTTATTTCCTCTTATATTCTTTCACGCTTGGACTACTGTAATTCTATTCTAATCGGCTGCCCTTCAGTTGTCATTCAACCTCTCCAACGTGTTCAGAATTCAGCAGCTAGGCTTGTTTGTAAAGCCCCTAGATCCCAGTCATGTTCTCCTCTTCTGAAAAAGTTGCATTGGCTTCCAGTTGAACAAAGAATCAAATACAAATGTTGCTGTCTCTGTTACAAAATTCTTACTTGCTCCGCTCCCTCTTATCTGTCTGAACTTCTTCAAGTGTATGTACCATCCAGAACGCTCCGATCCTCTACCGACACAAGAACTTTCTGTGTTCCCCGTTTCAACCGGAAACTGCATGGTCAGAGAGCTTTCTCCCACTCTGCTGCCATGACCTGGAACTCCCTTCCCTATCATATTCGCCATAAGCAATGTCTTCCTTCTTTCAAGTCTAGTCTGAAGACCTATCTTTTCACTCAATACTTTCATTGATCTTCTCTTTCTCTTCTCTCTCAGCCCTGATCATCGTTCCTACATATATGTGTGTGTGTGTGTGTGTGTTTGTGTGTGTGTGTGTGTGTGTGTGTGTGTGTGTGTGTGTGTGTGTGTGTGTGTGTGTGTGTGTGTGTGTGTGTGAAGCATGTTTATGCGAGCAAGAGAGAGGGAGAGAGAGGGAGAGAGGAAAAGAGAGAGAGAGAGAGGCTGTGCGGGAGAGAGAGAGAGTGAGCAAGGAATATCGGGAGCACGGTAGAGAGCGAGAGTATGGTTAGGGTGGGGCAAGAGAGTGAGAGTATGAGTAAGAGTATGTGTAAGCGTGATAGAATTTGATAGTACAGAAACTGAGTGGTTGAGAGAGGGAGTGTGTTTGGGTCTGTGTGTGTGTGTGTGTGTGTGTGTGTGTGTGTGTGTGTGTGTGTGTGTGTGTGTGTGTGGTGTGTGTGTGTGTGTGTGTGTGTGTGTGTGTGTGTGTGTGAAGAGAAAGAGAGAGAAAATATTTTTGTATGATTGTCACTATTTTTAGTAATATTTGAATTTACTATGTTAATATGTCTTGTTGAACGTAAATTTTATGTTTTATGTTATATAGTGTTAGCAGCGGTATGTTTAAATTTTATGTTGGTGTATCTATTTGTATTTAGTTATATACTGATTTTATGTGAAGCGCTTTGTGCTCTGGAAAGCGCTATATAAATTGCCTTTATTATTATTATTATTATTACTATGTGAAGTGTTGGGTTGGTACTATGTGAAGTGTTGGGTTGGTACTATGTGAAGTGTTGGGTTGGTACTATGCGAAGTGGTGGGTTGGTACTGTGTGAAGTGTTGGGTTGTTACTATATGAAGTGTTGGGTTATTACTATGTAAAGTGTTGGGTTGGTACTATGTGAAGTGTTGGGTTGTTACTATGTGAAGTGTTGGATTGGTACTATGTAAAGTGTTGGGTTGGTACTGTGTGAAGTGTTGGGTTGGTACTATGTGAAGTGTTGGGTTATTACTATGTAAAGTGTTGGGTTGGTACTATGTGAAGTGTTGTGTTGGTACGATATGAAGTGGTACGATATGAAGTGTTGGGTTGGTACTATGTGAAGTGTTGGGTTGGTACTATGTGAAGTGTTGGGTGGTACTATGTGAAGTGTTGGGTTGGTACTATGTGAAGTGTTGGGTTGGTACTATGTGAAGTGTTGGGTTGGTACTATGTGAAGTGTTGGGTTAGTACTACGTGAAGTGTTGGGTTATTACTATGTAAAGTGTTGGGTTGGTACTATGTAAAGTGTTGGGTTGGTACTATGTGAAGTGTTGGGTTATTACTATGTAAAGTGTTGGGTTGGTACTATGTGAAGTGTTGGGTTGGTACTATATGAAGTGTTGTGTTGGTACTATGTGAAGTGTTGGGTTGGTACTATATGAAGTTTTGGGTTGGTACTATGTGAAGTGTTGTGTGGTACTATGGAAAGTGTTGGGTTGTACTATGTGAAGTGTTGGATTGGTACTGTGTGAAGTGTTGGGTTGGTACTGACCATGTGATGTGTTGGGTTGTACTATGTAAAGTGTTGGGTTGTTGCTATGTGAAGTGTTGGGTTGGTACTGTGTGAAGTGTTGGGTTGGTACTGTGTGAAGTGTTGGGTTGGTACTGTGTGAAGTGTTGGGTTGGTACTATATGAAGTGTTGGGTTAGGTACGATGTGAAGTGTTGGGTTGGTACTGTGTGAAGTGCTGGGTTGGTACTGTGTGAAGTGTTGGGTTGGTACTATGTGAAGTGTTGGGTTGGTACGATATGAAGTGATGGGTTGGTACTATATGAAGTGTTGGGTTGGTACTACATGAAGTGTTGGGTTGGTACTGTCCATGTGAAGTGTTGAGTTGGTACTGTGTGAAGTGTTGAGTTGGTACTGTGTGAAGTGTTGAGTTGGCACTATGTGAAGTGTTGATTTGGTACTATGTGAAGTGTTGGGTTGGTACTGTGTGAAGTGTTGAGTTGGCACTATGTGAAGTTTTGGGTTGGTACTATGTGAAGTGTTGTGTTGATACTGTTCATGTGAAGTGTTGAGTTGGTACTATGTGAAGTGTTGGGTTGGTACTGTGTGAAGTGTTGAGTTGGCACTATGTGAAGTTTTGGGTTGGTACTATGTGAAGTGTTGTGTTGATACTGTTCATGTGAAGTGTTGAGTTGGTACTATGTGAAGTGTTGGGTTGGTACTATGTAAAGTGTTGGGTTGGTACTATGTGAAGTGTTGTGTTGGTTCTGTTCATGTGAAGTGTTGAGTTGGCACTATGTGAAGTGTTGGGTTGGTACTATGTAAAGTGTTGGATTGGTGCTGAATGAAGTGTTGGTTGGTACTATGTAAGTGTTGGATTGGTACTATGTGAAGTGTTGGATTGGGACTATGTGAAGTGATTGGATTGGTACTATGTGAATGTTTGGGTTGGTACTATGTAAAGTGTTGGATTGTACTATGTGAAGTGTTGGTTGGTACTATGTGAAGTGTTGGTTGGTACTATGTGAATGTTGGGTTGGTACTGATGAAGTGTTGGGTTGTACTATGTGAAGTGTTGGGTTGGTACTTGTGAAGTGTTGGTTGGTACTGTATGAAGTGTTGGTTTGGTACTATGTGAAGTGTAGGTTGTACTGTGAAAGTGTTGGGTTGGTACTATAATTTTGAATGTGTTGGTGGTACATGTGAAGTGTTGGGTTGGTACTATGTAAGTGTGGGTTGGTGCTATGAAGTGTTGGTTTGGTACTGTATGAAGTTTGGGTTGGTACTGTTGATAGTGTGGTTGGTACTATGTGAAGTGTTGGGTTGGTCTGTATGAAGTGTGGTTGGTACTATGTGAAGTGTTGGGTTGGTACTGTGAAGTGTTTGGTGGTACTATGTGAAGTGTTGGGTTGGTACTGTGTAAAGTGTTGGGTTGGTACTATGTAAAGTGTTGGGTTGGTCTGTGTGAAGTGTTGGGTTGGTACTATTGATAGTGTTGGGTTGGTACTGTATGAAGTGCTGGTTGTTACTGTGTGAAGTGTTGGGTTGGTGCTATGAAGTGTCTGGTTGTACTATGTAAGTGTTGGGTATGGTACTATGTGAGTGTTGGGTTGGTACTATGTAAAGTGTTGGGTGGTACTATGTGAAGTGTTGGGTTGATGTGAAGTGTGTTGGACTATGTGAAGTGTTGGGTTGGTACTGTATGAAGTGTTGGGTTGGTACTAATGAAGTGTTGGGTTGGTACTGATGTGAAGTGTTGGGTTGGTACTGTGAAGTGAGTGTGGTGTAGTGGTACTTGTGAAGTGTTGGGTTGTTAGTTATGTAAAGTGTTGGTTGGTACTATGTGAAGTGTTGGTTGGTACTATTGAAGTGTTGGGTTGGTACTTATGAATGTTGGGTTGGTACTGTATTGAAGTGTTGGTTGGTACTATGTGAAGTGTTGGTTGGTACTATGTGAAGTGTTGGTTGGTACTATGTGAAGTGTTGGGTTGGTACTGTTGAAGTGTAGGTTTGGTATGTGAAAGTGTTGGGTTGGATAAAGTGAGTTTGGGTTGGTACTATGTGAAGTGTTGGTTGGTACTGTAAGTGTGGTTGGTCGTAAGTGTTGGTTGGTACTATGTGAAGTGTTGGGTTGGTACTATGAAGTGTGGTTGGTACATGAAAGTGTTGGTGTTATGTGGTTGACTATGTAAGTGTTGGGTTGGTACTATGTGAAGTGTTGGTTTGGTACTATGTGAAGTGTTGGGTTGGTACTATGTAAGTGTTGGTTGGTACTATGAAAGTGTTGGGTTGGTACTATGTGAAGTGTTGGGTTGGTACTATGTATGAAGTGTTGGTGTATGTATGGTTGGATGTGAAGTGTTGGGTTGGTACTATGTAAAGTGTTGGGTTGGTTGACTATGTGAAGTGTTGGGTTGGTACTGATGTGAAGTGTTGGGTTGGTACTATTGAAGTGTGGAGTTGTATAGGAAGTGTTGGTTGTACTATGTGAAGTGTTGGTTGGTACTAGTGAAGTGTTGGGTTGGTACATTGTGAAGTGTTGGGTTGGTACTTGTAGAAGTGTTGGGTTGGTACTATTGAAGTGTTGGTTGGTACTATGTGAAGTGTTGGTTGGTACTTGTGAAGTGTTGGTTGGTACTATGTGAAGTGTTGGGTTGGTACTATGTGAAGTGTTGGGTTGGTACTATGTGAAGTGTTGGTTGGTACTATATGAAGTGTTGGTTGGTACTAGTGAATGTTGGTTGGTATCATGAAGTGTGGTTGGTACTATGTGAAGTGTTTGGTACTATTGAAGTTTTGGTACTGTATTGAAGTGATATGTGGTTGGTACTATTGAAGTGTTGGTTGGTACATGTGAAAGTGTTGGTGGTACTATTAAGTGTATGGATGTAAGGTCTGTACATGAAATGTTGGTTGGTTATGTATGTGTTGTTGGTTGCTATGTGAGTGTTGTTCGTCTATGTAAGTGTTGGTTTGGTACTGATGTGATGTGATTGGACTATGTGAAGTTGGATTGGTACTATGTGAAGTGTTGGGTTGGGACTATGTGAAGTGTTGGTTGGTACATGTGAAGTGTTGGGTTGTACTATGTAAAGTGTTGGGTTGGTGACTATGAAGTGTTGGGTTGGTACTATGTGAAGTGTTGGTTGGTACTATGTGAAGTGTTGAGGTATGGTACTGTTGAAGTGTTGGTTGGTACTAATAGTGAATGTGTTGGGTTGGTACTATGTGAAGTGTTGGGTTGGTACTTATGTGAATGTTGTGTTGGTACTATGTGAAGTGTAGGTTGGTACTATGTGAAATGTGTTGGTTGGTCTAATTGAAGTGTGGTTGGTAATTAAGTTTGGGTTGGTACTATGTGAAGTGTTGGGTTGGTACTAATGTGAAGTGTTGGGTTGGTACTGTATGAAGTGTTGGTTGGTACTATGTGAAGTGTTGGGTTGGTACTATGTAAGTGTTGGTTGGTATATGATGAAGTGTTGGTTGGTACTTGAATGTGGTGGTACTATGTGAAGTCTTTGTGTAAGTTAAGTGTTGGGTTGGTACTTATGAAGTGTTGGGTTGGTACTTATGAAGTGCTTGGTTGGTACTGATGTGAAGTGTTGGGTGGTACTGTATAATGTGGTTGGTACTGTAAGTGGGGTGTACTGTTGAAGGTTGGTTTGTACTATGTGATGTGTTGGGTTGGTACTGTGTGAAGTTATTGGTTGGTACTATGTGAAATGTTAGGTTAGTAATATATGAAGTGTTGAGTTGGTACTATGTGAAGTGTTCGACTGGTACTATGTGAAGTTTTGGGCTGGTATTGACCATTTGACATGAATGCTAGGCACTGGCCTTTCGAAGTGTCGCCATGTTTGAACAGAGAAGACGAAGAATCTCAAGAAGCTAAGAGTAGATAAATGTCAAAGCACAAGAATAGTTACTTTTTTTTCCATCTGTCTGTTTTTCGGTCTGCCTCTCTGTGTGTCTGTTGGTCTCTCTCTCTCTGCCTGCCTGTCGGTCTGTTTGTCCGTCTGACTGTCACTCTGAACCTTCGCCTTGACATTCCTTGATGTCCAGTATAAAGTCTTCACAGTCTTGTCATGTGTTGGATCTTGAACATCATGGACATCGCCATAATCGTGTCTGGAACTAGCACTCTCACTCGTTCGCTCTGTTGGAATATACCGCCATGATTTTGTCTTGAACTACTGTTCTGAATTGTATGCTCAGTGCTGGAATATGTTTCTTCATACTGTTGTCTTGTTTTACAAATGTGGTTGGTGTGCTCTGTGTTAGAATGTATTTCACCATGAGTATGTCTTGAATTACCGATCTGGTTTGATTACTATGTATTGGAATCCATCAAGTGATAAACACTATGGGAGAGTGTAGCATCAAGAGCGATCCTGGGGTTGTTGGACTTTCAAGACGGTTGCATGTAAATATGATGGGGATGTGGTGATGTGCTTTTGAACTGACATGATGTAGGAATGACGTGACCTTTTGGTATGGAAATGTGTTTGGTTGGACAACATGAAAATGGCCCTTGTGTGTGGCTGAGTTAGAAACACACACTAACATTGAACGATCACACCTGACTGAATCATAGCGTCGAAGTTGTTTAATTTGACATCGGTAAAGTGAAAGTCAGGTTGAGTTTTGTTCTGATGGTTGTGATGTGTCTTCGGATTTAATTTAGTTGACCATTGCTGTTGATGTGGAAATTCTGTCGTGAAGCTGTCAGTTTTATTCTCAGACTGGACATACCTTTCTCTGGCTCTCTATCCTTCTGTTGGGCGTGGAACGTGGACACTGCTTGCTCAATGAGAGAAGACAGTTCAGGTCACCTTACCTGTTACCTGTCGGCGACATCATTCTTGCTGGTAGCCGCTGATGCATGCTCCATCAGCTGTCTCCATTCCCCTCTCTCCACGGTCCTTCTGTAGATCTCACCTTTCGGCAACTTCGTCCACTTGGCTATGTTCTCTACATAGGAAGTCGGCGGTCTTCCTTGTCGTCTGTTGCCCTCCATTTTGCCCTGGGCCACAGTCTTCATTGCATGGCAACTCTGATGTCTCATAGCATATCCAAAGTATTTCTTTTTCCTTTCCCTAACCAGGCCTAAAAGTTCAGGTTGTTTGTTCAGGTCTTCCAGAATGCTTTGGTTTGTTCGTCTTTCAGTCCAGCTTGCTCTTCTGTAGAACCACATCTCTGCACTTTTGATTCTGTTCTCATCTGCAACTTTAAGAGTCCATCTTTCACTTCCATATAACACAACGGGCCAAATTAGTGTTCGCACTATGTTAACTTTGAGCTAAACATCATCATCATCATCATCATCATCATCATCATCATCATCATCATCATCATCATCATCATCATCATCATCATCATCATCATCATCATGATGTGCCCTGCCGCATGGCGTTGGCGATCATGGCCCTTCATATGCATCTTTCCCTTGTCGTCGCAAGTACATCTTCCACCCTCTCTGTCCTCAGCCACCCTGCAAGTCCGTCCAATATTTTCCCCTGGGTTTATCTGGTGCTGTCTTTCCCTCCTGCTTTCCCGTTGTGACCAGGTGTTCTAATTCCCCTTTCCTCATAAAATGGTCTGTAAATGTTGCCTGTCTTTTCATGATCTTCTTTTTTTTGTTATCATGATCTTCTTATGTCTGCCTCCATCGAGTCTGTCTCGTTTGTTTTCTTTGCTGTCCATGGAACTTTCAACATTCTTCTTAGAAACCACATTTCGGCTGCCTCAATCTTGTTTTGGCTTTGCTTGTTGACTGTCCACGCCTACAACCATATAACGTTGTCGCTTCTATATAACATTTAATAATATAATAATATATTTAATATATTTTTTATATAATATATATTTTTTAATATATTTTATTTTTTTATTTTATATAGCGCAAAATCTTGACAAAATCAAATCTAAGCGCTGAGCGTATACATGCATACATACCTACATACATATGAGCGTATACATGCATACATACATGCTTACATACATAAATCTAAGCTGAGCGTATACATGCATACATACATACATAAATCTAAGCGTATACATACATACATACGTACGCACATGCATACATAATAATTACAATATTTATATAGCGCAAATCTCGACAAAATCAAATCCAAGCGCCGAAAAGACACACACGCACACACGCACGCACGCACGCACACACACACACACACACACACACACACACACACACACACACACACACACACACACACACACACACACACACACACACACACACAACACATGCGTGGCCACAAATGGGGAGAAAAGAATAAAAGCAATAAAAGCAAGAATAAAACCAATGGAAAACCACAGAGAGCACATCATATACAATTATATATTAAAACAAAGTGATTCCCCTCCGAGCGGAGACAGGCTGCAGAGGGGGGTTGAGTGAGGTTAGGATTTTATGCAGAGGAGAAAAGGTGAGTTTTGAGAGCGGACTTGAAGGAGGCAAAAGTAGGTTGCTGACGGACTGAGAGAGGAAGTTTGTTCCAGGAGAGTGGACCAGAAACAGAGAAGGCTCGTGGACCATAGGTATTGAGCTTAGTGCGTGGAAAGCGAAAAGTCAGAGGATCGGAGGCAGAGCGGAGGGTACGTGAGGGAACATAGATCTCAAGTAGGCTTGACAGGTAATCGGGGGCTGCGTTATTGAGGCTTTTGTAGCACATGGTGTCTAGTTTGTACTGTATGCGCTTTGATACAGGGAGCCAGTGAAGTTGTGCCAGGAGAGGAGATATGTGGTCAGCTTTTTTCTTTTTGAGTACAAGGCGTACAGCATTGTTTTGAATGCGCTGTAGGATGTGAATGGTGGAGGCAGGAAGACCAGACAGGAGTGAATTGCAATAGTCAATGCGAGACATTATGAAGGAGAGAACGAGTTTTGCAGTTGTTTCGACAGAGAGATACTTCCTGATCAGGCTTATACGATGGAGATGATAGTAGCAAGATCTGGCAGTTTGAGAAACAAAGTTGTTCATGGACAGGGTAGAGTCAATGCAGACACCAAGGTTTTTAGCTGAATCAGAAAGTGGGACTGATGTGTTACATAATGGGAGAGAAAGAGGAGGCAGCTGGGAAAGTTTCTGACGGGTGCCAATGAGGATAGCTTCTGTCTTGTCGTCATTAAGCTGAAGTCTATTGTGTGTCATCCAGTTCTTAATGTCAGAGTAACACTCAGTGGTGGGAGTCAACAGGCGCTGTATATTGTCAGGTGAGTCACTATCTTGAAGTTGGGTGTCATCAGCATAGAAGTGGTGTTTTATAGAGTGGGAGTTGATGATGGTGGACAGGGGGGAGGTATAAAGAGTGAAAAGAACAGGGCCAAGGACAGATCCTTGTGGAACACCACAGGTCAGGTATGCAGGTTGAGAGTAAGTGCCATTGATGAGAACAGTTTGTTTTCTGTTTGATAAATACGAAGTGAAAAAGGAGAGAGCAATGTCAGAGATGCCAAAAGTATGATGAAGTCTAGAAAGGAGAGTACCATGGTCAATGGTATCGAAAGCTGCAGACAGATCAAGGAGTGTGAGGAGAGAGACTTTGCCAGTATCAGTTGCAAGGAGGAGATTGTTGAGAATGTGTAGTAGGGCAGTTTCAGTGCTATGGCACTGGCGGTAGGCTGACTGGAAAGGATTGAGGAGATTGTTGGCAGACAGGTGAGAGTTCAGCTGGTTGAGGACGACTTTTTCAAGGAGTTTTGACAAGAAAGAGAGATTAGAGATAGGCCGGTAATTTTTCAGTTCATTTGGGTCTAAATTGTGTTTCTTGAGGAGAGGGTGAACAATAGCAGACTTGAAAGAATCTGGGACAGTTCCAGTTTGAAAAGAAGTGTTGATGATGTCAGTGATGAATGGGAGGAGAGTAGGGAGACAATCGGAGTAGAGAGAACCTGGAAGAGGATCCAGTTCGCAGGTTTTGAACGACATGGATCTGATTGTGTTGAAAATTTCTTCTTGTGAGACTGGGGTAAAAGTAGTGAGAGGTGTGCCAGAGAAGGAAGGGTCAGGTGGGCATGGTTGACAGGGTGTCCTGTCAAGCCTGTCACGAAGAGTTTGTATTTTGGTGGTGAAATACTTAGAGAATACAGATGGGAGTTCTTCATTTGTATGTTTGTATGTTAAGAACTCTCTTCCTGATGTTAATTGCTAGGCATGTTTTGGTAAGAATGCTTTCATCTTCTTAAATACTGTTTTGGCTTGGCCGATTCTGCTGGCTATTTCTGATGTGCATCTGCCGTCTGGTGAGATGACCGTTCCCAGATATTCAAACTTATCAACCTGTCTCAAAGTTGTGCCGTTTGCTGTTATTTTGCATGAGGGGATTTCATGTTTTTTACTGATTACCAATATTTCAGTCTTCTTGCTATTTAGCTCCAATTCTTTATACATATATACATACATACATACATCCGATCTCCCAAATGCTGACCTCTCGTGCCTGAACCTACTTCGTGTGGAAATGCCCACTAAACAACAAATACGAACATGAAAAACCAGTATTACTTCTGTTTGTGCTCAGTGGAGTATGGACACTTGGAACTACCCAGCGAGGACACCCACCGAAGACTAGAGTATGCAGCAGGAAACAACAAATATGCACATTAAAAACCCCTATAAGTTCTGTTTGTGCTCAGTGGAGTACGGAAACTTGGAACTACACAGCGAGGACACCCACCGAAGACTAGAGTATGCAGAACGTTCAGCAACATAACGACTGCACAGTGTGGGCCAAATAACGTGCATGCAGGCATTCTAGGAAACATTACATGAAACAAATAAAACAAAATAAACATCCCAAACAACAACAACACCAGAAGCAAACAAAAAACAAAGATACAAACAAACACACCTCAGTTTCAGTTTCAGTTTCAGTTTCTCAAGATGACGTCTCCGCGCTCGGAACGAATTCCATATGCACTATCATCACAGGTGCCCTTAGCCTGCACATAAACCTATGAGCTGGCCAGGTCCTCAGGCCCTACCAAGACTACAAACACACACAAACGAACACACCAACCAGCCAACCAACCAACCAACCAACCAACCAACCAACCAACCAACCAACCAACCAACCAACCAACCAACCAACCAACCAGCCAACCAGCCAGCCAACCAACCAACCAACCAACCAAACAACCGACCGACCAACCAACACCAACCAACCAACCAACCAACCAACCAACCAACCAACCAACCAACCAACTAACCAGCCAGCCAACCAACCAGCCAGCCAACCAGCCATCCCACCAACCAACCAGCCAACCAACTGATCA
>JAPXFY010000023.1:8041411-8066411 GCA_030674185.1 Monoplex corrugatus
GAACTGTATGGCATTGGACGGTGTGGTGATAGTTTTGCAGAAGACAATACGAAACAAATGTCATCCGTTCACAATCCATCATCATCATCATCATCATGTGGCCTGCCGCATGGCGTTGGCAATCATGGCTCTCCATATGCATCTTATCCCTTGTCGCTGCATGTACATCTTCCACCCTCTCTGTCCTCAGCCACCCTGCATGTCCGTCCAATATTTTCTCCCTGGGTCTACCTGGTGTTTTCTTTTCCTTCAACTTTCCTGTTGTGAACAGGTGCTGTAACTCCCTTTTCCTCATAAAATGGCTTATAAATGTTGCTTGTCTTTTCCTAATCTTCTTTATCAATGATCTTCTTATGCCTGCCTCCGTCAAGGCTGTCTCGTTTGTTTTCTTGGCTGTCCATGGAAGTCTCAACATTCTTCTTAGAAACCACATTTCGGCTGCCTCAGTCTTGTTCTGGCCTTGCTTGTTGACTATTCACGTCTCACAACCGTATAACAGTATCGGTTCTATTAACATTCAAGAACTCTTCCTGATGTTAATTGATAGGCATTTGTTGGTCAGAACGCTTTTCATCTTCTTGAATGCTGTTTTGGCTTAGCCGATTCTGCTGGCCATTTCTTATGTGCATCTGCCGTCCATAATAGAACGAATACCACCCGCCCCTGATCCATCATTCATAATAAATGTCCATCTGCGCAGGGCGCCTCATCTTCGACAATTTGAAGAAGTCCATCGCCTACACTCTGACCTCCAACATCCCGGAGATCTCGCCCTTCCTGGTCTACATCCTCTTCGGAACGCCGCTGCCCCTGGGAGTCATCACCATCCTGTTCATCGACCTGGGCACTGACATGGTGCCTGCCATATCTCTGGCTTACGAGAGTGCTGAAAGCGACATCATGAAAAGGCCACCCAGGACCTCCTCGGACCGCCTGGTCAATGAGAGGTTAGTTGGTAGATCTGGAGAGATGGGGGAAGTCGTTGGGAATGGGATGGGTATCATCATCTCCTTAGCCAGAGCGATCCTTGGTGAGGCTGATGGCATGCCGCAGCAAACAGGATTCTACATCTGTCTTTTTCTATCGTTTTTTGCTTTTTTTTATATTTATTTTAATTCAATTTTTGCTTCACAACAAACAGATATCTAACATACAGTGTGGCAACGAAGAGTGACAACAAGACAAAACAAAACAATTTTTTTCACACAAAATGAAAGGAAAATGTTGACACATGAACTCCGCACAATATACAGAATGATATTTTTCACGTTGGAAGTGTGAACACGAACATTAAGATTTAACACATGTCAACTTTCCCATATGAATCAGTTTCAAAAACCACATTCCTTTGCTTAACGATAATCAAGCATCATCGAACAATGTGGTAACAGAAATTATTCAATTTATACAAAAAAGACAATTGACGTTCATATAAAAAACAACCTATAACTTACAAAATATGTGACAATATTCTAATCAATGAGGGTTTTATTATATACATCTGTAGTCAAAAAACATGTCATGAAGAAATTCTTCTTTCTACAGGGAGAACATTGGCCTACAGTTGTTCCACTGAGCATCAAAAACGGAAGAAGGAAGCAGTTTAGCTAAGCTGTGGTCGGTCCACTATTTCGCATTTGCCACCCAGTTCTTCCCCGTTTGGGGATAACTTGACAGGAAGTCATGGCTAGAATCAACGATTCCAGCTACGGCATCCTGTCAGGTTGCCCCCAAAGGCTGATCTCGGGCAAGGTGTCGTGAAAGATAATGTGAGCAAAAGCTTGCTCGTTTCACAGTTGGCAGAAGCTGTTTTTGAGGGTTGGCACTGGCATCCTATCTGGAACTCTGTCAACCTTGGGAATCATCATCATCCTCTTCGTGGACTCGGGCATTGATTGACACGGTGCTTACCATCTTCCTGATTTAGGCGGCCGCCAAAAGCGACATTATAAGACCTCCCAGATTCGCCTCGGGTCGTATGGCTGGTGGGAGGATGGTTACGGTCTGCGGGTGTCATATGAGGATGGGGCTGGTGGGGGTGTGGGGCGTGAGTGTTAAGGGAGGTGAAATTATTTTTAGTTTCAGTTTCTCAAGATGTCTCCGCGCTCAGAACGAATTCCATATGCACTAACATCATAGGTGTCATGTGTATGGTGACCATGACACAAGCCTTAAGCCTGCACATAAACCGATCAGCTGGCCAGGTCCTTAGACCCTACCTAGACTACGTTTTACCTAGTGTATATTTTTCATACTGAAAATGGTGGCCCACCTGAGGATCGAACCCACGACCCCTACGTTATCAGCATGACTCTCTAACTAACTGAGCTGAGGGGACCAGTAAAGCTGAAGAGTGGTGGTGGTTATGGCGTGTGTGTCCCTGTGCCTGTCATCTCTTTGGCTTAAGAAATTGGAGTTTGGAGTTATTTTTTCAAGAGGGATCCACCGCACTCGAACAATTCCATATGCAGTCCGTCCGAATGTCCCAGCAATTACCCAGCACACTTCCCAAGCTCGCGCAAACCCCCTAGGGGCTGGTTGGTTGTTTTGATAGAGCCGTGGACTTAGGATCTGATATCTTGAGTTCAGTTTGGCTTAGGATCTGATATCTTGAGTTCAGTTTGGCTTAGGATCTGATATCTTGAGTTCAGTTTGGCTTAGGATCTGATATCTCGAGTTCAGTTTGGCTTAGCATCTGATATCTTGAGTTCAGTTTGGCTTAGGATCTGATATCTTGAGTTCAGTTTGGCTTAGGATCTGATATCTTGAGTTCAGTTTGGCTTAGGATCTGATATCTTGAGTTCAGTTTGGCTTTGGATCTGATATCTTGAGTTAGGGTTGGCTTAGGATCTGATATCTTGAGTTCGAGTTGGCTTAGGATCTGATATCTTGAGTTAGGGTTGGCTTAGGATCTGATATCTTGAGTTCGAGTTGGCTTAGGATCTGATATCTTGAGTTCAGTTTGGCTTAGGATCTGATATCTTGAGTTCAGTTTGGCTTAGGATCTGATATCTTGAGTTCAGTTTGGCTTAGGATCTGATATCTTGAGTTCGAGTTGGCTTAGGATCTGATATCTTGAGTTAGGATTTGCTTAGGATCTGATATCTTGAGTTAGGGTTGGCTTAGGATCTGATATCTTGAGTTAGGATTTGCTTAGGATCTGATATCTTGAGTTAGGGTTGGCTTAGGATCTGATATCTTGAGTTAGGATTTGCTTAGGATCTGATATCTTGAGTTAGGGTTGGCTTCATCATCATCAGGTGCCCTGCCGCATGGCGTTGGCGACCATGGACTTCCAACCATCTCTATCTCTCGTTGCACCCAGTATCTCCCCCCCCCCCTCTTCATCCCCAGCCACTCTGCAAGTCCAGCATTCTCTCCCTGGGTCTACCCGGTGCTCTCGTTCCCTCCAGCTTTCCCGTTGTGACCAGGTGCTCCAAATCCCCCTTCCTCATAAAATGGCCTATAAATGTTGCTTGTCTTTTCCTAATCTTCCTTATCAGTGATCGACTTGTGTCTGCCTCCATCAAGACTGTCTCGTTTGTTTTCTTTGCTGTCCATGGTACTCTCAACATTCTTCTGAGAAACCACATCTCGGCTGCCTCAATCCTGCTCTGGCTTTGCTTGCTGACTGTCCACGTCTCGCATCCGTACAACAGTATTGGTTCTATATAACACTCAAGGACTCTCTTTCTAATGTTAATTGATAGGCATTTGTTCGTAAGAATGCTTGTCATCTTCTTGAATGCTGTTTTGGCTTGGCCGATTCTGCCAGCTATTTCCGATGTGCATCTGCCGTCTGATGAAATGACCGTTCCCAGGTATTTGAACTTATTTACCTGTGTCAAGGTTGTGCCATTTGCTGTTATTTTGCATGAGGGGATTTCATGTTTTTTACTGATCACCATGACTTCAATCTTCCTGCTGTTTAGTTCCAACCCCTTACCTTTGCTTTCTGTTTCTAGTATATTCACAAGGTTTTGTAGGTCCCTTTCATTTTCTGCAATTAGCACGGTGTCATCTGCGTACCGAATGTTGTTTATCATTTTCCCTCCAACCTTTAATCCAAGGTCTTCTTCTAGGTTTCTCATGATGTTTTCGCTATATAGTGAAAACAGATCCTGTGACAAAACACAACACTGTCTGACTCCTCTTTTGATGTTTTGAAAAGAGCTTATATTGTTTTCTATTCTCATTGCAGCTGTTTGTTCCCAGTACATATTCCTGATTATTCGTAGATCTTTTCCATCGACATTGAGTCTCTCCAGTTGGTTGATCAATTCTTCATGTCGTACCCGATCGAAAGTCTTGGTATAGTCAACAAAGCATAAATACAAATCCTTATTCATCTCAACTGACCTCTCTATGGTAGTTCTTAGGATGTATATGGCATTAATAGTTCCTTTCCCCTCCACAAATCCACACTGTTCTTCTGCTTTTTCTCTTTTGATTCTATTCTTGTCTTCATCATGATTATTCTTAACAGGATTTTTGTTACATGACTCATCAAACTGATTGTGCGATGGAGTTCGCATTCTATAGCCCCTGTCTTCTTTGGAAGTGCAATGAAAATTGATTTTGACATATCTTTGGGGATTTTTCCAGTGTCATAAATTTCATTTAGGAGGACTGTTATTTTTTCTATGCCAAATTCCTCCAGGGCTTCAATCATCTCTGTAGTAATGTTGTCTGGTCCTGGGGCTTTTCCTGGTTTCATCTTTTTCAGTGCTGCTCTGACTTCATCTTTCATTATGGGTGGTCCTTCAAAGTTCTTTTTTATGATGTGTTCTTCGTTTCTGTCATCCTCAAAAAGGTCTTTAATGTACTCTCCCCATCTGTCTAATACCTTGTCTTTTTCCATGATAAGCGTGCCTTCTTTTGATTTTAAGCAACCAGTTGATGTGCATGTATTTTTCCTGTGAACGATTTCTTCAATTCGTCTGTACAAACCCTGAGAATCCATTTTGTGTCGTTCTTCTATCGCTTTGCATTTTGTGTTCAGCCAAGCTTCCTTAACTTCATTGCACCTATACCTGATTTCTTTGTTTATCTTCCTGTATATCTCCTCGTTTCTCTTTGCCTTCCTCCTTTTCTCCATCAGGCCCAACATTTCATTAGTCAAGGGTTGGCTTAGGATCTGATATCTTGAGTTAGGGTTGGCTTAGGATCTGATATCTTGAGTTCAGGTTGGCTTAGGATCTGATATTTTGGCTTAGGATCTGATATCTTGAGTTCTGTTTGGCTTAGGATCTGATACCTTGAGTTCAGTTCAAGCCCTCAACATTACAAACTGGCCTGTTTGCTGCCCATCTGCATGTTTCCATCATTCTGGTGGTGTCAGCTTAGTGTTTGATAGATCTTCCCTACCCCCACTCGCAATTCCTGGCCACTTTTCAGTTCAAGACCTTGCCAGCACATAGGATTTTGCGTAGAAGCAGGGAGTCTGCCAGATATTTGCTGACAGATTTGGGTGGAGCGCATATGGAATTGTCCGAGTGCGATGAATGTCTCGTGAACAAACTCTACATTCCAAACTCCACACTCTTTGGCTTAAATCAAGACAGCGCTGAGACTGAGATGGTGAGGAGACCTCTCAGCACTGCTCCGGACTGACCAGTCGCTGTGGTGTAGTGGTTAACGCAACGGACTACCAACTGCAAGGCTGTGGGTTCGAATCCCCATCAGTCCCTTCAAAAATCATTGTGGGATTTTCGGCTCTAACCGGCTCCTACTCAGAGTTGGGCGTGCTATGGGTTCATTGGAAAGACTGGGACCACACAGTCTAGTCTCACCCATTTCACGGATGCGTCATTGAGCGTGTTGCTCCAATCTTCTAACCAGTACCGCAGGTGTCTGTATCTCTCTGTATCTGGTTGGCGCCTGGATATGTGATGATAGCAAGCGTAGAGTACAGCCCTGTTACGCAGTCTCAATCCTAGACGGAACTCCTTAGCATCATGATTATCATCCTCATCGACATCATCATCACTGCATTGTAAAAAAACCAAAATAAAACAAAACAAAACAAAAACAAAACAAAACAAAAACAGACAAAACTGCCAGCCTCTGTGGCCATTAAGGTGGCGTAGAAAATGGGTCGAAAAAAAAAAAAAAGAAAACAAAAAGGGTGAGCACAAAGGTAACCTCCCTGAGTGCGATGATCCTTAAAAAAAAACAACAAAAAATTTGTAATATTTTCAGTTTAAGGGATGTCGAGGAATCATCTGAAGTATCTCATATTGGCTTTCTGAATCGTCTTCTGCACTTCTGCTTCGAAGATCTGAAACTCGCACACATACAGGTGTACAGGGAGATGGAGATTACGAGCGCACGCAGAAATTTTAATTAGGATCCAAGCTGAAACATCCAGTCCTTTTCTGAATGTTTTGTATTGCAGACTGATCGCCATGTCGTACGGGCAGATCGGCATGATGCAGGCTCTAGCTGGCTTCTACGCCTGGATCGTGGTGTTTGGACAGAGCGGCTTCATGGTGCGCGACCTGCCCAACATCCGCTCCCAGTGGGACTCCAAGAACATCAACGATCTGGAGGACTCGTACGGCCAGAACTGGGTGAGTACTTTTTCTTTGTGATAGTTTGGGGTTATGGTGTGCGAAGTGGTTGATTTGTATAAACATGAATACATGAATGAAAGAAGGAACGAGCTGTATTTGCGATGTAGGCTTCATAAACACCTTTCTCAACTGGGAAAATGAGGGTTAATGGGGCGAAATAATTTCTGTGGTGATTTCAGTCATGATACTTTAAAAAAAAAAGTGTCGAAAATACATGACCAGATCACCACGTCAGTGTGTCTCTAACACACGAAATGGCCAGTTCATCCATGTTGAAGAAGAAACACACACTACATTTCTGAAAGATTTCAACACTTTCGTATACATAGCAGTCACAAGCCTGGGGAAAAAAAGACAGTATCCGGGATAAACCCTGATGACATTTGATAAAATGTGACTATATAAGAAAAAATCCGTGATGTACGCTTCCAGATGAGGTGTTGAATAGTGGTGTTAAAGTATTCCATTATGTGCTGGATGAAGATAAGACACAAAAACCCAACACTACACAACACAAATAACAATGTGCTATGATCCTAAAATCTTCTTAGAACAGCCGATAGAAGTTAAAGAGAAACAAAGAAAGAAAAAAAATAAAGAAGAGAAATGTAGTGTGCTCACCATAGGACTTGACATAACAAATAATGAACAAGGCGCCTGCTGATTCTGTTCTGTTAAAGTCCTACGACTCTCAGAGTATAATTATGAGGACTAGCTATAAGAATGTCGCTCAAAGAAGCCTTAAACATTTTTGGTTGCATTGTGAGATACGATGCTATCGTCGGATTCTCGCCTGCTGATTTCGATCTTTGAGTCTTTAACAGTGTACAAAAACAACTTACAGACACGTTCCAGTATAAAATATAGACTAGGTAAAACGTAGGCCAGGTAGGACCACAGGACCTGGCCAGCTCAAGGGTTTATGTGCAGGCTTAAGGCTTGTGCCATGATCACCATACACATGGCACCTGTGATGTTAGTGCGTATGGAATTCGTTACGAGCGCGGAGACGTTGTCTTGAGAAACTGAAATTGAAACTGACAAGACAGACATAGCACACTCTTTTGGCGGGATGTGGACTGGAAGAGCGGGGCGATGAACCGTAACTCACTGGCTGTCCAGAAAGAGAGATAGTAATAAGAAATCCAAAACAAGAGTGACTGCCCGCGTTCAAGCAAACGAAAAAACAAAAATCAAAAAAATCAGAACGCGTATTTAATACAAGCAGACAAGGCAGGCGCAGATTTTCCGCCAACTGGCCTTTGCCAAGCGTAGACGTGAAATCACAAACAAACGAACACAAAATACAAAAAATTAGGAGAAAAAGACTGAAACTTCCCTGCTGCTTCGTCCAGTGTGAGAAAAAGCTGGTAGATTTCAGCGAATGAGTAGCGCTTATTTCAGGTACTCTGTCACCTCCTCGCGTTCGTTTCATAACACACTGTTTTCTCGCGTTCGCCACTCGTTGTCTAAGCCACTTGTGCACGAATACGCTAGCGTCTAAGAAACGAACGAAGCAGCAGGGAAGTTTTAGTCTTTTTCTCCTACTTTTTGTATTTGGTGTTTATTTGTGATCTTCGTCTACGCTTGACAAAACCAGTTGGCCGAAATTTGCGCCTGTCTTGTCTGGTTATAGTAAATACGCGTTCTGATTCTTTTTTTCGTGTGTGTTTTTTCTGGATCTGGAAGTAATACGGCAAAAAACAAACAAAAAAACAACAACAAAAAACAACAAAATAACAACAATAACAACAACAAAAAAACAGTGGTAAGGTCAAGATGCAGGTACCCCCATCACTGGAATTAGTTGAATTGTCAGTGAAGGACAAGATGTTACAGACTCTACTTTTCTCGAGATTTGTATTTAGTAAAATCATTGAAGAAAGGCAAGTCGGCAGGAATGGACAACATTCCCTCAGAACTGGTCCAGGCAGGAGGAGAGGCCATGATAGATATGTTACTCATCATCTGCAATAAGATCTGGCGGACAGGTGAGTGGCCAACACGTTGGACCCAGTCCCTGATCATCACTCTCCCGAAGAAAGGCAACCTACAACTGTGCCAAAACTACCGTACCATCAGCCTGATCAGCCATCCAAGTAAGGTCATGCTAAAAATCCTTCTGAGTAGACTGAAGCCACAAGCTGAGGAGATAATAAAAGAAGAGCAGGCAGGTTTCAGACCAGGAAGAAGTACCACAGAGCAAATTTTCAACCTCAGATTGCTCTGTGAGAAATACCTGCAACACCAGCAAGGCCTTTACCACGTCTTCGTGGACTTCAAGAAGGCATTCGACAGAGTTTGGCACGCAGCCTTGTGGGCAACCATGAGGCTGTACAACATCAATGCCAACCTGATCAGAACCATAGAATGCCTCTACGAAAAGGCGACCAGTGCAGTCTACCATGACAACAACATAGGCGAATGGTTCCGAACCACAGTTGGAGTACGCCAAGGATGCCTGCTCTCCCCCACTCTCTTCAACATCTTCTTAGAGAGAATAATGGCTGACGCACTCGAAGACCACGAGGGAACAGTCAGCATCGGAGGTAGAACAATCACAAACTTGCGTTTTGCCGACGACATTGACGGACTAGCTGGGCAAGAGCAAGAGCTAGTCAGCTTGATAAAACATCTTGATGAGGCCTCCACATCATATGGCATGCAGATCAGTGCAGAGAAAACCCAGTTGATGACAAATAATACCAATGGCATCAGCACTGACATTACCATAGACAACAAGAAACTTGAGACCGTCCATAGATTTAAATATCTGGGAGCTATAGTATCAGATGAAGGATCAAAGCCCGAGGTACTTTCCAGGATTGCACAGACCACAGCTGCAATGACCAAGCTAAAAGTCATCTGGAACGACAAGAATATTGCAATCGGCTCCAAGATCAGACTGATGCGTTCCCTGGTCATGTCAATATTTTTGTATGCATGCGAAACATGGACCATAACAGCAGACATTGAAAGAAGGATACAGGCAATGGAGATGAGATGCTTCCGCAAACTCCTTGGTATCTCGTACATAGATCATATAACCAATAAAGAAGTGAAAACCCGAATCGAAAACGCCATCGGGCCGTATGAAGACCTCCTGACCTCAGTGAAAAGACGCAAACTGAGGTGGTACGGGCACGTCACACGATCATCTGGACTGGCCAAGACCGTCTTGCAGGGAACAGTTCAGGGAGGGAGACGAAGAGGCAGACAGAGAAAAAGATGGGAAGACAATATCAGAGAGTGGACTGGCCTTGAATGGAATATCATTCTGCGGAAAGCTGAGGACCGTGAGGAGTGGAGGAAGTTGGTTGCAAAATCTTCAATGGTGCCCCAACGGTCAACCAGACTACGGGACTGATGATGATGATGATGTATTTAGGAGTGTGTTGCCCTTCTCTTCTTCATCCATACTTTACTTTTCACTTTACCCCCTGTCTCCAAAGAGGAACAGGTATTTTGTTCAGCTGGGCGATGTATTTAAAACCAAGGCATGAATCTGCTACCTATCCATTTCAGGAGGAAGTACTGTAAACACTGTTATCCTGCCTTCCTAACGAGATTTCTTTTTTCGGTTTTCGATTTTCTCGAGATGGTGTTACACAGCTCGAAAGATTCCATATGTGCTAACACTGAGGAGAAGAGTGCCAGAATAGTTCAGATATTCGCCTGCCAGTAACTTAACTTGAGGTTCCAGGGTTCGCTCTCCGTACAGGCCTCGACTTTTCTCCTCAGTTTGACCAGAAAATCGAACTGAACATCTAGTTCTTTGGAAGGGGATGAAAAACGAATCGGACCGGTGTGCCTTCTGTCTGCGCACGCTAAAGATGACAGTTGAAAATAAATCGTGAATAGCAGGGCATTGCCCGGCTGCCTTGTTAAAAAGAAAAAAACAACAACAACATTGGAGAGATATTCTGATTTTCCAAGTTCCACCCTTTAAAGACCAGCTAGCCTTCTTGCCTTTCTGAAGTCTTGGTAAGAAAAAATGTGAATAAGAATATGAATGTGTGCGAGGGGGAGGGGATGGGCACCGCCCCCGTGGTGCTGGCCTCGGGTCTCTGCCACCTCATCCCCTACATCCCTAAGGTTATGAAAGTATCTAGGTAGGACTTCAGGACGTGGCCAGGTCAAGGGTTTATGTGCAGGCTTAAGGCTTGTGCCGTGATCATTCTGGATCTTCTCCATCACATGGCACCTGTGACGTTAGTGCATATGGAATTCATTCCAAGCGCGGAGACGTCATCATGAGAAATTGAAACTGAAACTGAAAACTAACACCACAAATGTCACGTGATTGTGGGATCCAAAAAACAACATGGCATATAATATCCTAAGCCTACGCATAAACGTTACTGGGAAAGTTTTCAGGTTCTGTCTAACTCATAGACTCTATGGTCCGTTTGCTTGGAACCTATCCCTTTCTCTTCTTATTTGGTGTGTGTGTGTGTGTGTGTGTGTGTGTGTGTGTGTGTGTGTGTGTGTGTGTGTGTGTGTGTGTGTGTGTGTATGTGTGTGCGCGCGCGCGCGCGCGCGTGTGTGTGTGTGTGTGTGTATGTGTGTGTGTGTATGTGTGTGTGTGTGTATGTGCGTGTGTGTGTATGTGTGTGTGTGTGTGTGTGTGTGTGTGTGTGTGTGTGTGTGTGTGTGTGTGTGTTGTGTGTGTGTATGCGTTTGTATGCCTACCATAGTGGAATATTCTTTCCACAGAATTGTACCAGGGACAACGTGTCTTGTTGTTGTTGTTGTTTAGTGCGTGTGGTAATTTTCCCTGGAAGAGAGTGGCCCAAAAGAAAGACGAAGACCAGAGTGGGGCGAGAGAAGGATCTTTCATTTTCTCTTGGTCCAGAGGCTGGGATGGACCTGGTTGTTGCGCGTTGCGTGGCTGTGTCCCGGGTTTGTCATCTCCCCATCTTGCCATTCGGTCGGCAAACAAGGTCACTGATGACTGGGTCCGAATGGGTCATGCAACGTATGGACAGCCCCCATTTACTTGATGAAATGACTATCAAGTGGCGTAGGGAGCTTGGGATATGATTGTCCGTAGAGTGGCGAGGCATTGGTGCTCTGGGTCCCATCCCTACCCTCGTGGTGTTTCTTTCTAACTTGGACGATTATGAGGTGTGGATGAGGACAGAAAGGGTGGGAGATATACTTGCAGCGGCAAAAGATCGATTAGTCTGGAGGGCCATGATCGCCAACGCCATGCGGCAAGGCACATGATGATGATGATGATCATCAAGTGCCCTGCCGCATGGCGTTGGCGATCATGGTCCTCCATATGTATCTATCCCTTGTTGCCGCAAGCACATCTTCCACCCTCTCTGTCCTCAGCCACTCTGCAAGTCCGTCCGATATTTTTTCCCTGGGTCTACCTGGTGCTCTCTTTCACTCCAGCTTTCCCTGTTGTGGCTAGGTGCTCAAAATTCCACTTTCCTCCTAAAACGGCCAGTAAACGTTGCCTGTCTTTTCCTCATCTTCTTTATGAATGATCTTCTTGTGTCTGCCTCTATCAAGACTGTTTCGTTTGTTTTCTTTGCTGTTGATGGAACATGGGTGATGATGATGTGTGTGCTAAACGCTTGCCTTATAGTCCAACAGGCAACCTAGTCCACCATTTCAGGTCTAGAGATAGGAGGTGAAGAGATTCGTGTTGGAATTGGGAATGGAAACTAAGACTGTTTTGTTTCTCACAGACACGAAACTTAACTTTTAAAGGAAAATTCCTTTTTTTTTTTTTTGCTACACGATAGATTTTTTTTTTTTTTTTTTTTTTTTTTTTTGCAGACAAAGCAGCAGCGCACAGACCTGGAGTTGACAGGTCATACGGTGTTTTTCATCACCATCGTCCTGGTACAGTGGTCTGACATCATCATCTGCAAGACTCGTCGTCTGTCCCTCTACCATCAGGGCATGAAGTAAGATTCGTTCGTTGCAGTCGTCGTTTTGATGATGATGATGATGAAGAAGAAGACGATGATGATGGTGATGACGATGACGATGATGATGATGATGATGATGATGATGAAGATGATGATGATGATGGTAGTGATGATGATGATGATGATGATGATGATGATGATCATCATCATCATCATCGTTGTCGTCGTCGTCGTCATCATCGTCAAAGAAATTCTCCCATCTGCTGCAGAAAGCCGTAAGATGGAGATAGTTATGTAGGTTACACACGGGTCACACATCCTACACTCATTCGTACCTTTTAATAAAAAATGAAGACGCACCATGGTGTATACCGTGTGACGAGCTGTTGAGCATCTGACACCTCCTCCTCGATTGCTGGGACTTGTACGATGTGAGACAAAAGCACTACACGGCGGACTCTTTGAAGAACCTCTTCCGAGACGTCCCTCCTGATGCAATTTTCCAATTTTTACAAGAGATCAGTAGATTTCACCTGCTCTGATTTTACGTCTGTTTTTCTTTAATTACATTTCAGATTTGCAAGGTTAACAGTGAGCATGGTTTTTAACTGTTGTCTTTTATCTTAACATGGTTGTCGTTTTTGACGTGGTGTTAGTCCTAATATGGCTCTAGTATGTCAGCTGGGTTATAAGCAATATGAACTGAACAGAACTTCTCATGACCATCCCCACCCCACCCCCCACCCCAAACTCCATCCCAATCTGTTGTGCAGGAACCACGTGCTAACGTTCGGCATCTTCTTTGAGACAGCGCTGGCCGTCCTGCTCTCCTACACTCCCGGCATGGATGTGGCTCTTAGAACCAGACCTCTCAGGTACCAGTATTCCATCTCCTTTGATCCATATCACCATCATCAGGTGCCTTGCCACATGGTGTTGGCGATCATGGCCGTCCATCTGTTTCTATCCCTTGTTTCCGCAAGCACCTCTTCCACCCTCTCTGTACTCAGCCACCCTGCAAGTCCGTCCAATATTTTCCACCTGGGTTTACCTGGTGCTCTCTTTCCCTCCAGCTTTCCTGTTGTGACCGGGTGCTCCAATTCCCCTTTCCTCATAAAATAACCTATAGATGTTGCCTGTCTTTTCCTGACCTTCCTTATGAATGATCTTCTTGTGTCTGCCTCCATCAAGACTGTCTCGTTTGTTTTCTTTGCTGTCCATGGAACTTTCAACATTCTTCTTAGAAACCACCTCTCGGCTGCTTCAATCTTATTCTGGCTTTGCTTGTTGGCTGTCCACGCCTCACAACCGTATAACACTATCGGTTCTATAAAACATTCAACAACTCTCTTCCTGATGTTAATTGATAGGCATTTGTTGGTAAGAATGCTTTTCATCTTCTTGAATGCTGTTGGCTTGACCGATTCTGCTGGTTATTTCTGATGTGTACTTGCCGTTCCCAGATACTTAAACTTATCAACCTGTCTCAATGTTGATCCATATCAGTTATCACAAAACACCTGACGGTGCTGGGTGGAACCCAGAGGAACAATCCCTTACCACTGGCCAGATAAACACCTCCCAATGCGAAGCACCGCATGGACGCCACAACCCCTAACCCCACTCCTTGGTTGGCGAAATGGTCACCATATGGCATCAGGGATTGGGGAATGATTGTCTGGCAGGTGGTCAGATATTGTTGCTATTATTAAGTCCCATCTGGCACTCTCAGGCGTTTCTTGAGAAGCCTTTGGTTGTTCCATATTGACCGCAGAGAGATGTGCGTTTGTTAAACTGTGTGAGTGTCTGTGAGAAAGATGTTTTGCAAGATTCATCTCTGTCTGGTTGGACATTTTTTTTATAATTATATATATATTTCGGGGGTACTCTTCCTATGGGAGAGTGCATAGCTACAGTGCAACATGGCTCTTTTTGCATGTATTTTTCTGTATGCGTGTAGTTTTGTTTACCCTACGAGAGTGGATTACTTATCAGCCAATGCGAGTTTTCGTTTCGTGACACGTGATCAGACTGAGCCAATCCTAGCTTAGTTTATATGCCTCACTTCCGTTCTGGGAGAATGCTTGTCATCATCGCTGTTTAGAGTCGTTTCCATCGGTTCAAATGTGAAAATCGTATCATTCGATATGTCAATTGCCACATTTTGAGCGTAGCATGCTGCGATGAGCATCATGTCCAACAAATGATAAGCCAGCAATACCAGTCGCCGTGGTCTAGTGGTTAGCGCAACGGACTACCGACTGGAAGGTTGTGGGTTCGAATCCCCACCAGTCCCTTCAAAACAATATCATTGTGAGATTTTTCGGCTCTAATCGGCTCCTACCCAGAGCTGAGTGTGCTATGGGCTCATTGGGAAGTCTGGGACCACACAGTTGAGTCTCATTCACGGATGCGTCATTGAAGGTGTTGCTCAAATCTACTGACCAACACTGCAAGTGTATATATCTCTCGGGTCCTAGTTGACGCCAGGATATATTATGATAGAAAGCGTAGAGTACAGCCCTGTCACGCAGTTTCAATCCTAGATTGAACTTCATAGCATTATGATTATCATCCTCATCGACATCATCATCACCGAAATGTAAAAAACTATAACAAACAAAGTGTGCCTGCTTCTGTGGCCACTAAAGATGGCGTAGAAAACCGGACGAAAAAAAAAAGGTGAGCACAAAGGTAACCTCCCTGTGTTATGATCCTAGAATAAAAACCGATAAGCCAGCAATGAACAGGAAGCAAAAAGAAAAATATGGCCAGCCACGCAATGATACTGTGAGATGTACACAACCAAATAATTGTGTATACAGCGATCGATGGTCAGTGCTAGCCATGTTCTCTGTAGTGTATGCCGATTCGACTTCAAGGTGTAGCATGGTGGATTAACTGATGTGAATTGACATATGGACGTTGGTGGTGCTCCTCTCAAATGCCTTTTAGCTATCCTCAGCTAATGAAAATGCTATTCCAAAGGCAAGCATGATTGTCAGGTCTGTTTGAATGCCATAAGAATGGCACTTCCTCCCGCTCCTGTGAAAATGGGATTTTTTCTGGACAATGAAGTCCTGGACAGCTCTTGTTGCCATGGAATTTTTTGATGTGCGGAAAGGGATCTCGGTTTATCATTTCCGCTACAAAACCACTGATTGCAGAAGAATTGCGGTAGCAGAGATGTGGTTTTATCCGAGACTACTACGTATCAAATGGACAGATAGAAGAACTAATGAAAGTGTCCTGGAAGAACTTGATACAACCAGGAAACTACTAGCACACATGAACGAGAGAAGACTAAAATACATTGGCCATGTGTCACGCAGCAAGAGCACATACATGTACTTCATGGCAACCATCTTTCAAGGAAAAACAGTGGCAAAAAGGAAGAAAGGTAGACCTCCAGTCTCATACATCGAGAACATAATTAACAACAGTGGTCTAAATATTCAAGACATTGTCCACAAAATTCAAGACAGAGCGGCCTGGAGGGAGATGGTGGTGTCCAGGTGTGCAGCGGCCAACACCGAACCCGGTGACGCCGACAGGTGATACAGGTGAGATTACAAGAACATAAAACTCATACGTTGTTGTTGTTTGTTCTTGTTGTTTTGGTGGTTCTCGCTGTTATTGTGGTTGTTATCATTGTTGTTGTGTTGGTGGTCTCGTTGTTGTTGTAGTATTGGTGATAGTGGGTGTTGTCTTTGTTGTCATGGTAGTATCATTTTTGTGGTGAAGATGGTGGTGGTTATTGCTGTTGTTGTGACTGTAGAAGCTGAGGTTGTGGTTGCCGTTAATGCAATTATTATCGTTGTTGTGTTGGAGGTGGTTGTTTTCATTACTGTTGTCACTGTTGTTGTGGTGGTGGTGGTGGTGGTAGTGGTTGTTGTTGGTGTGGCTGTTGTTGTTGTGGTGGTGGTGGTTGTCATTGTTGTTGTGGCTGTTGTTGTTGTGGTGGTGGTGGTTGCAGTGATGGTGGTTGTCATGGCTGATGTTATTGTTGTGGTTGTCACGGTTGTTGTTGTTATTGTGGCTATTGTGGTGGTGGTGGTTGCTGTTGTTGCAGTTGTTCTGGCTGATGTTGTTTGTTGTTGTTTCATGGTTATTGTTGTTGTGGTTGCTGTTGTTTTAGTTGTTGTGGTTCTTGTTGTAGTAGCAGTTGTTGTCGTCGTTGTTGTTCTTGCAGTGGTTGGTGGCTGTGGTGGTTGGTTGTGGTAAGTTTGTTGTTGTTATTATTATTATTATTATTTTTATTATTATCTTATTATTATTATTATTACTATTATTATTATAACTAGAAAATGTATTATTTCAGATTCAAATGGTGGTTTGTTGCCTTCCCTTTTCAAGTGCTGATCTTCATCTATGACGAGTTTCGCAGATTCATCCTGCGACGAAACCCAGGTGGTTTTGTTGAACGAGAAACGTATTATTAACTTCACTAAGCACACTGATTTATACTGGGTTTTAGAGCGAGCAAACGTTTAACCCTTTGACTCCCGCACCCTATCCATCAACAGCAAAAACTTAACCCTTTGACTCCCTTACCCTATCCACCAGCTTCCTGCAGGAAACTGGGGATAGCGTGAGGGAGTCAAAGGGTTAAGTTTTGGCTTTGCTAGCGTGGTTGACAATGCAGGTTGCTGGTGGACAGGGTGCGGGAGACAAGAGGGTTTTAAGTTTTAGTACAGAGAGGTAGTATCAGATATTAGCAGAGAAAGTTACCAGATTTTGTAAAAGATTAGTTTTGTTCATCCGCAAAAAATCATCAGGTATTCCTGGAGAGAATGTTCATATAGGCAGTCATAGGGTATTAACAGTTATCCCGTATCAGCACATTATTAATAATCAACACACGTTGATTATTGACAGATTATCCACAAATCTCTATGATAGGAATTATCAGAGATTTACTGTTATTTATCAGTACGTGTTTGATCTGGAGCTTGGAGTTTTTTTCAAGAAGGATTCATCGCTCTTGGGCAATTGCATGCGCGCTCCACCCAAACTGCTGACTCGTTATCTAGCAGATTCTTTGAGCCTGTGCACAACCCCATGCGCTGGCATTGTCTTGAAATGGAGAGTGGGGAACGGTAGCTAGACAACACTGGCACCACCAGAATGACGTGCAGGCTGGCTCAGCTGATGGAGCCTTGTACTCAGTACCTGATGTCTGGAGTTCAATTCCAACGCTGCTACGCGAAAACTTGGCCCTGTTGGCTGCCCATCTTTAATGCTCCGGTCATTCTACTGGTGTCATCTTAACCCTCTGACTCCCACACCCTGTCCACCAGCATCCTGCATTATCAACCATGTTTGCAAAGCAAAAACTTAACCTTTTGGCTCCCTACCCTAGGGTACTGGTACAATATTATACATATTATTGGATATTGGTACAATACTAGATAGACATATTTTTGGGTATTGGTACAATACTAGATAGACATATTTTTAGGTATTGGTACAATATTAGAGGGTATTGGTACAATATTATACATATTATTGGATATTGGTACAATACTAGATAGACATATGATTGGGTATTGGTACAATATTAGATAGAGGGTATTGGTACAATATTAAACATATTATGGATATTGGTACAATACTAGATAGACATATGATTGGGTATTGGTACAATATTAGAGGGTATTGGTACAATATTAAACATATTATGGATATTGGTACAATACTAGATAGACATATGATTGGGTATTGGTACAATATTAGATAGAGGGTATTGGTACAATATTATACATATTATTGGATTTTGGTACAATACTAGATAGACATATTATTGGGTCTTGGTACAATATTACACATACTGGATATTGGCACAATAGTAGATAGACATATTGTTGGGTATAGGTACAATATTAGACAGACATATTACTGATTATCAGTACAATAGTAGATAGACATATTATTGGGTATCACTTAAATATTAGATATACATATCAGTAGGCATTTTCATAGATAACAATTAGCCATAGTAAACGTGTTAGCTTATGGCCACGAACGATGAAGTGATGTCAAAATTGTTCGAGAAGAGATCGTTTTGGGAAAGAGTAGCGTTTAGCATGTAATATCAGATGTGGCATTATTATAACCAATGCACCTATCATAGCATGTGATATCAGACGTGTCATTATTATGACCAATGCACCTATCATAGCATGTGATATCAGATGTGGCATTATTGTAACCAATGCACTATCATAGCATGTGAATCAATGTGGCATTATGTACCAATGCACCTATCATAGCATGTGATCAGATGTGGCATTATTATAACCAGTGCACTTACCATAGCATGTGATATCAAATGTGGCATTATTATAACCAGTGCACCTATCATAGCATGTGATATCAGATGTGGCATTGTTATAACCAATGCACCTATCATAGCATGTGATATCAGATGTGGCATTATTATAACCAGTGCACCTATCATAGCATGTGATATCAGATGTGGCATTATTATAACCAGTGCACCTATCATAGCATGTGATATCAGATGTGGCATTATTGTAACCAATGCACCTATCATAGCATGTGATATCAGATGTGGCATTATTATAACCAATGCACTTACCATAGCATGTGATATCAGATGTGGCATTATTATAACCAGTGCACCTATCATAGCATGTGATATCAGATGTGGCATTATTATAACCAGTGCACTTACCATAGCATGTGATATCAGATGTGGCATTATTATAACCAATGCACTTACCATAGCATTGTTATAACCAATGCACTTATCATAGCATGTGATATCAGATGTGGCATTATTATAACCAATGCACTTACCATAGCATGTGATATCAGATGTGGCATTATTATAACCAATGCACTTACCATAGCATTGTTATAACCAATGCACTTACCATAGCATGTGATATCAAAACGTGTTAGCTTATGGCCACGAACGATGAAGTGATGTCAAAATTGTTCGAGAAGAGATCGTTTTGGGAAAGAGTAGCGTTTAGCATGTAATATCAGATGTGGCATTATTATAACCAATGCACCTATCATAGCATGTGATATCAGACGTGTCATTATTATGACCAATGCACCTATCATAGCATGTGATATCAGATGTGGCATTATTGTAACCAATGCACCTATCATAGCATGTGATATCAAATGTGGCATTATTATAACCAATGCACTTATCATAGCATGTGATATCAGATGTGGCATTATTATAACCAATGCACTTACCATAGCATTGTTATAACCAATGCACTTATCATAGCATGTGATATCAGATGTGGCATTATTATAGCCAATGCACTTACCATAGCATTGTTATAACCAATGCACTTATCATAGCATGTGATATCAGATGTGGCATTATTATAACCAATGCACTTATCATAGCATGTGATATGAGATGTGGCATTATTATAACCAATGCACTTACCATAGCATTGTTATAACCAATGCACTTACCATAGCATGTGATATCAAATGTGGCATTATTATAACCAATGCATCCATCAAACATGTGAAACAGCCATTTAAATTACTGCAGAACAGTTCCTATTCTTGTTGCTGATTCCTTTTTTTTTCATTTGCCTGTTCGTCTCTGTGACTGTTTGCTCGTTAGACAAAGGAAAACTGTGGAAGCTTTGTGTGCATAGTCTGACTGAAATATTAGTCAGTCACCAGAAGGAAAAGATGATTTTCTCTCTCTTGTCTTTTAGTATAAGCTTGACAAAGAATGGAGTGCCGACAATTGCGATTTGTTTGAACCCTCGCAGTCGCCTTGAACCAGAACTTGTTGAAATAATAATAATAATAATAATAATAATAATAATAATATAATAATAATAACAATAATAATAGTGATAGTAGCAGTAATAATAACAATGATGATGATAATAATAACGATCATAATAATAACAACAACAACAACAATAATAATAATGATAATAATAATGATGATAAAAATAATAATAATAATAATAATAATAATAAGAAGAAGAACAATGATGATGATAATGAAGATATTGATTATAATAAAATTAATGATAAAAATAATTATTGTAATAACACAATAATAATTCGAAGGAAATGACTATGACAATTTTCATAATGATGATGATGGTGAAAATAATAATTTGAAAAAATATGAATAGCAGCAGTAATAATAATAATAATAATAATAATAATAATAATAATAATAATAATAATGATAATAGTAATAATAATAATAATAAACAATGATAATAATAAAATAATAATAAAGATAATAATAATAATAATATGAATACTAGCAGTACTACTACTACTACTACTACTAATGATAATAATAATAACAGAAATACTACTACTAATAATAATGCACTCTTACCTCAACTGGTAAAGCAGAGCGGAAAGTGGTCCATTGATACCATACTCACATAATATTTTTGTTGTTGGTTTTTTTAAGCGGGCAACTTGATTTTTCTCTTCGCTTTGGTTTTAAGCAAAAGTGGTTTTTTTCAAAAGAATGTCTATCGATCTATAAATACTGTGATAAACCATCAATAATGTTGAGCAACAACAAACTCAAAGCATATGACGTGTAGTCCCGAACCTGTTTAATATAATATGATGGCGAACCATTTTCGCTTTCAAACATATTTCCATAGGCCGTAGATTTGAAGGCAGTTGTAACATCAGTAGTACTAATAGTTGTCCTGTACGTATTTTGCATATCGTCATTTAATGGTATTTGTCCTGTTCGTATTTTGCACATCGTTATTTTAATGGTATTTGTCCTGTACGTATTTTGCATATATTTATTTAATGGTATTTGTCCTGTACGTATTTTGCATATATTTATTTAATGGTATTTGTCCTGTACGTATTTTGCACATCGTTATGTAATGGTATTTGTCCTGTACGTATTTTGCACATCGTTATTTAATGGTATTTGTCCTGTACGTATTTTGCACATCGCTATTTAATGGTATTTGTCCTGTACGTATTTTGCATATATTTATTTAATGGTATTTGTCCTGTACGTATTTTGCATATATTTATTTAATGGTATTTGTCCTGTACGTATTTTGCACATCGTTATGTAATGGTATTTGTGGTGTACGTATTTTGCACATCGTCATTTAATGGTATTTGTCCTGTACGTATTTTGCACATCGTTATTTATTTAATGGTATTTGTCCTGTACGTATTTTGCACATCGTTATGTAATGGTATTTGTCCTGTACGTATTTTGCATATCGTTATTTAATGGTATTTGTCCTGTACGTATTTTGCACATCGTCATTTAATGGTATTTGTCCTGTAAGTATTTTGCACATCGTTATTTAATGGTATTTGTCCTGTACGTATTTTGCACATCGTCATTTAATGGTATTTGTCCTGTACGTATTTTGCACATCGTTATTTAATGGTATTTGTCCTGTACGTATTTTGCACATCGTCATTTAATGGTATTTGTCCTGTACGTATTTTGCACATCGTTATTTATTTAATGGTATTTGTCCTGTACGTAATTTGCATATCGTTATTTAATGGTATTTGTCCTGTACGCATTTTGCACATCGTTATTTAATGGTATTCATCCTGTACGTATTTTGCATATCGTTATTTAATGGTATTTGTCCTGTACGTATTTTGCACATCGTCATTTAATGGTATTTGTCCTGTACGTATTTTGCACATCGTTATTTATTTAATGGTATTGTCCTGTACATATTTTGCATATCGTCATTTGCATGGGTTTTGCCCCCTTTCACCCCCCCCCCCCCCACACACACTCCCCTCACCTTCTGCCCTGTCTTTAACGAAAGTTCTTCAGAAATATTGAAAGGATACCTGTTCATTTTTTCTTACATCTTCCTGATTCTGTTATATTGTACTCTTTCCTATAACACCATTGTGATGAAGACTGTGATATTTATCATGTTTTTCAGTTTTCACAAGCATGTATACAATGAAAACTGTGTTCAGGTTTTAACACTAGCTTCGTCAATATCTACAGCTGGAAATAAATCAGAAAAAAACAACTGGATATCGACTGATTTGGAAAGAGAGAGAGAGAGAGAGAGAGGGAAAGAGAGAGAGAGAGAGAGAGAGAGAGAGAGAGAGAGAGAGAGCGTGTGTGTGTGTGTGGAGTGAGAGAGAGAGAGAAAGACAGAAAGAGAGAGAGAAAGAGAGGCAGACAGACAGACAGACAGACAGAGAAAGAGAGTGATTGATGGTTCAGATTTGGGTCAGCATCTTAGCAGGTGACATGGATACACACAGACACACACAGACACACACACACACACACACAGATGAGGGAGAGCGAGTGAGGACAGAGAGAGCGCGAAAGAGCGAGAGGGGTGAGAGAGAGAGAGAGAGAGAGAGAGAGAGAGAGAGAGAGAGAGAGAGAGAGAGAGAGAGAGAGAGAGAGCACAACGCATGGATTAAGAGATAAAGAAACACAGAGACAAATATTAAGAAAGTAGGTATTATTCTGAAGTACAAACCAAGCAAGCAATTTCCGTACAAAATTTCCACGTTTTAGTATACAAAAATCACACACGAGTTTCATCCAAACTTGCTGAACGTGGTTTACACACATTACCATGATAACAAGTGTGATCATGATGACAGTTATGACCATGGTAACAAGTACGATCATGACAACCACCAACCTCCACCCGCCCCCCCCCAAAAAAAAAACAACAACAAACAAACAAATACAAATTAGATACAAGGAAGGGGAAAAACATATACAACTATCAACCAAAGGACATAACTCTTGAGAGTCACGTGGGAATTATCTCCCAAGTTGTGGAACTTCTCAAATCTGACATAGCTTGTGCTACCCATTCAGCTAGCATAGAAGCAGATACAAAGCACAAAAACCGTAAGCTCAGAACACTCCTCAAAAAAAGGAGCGCCCAAGCCTACCTTTATACTCTGCAACTACCCTACACACAACTATGAGAGAGGAGAGAAATACATATATAACGAAGATGAAATATAGCGAAAACGCTTCCCGTCTCCACTGTTTATCTTTCAGTTTTGAGTAGGAGTCCCTGAAATCTCGGTGGAACCTAGTTTCAAACAAGTTGGCTGACTCTTGTAAGGCAGTCATCAACTTAAGATCTAGTGTCTTTGAGTTCAGTGACGATCTGCGACATAAGAACTGGCCTGTTCAATGTCCACATTAACCCTTTGACTCCCGCACTCTGTCCACCAGCATCCTGCATTGTCAAACATGCTAGCAAAGCAAAAACTTAACCCCTTTGA
The DNA here is from genome assembly GCA_030674185.1 of Monoplex corrugatus. Taxonomy (NCBI): domain Eukaryota; kingdom Metazoa; phylum Mollusca; class Gastropoda; order Littorinimorpha; family Ranellidae; genus Monoplex; species Monoplex corrugatus. The sequence continues at coordinate 8,065,143 of JAPXFY010000023.1, forward strand.
CTCCAGCATCCTGTCCACCAGCATCCTGCATTGTCAACCACGCTAGCGAAGCAAAATCTTCACCCTTGGACTCCCTCACCCTATCCATCAGCTTCCTGAGGAAGCTGGTGGATAGGGTGAGGGAGTCCAAGGGTTAAGTTTTTGCAGCTGGTGGATAAGGTGCGGGAGTCAAAGGGTTTTAAGAGGCAGTGAACAGGCGGATTCAATGTACTGCTATCCGTGGATCGAACCCTCAACCCTTGGACTCCCTCACCCTATCCACCAGCTTCCTGCATGATGAATTATGAAAGGAAACTACAGTGCAATCCTGTGAAGCAGCCTGAATCCAGAAATAACTCCAAATCATCTTGAAAATCATCCCCATCAAAGCACTGTGAAAAATAGTCCCAAGGCGCAAAATCATCCCCATTAAAGCACTGTGAAAAATAGTCCCAAGGGCAAAATTTATCCCCATCAAAGCACTGTGAAAAATAGTCCCAAGACGCAAAATCATCCCTATCAAAGCACTGTGAAAAATAGTCCCAAGGCGCAAAATTATCCCTATCAAAGCACTGTGAAAAATAGTCCCAAGGCGCAAAATTATCCCTATCAAAGCACTGTGAAAAATAGTCCCAAGACGCAAAATTATCCCATCAAAGCACTGTGAAAAATAGTCCCAAGACGCAAAATCATCCCTATCAAAGCACAGTGAAAAATAGTCCCAAGGCGCAAAATCATCCCTATCAAAGCACTGTGAAAAATAGTCCCAAGGCGCAAAATCATCCCTATCAAAGAACTGTGAAAAATAGTTCCCAAAGACGAAAAAATCCAATCCCTATCAAAGCACTGTGAAAAATAGTCCCAAGGCGCTATGGTCCCTGAAATGGACAGAAAAAACACGACTGAAAGGCGGGAGATCTACCTCTACGCCACCTGCGCCTTCATGATGTACATGCACACTGACTTAGATCAAAATATTCATCGTCACAATAACGATGATGATGATGATCAAGTGCCCTGCTCAATGGCGTTGGCGATCATGGCCCTCCACACGTATATCCCTTCGCCCAACATCTCCCCCTCTCTGCCCCCAGCCATCCTGCAAGTCCGTCCAATATTTTCTCTCTGAGTCTACCTGGTGCTCTCTTTCCCTACACCTTTCCTGTTGTGACCGCGTGCTCTAATTCCCCTTTCCTCATAAAATGGCTATAAATGTTGCCTGTCTTTTCCTAATCTTCATTATGAACGATCTTCTTGTGTCTGCCTCCATCAAGATTGTCTCGTTTGTTT
>JAPXFY010000023.1:8078911-8081411 GCA_030674185.1 Monoplex corrugatus
TGCTTCCAATTTAGGACCTTGGATGTACATAAGGATTGGTTGTCGGTCATCATTACCATTATCATTACTCTTTAAAGCCAAGACCACTGCGTATTCAGTTTCAATTTCCTAAGATGACGTCTCCGTGCTCGGAATGAATTCCATATGCACTATCGTCACAGGTGCCACGTGATGAAGAAAATCCAGAATGATCACGGCACAAGCCTTAAGCCTACACATAAACCCAATAGCTGGCCAGGTCCTGAGGTCCTACCTAGATTGTTCTATAACCCTGAGGTCGTAGGGGAGCGAGGTGGCAGAGACCCCAACTTTTCCCGGGGCCAGCATTATGAGGGTGGCGCCCATCCCTTCTCCCTCGAAGGCTAATTGGTCTTCAAGGGGTGGGACCTTGGAAATCAGCCTATCTCTCCAATATTTTATACCAAGACAGCCGGGCAATGCCCTGCTCTTCACGATTTTCAACTGCCATGGGATCTTTAACGTGCGCAGCCAGAAGGCACACGGGTGCAACTCGTTTTTCGTCCACTTCCGAAGGACTAGACGTTCAGTTCGATTTCTCGGTCAAACGAGGAGAAAAGTCGAGGCCTCTACGGGAAGCGAACCCTGGAACCTCGAGTTTAGTTATTGGCAGGCGAACTTCTGAACCATTCTCTTACTCTTCTTCCTATAACTGATTATAACTGATATAGATCTACGACTGCGTAGATCTATATCAGTTATAATCAGCTCAACAAATACTTAACACCTCGCTGTCATTGTGGGAAAATCGATGGAAAAGAAAATTCAGTACACATATCAATGCATCCACGCTCATAATCTGAAGATATGCCCCTGGCGTTGACCATTCCGTCCATTTTATCATCAGGGGATCTAAACAAACTGAACACAAATGTATATACCTAACTAAGTGCACTAAAACGTACATAAAAACTGACCTAAATGACTTAAAATTTCTTCATATCAAGAGGTCTGCCAGGTTATCATTGGTAGATTTGGGTGGAGCGCATATGGATTCGTAAACTTTCGTGTGATTGTTGTGAGGAAATATGATATTATATACAATAAGTTCTGATATCATGACGTTATCTGATATATTGCACAGTATATCACTGCTTCATTGAAATATAATGTACACATATATAATCTTTATACAATATAATGTATATTATGTATATATATATATATATATATATATATATATATATATATATATATATATATTTATCATATATATATATATATTATCATATATATATGTACATATATGTATATATGTAACTACAATAATAATGATATTATCATCATAACTAGTAGTAGTAGTAGTAGTAGCGGTAGTAGTAGTAGCAGTAATAGATCTATGATATCTGTACATATTACGTCAAAATGTACAGGTGACTAGATACACCATCAGGTATTTATACAACGTTACATCACCAAAACTATCCATACAATAATATCTCATGAAAAAGTATCTGTACATTGATGTATCATGGGATGGTATTTGTACATCAACTATGTCACTGACAATATCTCTGCAACGGTGCGTCATCTGTATACTTTTGCATCTACTGCCGTCACTATTTTTTTTTTCTGTATTTGCTATTATCGGTCCCGTTGTCGTTGTTGTCGTTGGTGTTGTTACTGTTGGTTTTGTTGCTGTTGTTGTTGTTGTCGTTTTAGTCATCATTGTTGTTTGTTGTTGTTGTTGTTGATGTCGTTGTTGTTATTGTTGTTGTTGTTGTCGGTGTGTTGTATGCTGTTGTTCTCGTTGTTGTTGGTGTTATTGTTACTATTAACATTACTCACCTGTACATCCATCCGGTACCAGGTGTTGGCCAGAAGACCAATGACTGTAGCGCTGTTGGTTGCCTCCCCTGTGTAGTGATTTAGTATTAAGGGGTTGCTTACGTCTTCCCAGTAGTTTATCTGTACACAAAATCATTCCAGCATACCTATAGTCCACAGACATACACACAGACAGACAGGCAGACACACAGGTATCAGCTAAGAGGCTAGTGACTACATAGCTCTTTCTGTCGATTCAGTTCATGAAAAAATTTTATATGGTCAAATGAACCAGCGTTGAGCTGACATATTTGTCTGTGGCTTTTGCTGTGTGGGGATTGAATGTTAAATGATCTGGTACATTTTCCCAGTGGTTAATCGAAATGTTTATCCACACATATCCACACCCACACACATACACAAAACACACACACACACACACCCGAACACACACATACACACACACACACACACACACACACACACACACACACACACACACACACACACATACGTACACACACACTCAAACACACACACAAGCATACGCATGCACGCACTACACACAAACATACGTAAACACACACACACACAAAACTTACACGCATACACACCACTACCACCACCAACGCCACCACCACCACTACCACCACCATCATCATCATCATCATTATCATCGTCATCGTCGTCGTCGTCACCATCGTCATGATCATGA
>JAPXFY010000023.1:8083911-8088911 GCA_030674185.1 Monoplex corrugatus
CTAACGTCACAGGTGCCATATGATGGAGAAGATCCACAATGATCACGGCACAAGCCTTAAGCCCGCACATAAACCCAAGAGCTGGCCAGGTCCTGAGGTCCTACCTAGATAGTTCCATAACCCTGGGGATTGTAGGGGAGTGGGGTGGCAGAGACCTCAACTTTTCTCGGCGCCAGCACCACGGGGGCGGTGCCCATCCCCTCTCCCTCGCTTCAAATTCATATTCACTTTTTTTAAAACCAAGACCTCAGAAAGGCAAGGAGGTGATTGGTCTTCAAGGGGTAGGACTTGGGAAATCAACCTATCTCTCCAATGTTTTTCACCAAGGCAGCCGAGCAGTGCCCTGCTCTTCACGATTTTCAACTGCTGTGGGATCTTTAGCGTGCGCAGCCAGAAGGCACACGGGTCCAACTCGTTTTTCGTCCCCTTCCGAAGGACTAGACTTTAGTTCGATTTTCCGGTCAAACAACAGACATGTACAGAAAGATCAAATTGACTAAACGCAGGCAGACTCGCCCCAGATGTCTTGTCTGTGGTGGGGTATTCCTACTTCAGTTCAAATAAGGTGTATCCAAAACAGATTTTTCAGGGCAAAGTGAAATGTCAGCACACAGATATGCGCAACAATTTCAGAATCATTGTCTTGAATCTCATTCCTTCAAGTCCTCATTATTTACATTTTATACATCATAAATGCTAAATGTAACAGTCTGGATATCCCAAATGTAAACAAAAAGCACACAGTGAGTACAGCTGCCGCGTACGACGTGGTCGACTGGACGCCATTATGAAGTATCGGCAAAACTCAGTCAACACGGTGTCCGAACAAAGAGCCAGTCAGTAGCCTAATAACACGGTCTAAGGGAGGGAATCAATTGCAGGCTTGTTTAGCTTTATAATACATTGATTATTTCCCTTGGAAGCGCCTACTATTTTACCGGGAAAAAAGTTGTTTTTTTAACTATTAGATCTACCCGTCAAAGACTGGAACTGTTGACGCCCTCGACGAGACTTGAATGAGATATTGATCTTGCCGCTGTTGCAAAACGTGTCTCATTTTGCAGACACTCGTTTTCTTTTCTTTTCTTGTCTTTTTTTTTAAGGATCATCGCACTCAGGGAGGTTACCTTTGTGCTCACCTTTTATCTTTTTTTTTTTCATCCGATTTTCTACGCAATCTTTAATGGCCACAGAAGCTGGCACAGTTGATTTTTGTTGTTGTTGTTAGGATGATGATGATGTCGATGAGGATGATAATCATGATGCTCTGAAGTTCCATCTAGGATTGAGACTGCGTGACAGGGCTGTTCTACGCTTACTATCATAAGATATCCTGGCTTCAACCAGGCCCGAGAGATACAGACACCTACGGTGCTGGTCAGAAGATTTGAGCAACACCCTAAATGACGCATCCGTGAAGTGGATGAGACTCGACTGTGTGTGGTCCCAGTCTTCTACAACGTGCCCATACCACACTTAACTCTGGGTAGGAGCTGGTTAGAGCCGAAAAATCTCACAATGGTATAGTTCTGAAGGGACTGACGGGGATTCGAACCCACAACCTTCCAGTCGGAAGTCTGTTGCGTTAACGGTAACCACTTCACCACGTGGACTAGTCAGACACTCATTGTCTGAAGGAATACAATTATAATTTATCGTAATACCTGGTATCCCATGATTTTCCCCCTGACCACATCACGAGAGTTTTCCACAGGAATCCAAGAGATGACGAGAGCAGTGGCGTTGTAGCGGTGTATCATCACGTTGGTTGGCGTTCCTAGCGGCACTGAAAACAAATAATTAACTAAGTGTTTTTAGGAACCAGAAAAAAAAAAAAACACGAAAAAAGAATAAGACCGCGTATTATATACAACAAGACAAGACAGGCGCGAATTTGTGGCCAACTGGCCTTTGTCAAGCGTAAAACCACAAAAACAAAACAAAACAAACAAAAAACAAACAAACACTAGATACAAAAATTAGGAGAGAAAGACTGAAACTTCCCTGCTGCTCTGTCCTTTTCTCACACTGGAGAAGGCAGCAGGGAAGTTTCAGACTTTTTCTCCTAAGTTTTGTATCTGGTGTTAGTTTGTTTGTGATCTTACGCTTGACAAAGGCCAGTTGGCCGAAAATTTGCGCCTGTCTTGTCTGGTTGTATTAAATACGCGTTCTGATTCTATTTTCGTGGTTTTTTTTCCCTCTGGTTCCTGTTTGCTTGAACACAGGCAATCACACTTGTTTTGGATAACTGTTTTTAGATCTCTCCTTGTTAAAACCCCCCCCCCAAAAAAAAAACAACCAGGGAGTTTATTTCATATGTCCGGAGAGAGGGAATGTGTGGTGAGAGAGAGAGAGAGAGAGAAAGAGTGTATGTTGTGTGTGTGTGTGTGGGGTGTGTGTGTGTGTGTTGTGTGTGTGTGTTGTGTGTGTGTGGTGTGATGGTGGTCATTGGTTTAATGGTATTCACTTATTAAACGATTTTAGACAAAAAAACAAAGAGAGAGAGAGAGAGAGAGAGAGAACAGAAAAAAAAAAGAAAAAAAGAAGGGGGTGGGGGGGGGGGGGTAGGGGGTAGGTGGCGAGGATGTAGGAGGAGAGGAAGGCAACTGGAGGAGGGGAGGGAAAATTTCACAAATGAGTTAAGTTACCACAACCAACAATTTAACCCTTTGACTCCTGCACCCTATCCACCAAATGCAAAAACTTAATCCTTTGAATCCCTCACCCTATCCAGCTTCCTGGACGCAGGAAATCAAAGGGTTAAGTTTTTGCTTCGCTGGCATGGTTGAGACAATGCAGGAAGCTGGTGGACATGGTGCGGGAGTCAAATGGTTAACCAAGAAACTTGCTAAATGTAACAATGAACATCAATAAGAACAAATACTAAATATTTCGCTATAATATTTTTTGAAAGGCTGACAAAAAAAAAAAAAGCAAAGCAAACAAACAACAAACAAACAAACAAACAAACAAACAAACAAACAAACAAAACAAAACAAAACAAAACAAAAACTCGTGGACTAATGACGCTGATTTAAATATTTCGGAAACAGTGTTCCTAGAAAGTAAAAGAATGTGTTGTTTTATCCGAATGCAAGAAAGAAGATAACTAGGAGTCATTTTTTGTCCCCAAAGACACTCAATATTCTTGGTGCAATTTTGTTTTGAATGCATCGAGTTCCCACCTATACATGAGGGATTGTATAGTCCCGCTGACATTAAAGTGCTCATGTATTTTGCTGATGTGGTGTGTGTGTGTGTGTGTGTGTGTGTGTGTGTGTGTGTGCGTGTGTGTGTGTGTGTGCGTGTGTGTGTGTGTGTGCGTGCGTGTGTGTGTGTGTGTGTGCGTGTGTGTGTGTGTGTGTGTTTGTGTTGGTGTGTGTGTGTATGTATGTGTGTGTGTGAGTATGTGTGTATGTATGTTGTGTGTGTGCGTATGTATGTGTGTCGTGTGTGTGTGCGTGCGTGCGTGTGTGTGCGTGTGTGTGTGCGCGTGTGTGTGTGTGTGTGTGTGTGTGTGTGTGTGTGTGTGTTGTTGCACGCGCGGGTGTATGTGTTCGTATGTTCGTGTGTATGTTTTGTGTGTGTGTGTGTGTGTGTGTGTGTGTGTGTGTGTGTGTGTGTGTGTGTGTGTGTGTGTGTGTGTGTGTGTGTGTGTGTGTGTGTGTGTGTGTTTCAGTTCTGTTTTCACGGCTGTGAGTCAACCATTATCTCGACTTCAAGTCAAGTTATCTTCATCTGACCTTTCCTCAAGGTCACTGTGACCTTGAGATTTAGTATAAACGCTTGATCTTCTGGGGTGACTTTGATAGTAGCGTAAACGCGTGCAAAGCAGGAGCTTCAGACATGAAAAAAGGGACAACGTTGAAATGGCTTAACTGCCTTGAAATCCAAATCAAGTGTGACTGCTTGCGTTCAAGCAAACAGGAACCAGAACAAACAAACAAACAAACAAACAAACAAAACAACAACAACAACAACAACAAAAACCACGGAAAAAGAATCAGAACACGTATTTAATACAACAAAACAAGACAGGCGCAAATTTTCGGCCAACTGGTCTTTGTCAAACGTAAGATTACAAACAAACAAACACCAGATACAAAAATTAGGAGAAAAAGACTGAAACTTCCCTGCTGCTTCGTCCAGTGTGAGAAAAGGAATAAACTGACTAAAAATGACACCATAATGTGTTTTTGAGTAAATATGATGTCAGAGCAGAAGTGAGATGAATTTTTGCAATTCTGAAAAGTGGTCATGCCATATTGATATTGTTCTGTTCTGAAGAGGGTCCAGGGCTAAAATTAAAACTATGATGCACTGGCTAAAAGTAGTGTTTGCTTGTTAAGAAGTAGAGGTCTAAGAAGTAGTATACACGCGTGCAAAGCAGGAGCTTCATTTTTGAAAAAAAGGGAGACTGTTGAAATGGCTTGACTGTCTTGTTTGAATTTCAGTTAGCTTTCGTCAGCCCGCGGTCATGTGTGGTGCCAGAATTAGTCTGTTGTCGGGACCAGAGACATGGCTACAGAAAGATCGGCACCGACATGATTCTGTTGGTGATAGCCGTCCCTCTTAGTATATGCTTACGGTCAATCTGCGAGTGTTTAATATGTTTCAAGAGCTTTAAAACAAACATGGATGATTTGCGCTGTCCCAAGACCTCTGCAGCGCTGTGCGCACCGAGCCGCGAACGCCAGAGCGAGTCATACATAATCACAGACACCACTGACAAGTAACAAACTGGGGGAGGGGGGAAGGGGATGATGGGGAGAAAGAAAGAAGTGGCAGGTCATTGTGGGAAGGTTAAAGACGAGTCTCCTTCTTAACAAAAACAAACAAACAAAGAAACAAACAAACAATCAATCAATCAATCAAGTAGCAGGCCATTCTAAAAATGTTACAGATGGCCTCTCCTTTTTAACAAACAAACAAACAAACAAATGAATATACATACAAACAAAACAAACAAACACAAGTCTCACAATCATCAGACGACCCCT
>JAPXFY010000023.1:8093911-8113911 GCA_030674185.1 Monoplex corrugatus
TGGTTGTGCCTCCATGTATACCTTCCTTGGGCTAGCGCTACTTTGCAAGAGCTTAGGACATGTTCCACTGTTTGTTTCTTCTGACAGAGCGGACATGCTGGGTCGTCTGCTTTCCCCCATTTCACTAAGTTTGCATTCGAGGGGAGCAGGTCATATACAGATCTGAGGAGGAAGCTTATCCTTAGAGGAGCCATGTGCCACATATCGTTCCAGCTGAGACTTCTTTGGAGTGCACTGTCCCATGTTGTCCATTGCCCCTGTTGACCTTGCTGGACTGCCTTCTGCACTCTTTTGACATCTTCTTCTTCCTTCAACTCCTGTATGATCATGTCTCTTTTTTCCTTCCCTTTGGCTTTGGACCACCACTGCATTTTTGTTGCTCCCAGTCCCTGTCTGTTGGTTTGCGTGTGTCCAATTATTTCTTTGATGCTGAGGTTTCTCTTGGCATTGTTTACAGCCTCTTGGACTTTCCACTTTCTGCCAGTTCTCAGCTTTGGATGAACTGCTCTCACGATATTGTCCTCCGATTCCTCCAGCATGCTCAACAGTCTTGCTTTTCCAACTTTGTATTCCTCCACTATGGATTTCAGAGGTAGCTTCAGCATTGCTTGACGACAGTAGAATGCAACATCAGTGAGACCAGGTGGGACACCGAGCCATTTTCTTGTGTATTTGTTGATTTTGGCTTCCATTGCTTCGACTGTGCTGGTGCAAATGTCATAGATTAGCAGTGGCCACAGCAGCTTTGGTATCAGCATGAACTGTAGACACCAGACTTTGTATTTGCCTGGCAGTCCGCAGTTATCTATTTTCTTCAGGCCTTCTTCTGCTGTTTGCTTGGTTTCACATCCCCTTTGTGTGTCTTTCAGGGAGTCATCATACCATCTTCCGAGACTTTTTACTGGCTCTTCTGTGACAGTGGGGATGGCTTGGTTGGCTACCATGAATTTGACTGAATCTGCCACTTTTCCTTTTCGCAGTGAGAGACTTCGGGATTTCTTAGGTTTGAACCTCATTCTTGAAGAGGCCACCAGCTCATCCAGCTGCTTTAAGATTTGGTGTGTCTCTTCCTCATCCGTGGACAAGACTGTTGTGTCATCCATGAAAGCTTTCAGAGGAGGCATCTGGTATCCATCTCCCAGATTCACTGGACCTGAACTCTTCATTGCAGCTTTCAAGATGACTTCCATTGCCAACACGAACAGTATGGGAGAGATTGCACAGCCCATTGCAATGCCCACCTCTAGGTCTATCCAGTCCGTGGTGTATTCTTTGGTAGAGAACCGCATTGAGAACCCTTGGAAATACTTCCTCAGCATTGTTCGGATGTTTTCTGGGATGTGATACATTTCAAGAGCCAGCTGGATCATATCGTGTGGAACTGATCCATATGCATTCGCCAGATCAAGCCAAACTACGTCAATATCTCTCTTCTCTGTTCTTGCTTTTTGGATGGCATCCCAAATCAACGTGGCATGTTCCAAGCATCCAGGCATTCCTGGTATGCCTCCCTTTTGGACTGACATATCCAGATACTTGTTTTCAGTCAGATATTTTGTCAATCTTGCTGCCATAACAGAGAAGAAGATTTTCCCCTCGACGTTCAGAAGTGATATTGGCCTGAACTGATTGATGCTGCTGGAGTTCTGCTCCTTCGGAATGTACACTCCTTCAGCTCTCATCCATTGGTCGCTGATCTTCTGGTTCCTCCATGCTGATCGAATCATCTTGTGGAGCCACTCGAGCACTTTTGGGCATTTCTTGTAGAGCAGGTATGGTATTCCGTTTGGTCCAGGTGCTGACTTGGCTCTGGCTTTCTTTACTACGTTCTTCACTTCATCCAGTGTTGGTGGTTTGTTATTGAATTTTCCTTCTGGCGCTGCAGGCCAAACCAGATTTTGGATTTCAAGTGGTGCCTCGCGCTGAGAATCGGAATATGTTTCCCTGAGATGCTGCTCTAGGGTTTCCTTGCCCACTGTGAGAGTCCCTGATTTGGGTTGTTCAAACAGCTTTCTTGCAAAGTCAAAGGGATCTTTGAAGAAACGGTCTTGAGTCTTCTTCTTTTTGCTCTTTCTTCGCCTTGCTGATTCCACTTTGCTGAGAGCATTGTGTTTGGCCTTCAGATCTTTCCAGAGTTCCAGGAGCCCTTGCTTCTCGAATTCTGAGGCAGTTTTCATTCGCTTTTTAAGCTTCCTTTTCTCCCTCCGGATGCTCTCCATCTGCTGCTGTCTTCTGGATTTCTGGGGAGGCGTTTTTGTCTTTGGCTGCTTCACTCCATAAGTGTCCCTGCAGATAGAGTATATGATGTCTCCGTATGTGTCAAGTTTGTGTTCCAGCGTACTGTTCCCTATTAGCGCATTCAGCTTAAGGACAAGTTCCTCATCTAATTTCCCATTGTTCTTTTGCACCGGCAGGCGGCAAATTGAGTTTTCCACGTTTGGCGTTAAGAGCTTGTGCAAAATCCGCATCAGAACCGTCAGCGTGGATGTCCTTGGCACTATGGTTTAATTCCTGGCCTTGGTCATCCAACGTCTCACCTGCTATCGCAGTGCGCTGCTGCTGGTTCGTATGTGTCTTCAAACAGCCCATTTTTGTCCTGTGGATCTTCATGCCGCGTTTGGTGGTGAATCTCCTTCCACACGCACACGGAAATTCCAACTGGTCATTGATCATGGTCCGTTGTGCGTTTCCAGTCGTGATGGAGTCAGTGCCGATGGATTCATCATTCTCTCCCCCTTTCGGTGAATCCTGGGAGCATCTTTCATTTGGAAAACTCGTGGCATGTTATCAAAGGCGAGGTGGGAAGCCAACCCACAAAGCCCGCAGATCTAGTCTTTCCCAGTGTCCTTCGGTCTTTCCCGAATGTCCTCCGAACTATTCCCGGAAGTCAATGTGATTCCACTCCGAGCGGAGACAGGCTGCAGAGGGGGTTGGGTGAGGTCAGGATTTTATGCAGAGGAGAAAAGGCGAGTTTTAAGAGCGGACTTGAAGGAGACAAAAGTAGGTTGCTGACGGACTGAGAGAGGAAGTTTGTTCCAGGAGAGTGGACCAGAAACAGAGAAGGCTTGTGGACCATAGGTATTGAGCTTAGTGCGTGGAAAGCGAAAAGTCAGAGGATCGGAGGCAGAGCGGAGGGTACGTGAGGGAAGATAGATCTCAAGTAGGCTTGACAGGTAATCGGGGGCTGCGTTATTGAGGCTTTTGTAGCACATGGTGTCTAGTTTGTACTGTATGCGCTTTGATACAGGGAGCCAGTGAAGTTGTGCCAGGAGAGGAGATATGTGGTCAGCTTTTTTCTTTTTGAGTACAAGGCGTGCAGCATTGTTTTGAATGCGCTGTAGGATGTGAATGGTGGAGGTAAGAAGACCAGACAGGAGTGAATTGCAATAGTCAATGCGAGACATTATGAAGGAGAGAACGAGTTTTGCAGTTGTTTCGACAGAGAGATACTTCCTGATCAGGCTTATACGATGGAGGTGATAGTAGCAAGATCTGGCAGTTTGAGAAACAAAGTTGTTCATGGAGAGGGTAAGCGGAGCGAAGGAAGACGTCAGATTCCATAGCAATCGATCGATCGATCGATCGATCTCTCTCTCTCTCTCTCTCCTTCTTACCAGAATTCTTGGCCGCAAACCCAACACCCAGGATAGAAAATAAAGAGCAAATAAAAACACCGTGTACACTGATCACCCAAGATATGCGGTGAAGACCTAGACACAAAACAAGAACGAAAATGAAGAGCAATTAAAAACACCGTGTACACTGACCACCCAAGATATGTTGAGATCTCCGACTTTCCCCTCACCGGCTGTAACGTTGGTGGGAGGGCGGTATGGGGCTGCTGAGGGCGTCTGGTACCAACCTGTCCACAGATGTCAAGGTGCACAAGTCTTCGGTATTGTGACGTAGCCAACAAGTTATGATTATGTGGTGTAAACAAGACAAGATTCATAGTTTTGACAAGAAACGCTAACTCGAAAACTCGGGAGGTCCGAGGCCAGGGGCATTAGTGCAGTGCTATTGCAAGCATTTTGTGGTACATTTCCTTTGTTTCTTGAAATTAAACTGAGAATGCGTGCGTTTATTATTATTATTATTTTTATATTATTATTATTATTATCATTATCATTATTATTATTATTATTATTATTATTATTATTATTATTATTATTATTATTATTATTATTATTATTATTGTTATTAACAAAATAAGACAGAAGAAAATTATCAGTCATTTGGCTTTTGCCAAGCCTAAACGACAAAAAACAACCCCCCCCCCCCCTCCCACCTCACTAGACTAGATTTAGGACAGAAACAGCACATCAGCTAACTTCCTGGATATTTTGTTTGCTTCGTTTTCTTCTTTTGTGAAGCGAGGGAGAAGGGATGGGCGCCACCCTCGTGGTACTGGCCCTGAGAAAAGTTGAGGTCTCTGCCACCTCACTCCTCTACGACCCCAGGGTTATGGAACTATCTAGGTAGGACCTCAGGACCTGGCCAGCTCTTGGGTTTATGTGCAGGCTTAAGGCTTATGCCCTGTAAAGACAAGGGTTACTGACTGTAAGGACCGTTACCATAACTGTAAAGACAAGGACTACTGACTATAAAGATCGTTACCATAACTGTAAAGACAAGGATTACTGACTGTAAAGATCGTTACCATAACTGTAAAGACAAGGATTACTGACTGTAAAGACCGTTACCATAACTGTAAAGACAAGGATTACTGACTGTAAAGATCGTTACCATAACTGTAAAGACAAGGATTACTGACTGTAAAGATCGTCACCATAACTGTAAAGACAAGGATTACTGATTGTAAAGACCGTTACCATAACTGTAAAGACAAGGATTACTGACTGTAAAGATCGTTACCATAACTGTAAAGACAAGGATTACTGACTGTAAAGATCGTTACCATAACTGTAAAGACAAGGGTTACTGACTGTAAAGATCGTCACCATAACTGTAAAGACAAGGATTACTGACTGTAAAGATCGTTACCATAACTATAAAGACAAGGATTACTGACTGTAAAGATCATTACCATAACTGTAAAGACAAGGATTACTGACTGTAAAGATCGTTACCATAACTGTAAAGACAAGGATTACTGACTGTAAAGATCGTTACCATAACTGTAAAGACAAGGGTTACTGACTGTAAAGATCGTTACCATAACTGTAAAGACAAGGGTTACTGACTGTAAAGATCGTTACCATAACTGTAAGACAAGGATTACTGACTGTAAAGATCGTTACCATAACTGTAAAGACAAGGATTACTGACTGTAAAGATCGTTACCATAACTGTAAAGACAAGGGTTACTGACTGTAAAGATCGTTACCATAACTGTAAAGACCGTTACCATAACTGTAAAGACAAGGATTACTGACTGTAAAGATCGTTACCATAACTGTAAAGACCGTTACCATAACTGTAAAGACAAGGATTACTGACTGTAAAGATCGTTACCATAACTGTAAAGGCAAGGATTACTGACTGTAAAAATCGTTACCATAACTGTAAAGACAAGGATTACTGACTGTAAAGACCGTTACCATAACTGTAAAGACAAGGATTACTGACTGTAAAGATCGTTACCATAACTGTAAAGACCGTTACCATAACTGTAAAGACAAGGATTACTGACTGTAAAGATCGTTACCATAACTGTAAAGACAAGGGTTACTGACTGTAAAGACCGTTACCATAACTGTAAAGACAACGATTACTGACTGTAAAGATCGTTACCATAACTGTAAAGACAAGGATTACTGACTGTAAAGACCGTTACCATAACTGTAAAGACAAGGGTTACAGACTGTAAAGATCGTTACCATAACTGTAAAGACCGTTACCATAACTGTAAAGACCGTTACCATAACTGTAAAGACAAGGATTACTGACTGTAAAGATCGTTACCATAACTGTAAAGACCGTTACCATAACTGTAAAGACAAGGATTACTGACTGTAAAGATCGTTACCATAACTGTAAAGACCGTTACCATAACTGTAAAGGCAAGGATTACTGACTGTAAAGATCGTTACCATAACTGTAAAGACAAGGATTACTGACTGTAAAGATCGTTACCATAACTGTAAAGGCAAGGATTACTGACTGTAAAGACCGTTACCATAACTGTAAAGACAAGGATTACTGACTGTAAAGATCGTTACCATAACTGTAAAGACAAGGATTACTGACTGTAAAGATCGTTACCATAACTGTTAAGCAAGGATTACTAACTGTAAAGGCCCTTACCATAATTGTAAATGCAAAGACTGCTGATTGTAAAGATCGTTGCCGTAACTGTAAAGACAAGGATTACTGATTGTAAAGACCGTTACCGTTACTGTAAAAGCAAGAATTACTGACTGGTAGGTTGACTGTAAGGACCGTTGCCATAATTATTGCGTGCACGGATTCGGAATCTGTATTGTGTCCATGGCTTGAGGTCCTCGATTTTCGTCTCTCGTCTTTCTCGTCCCTGGTTGATTGTGGAGGACTGGGGTATGTCTGAAACGACAAGACACACACACACACACACACACACACACACACACACACACACACACACACACACACACACACACACACACACACACACACACACACACACACATATATATATATATATTTATATATACATATATACACACGCACACACATACACACAACAATCACACATACATATATATATATATATGTACATATATATATACAAACACACACACATATATAGACGTATGTATATTATTGATAGATATCGATATACATGTATATAGATACAGATATAGATTTATACACACACATATATACACACATACAAACATATATATATATATGTGTTGATATACCTATGTATATATATATATGTATGCATATATTCATCTTCATCTAAAGTTGTCACCAGTGTTGGCGTTGACGACACGGACGAGGGAGGGAGGGGGGTGAGGACAAGGAGTGAGAGGCAGACAGAAGGGACGCTGTATCAGACAGGATCGTCTATTTCTGTTTTGGATGCCACAACATGCAGGTCAGACATGATGCAGTTGGTCAAGTCTTTGGCATTTATCACCCACGTCTTGCTCTGTTGATCTGGGCAAACAGCGGACAGGGTCTTCAATTCTTTCTTTTGGGTGTAGCAGCAAGCAGATCAGGCATACCAAGGCTGGTACAGTCTTTGATGTTCGCCACCCAGCTCTTCCTCGTGAACATCGAAGACGATCTCCTTCACGCGTGCCCTGAAGGATTACCCTTGGACGGTGTGTCGTGGCGGGTGGTGTGACCAAACCAAACAAGCTTGCACCATTTCACAGTTGCTATAAAAGACGTATGTTTTTTCTCAAGTTGCCAGAAAATGTGACATTGATGAAGAACAATGGGAAATCATGGCCACAAACAGGCCTGATTGGAGGCAAACGATTCCAAGGGAGCAGAAGTTATGAAAATGAAAGACGAAGCACCCAAGTGGAAAAGCGTGCAGCAATAAAGGCCAGAACCAACTCTGCAGAGCGTTCCACTGAGTGTCCAGTATGTGGCTGCTTGTGTGCATTAGACTTTGGCTTGAGATCCCACATGAGGGTACATAAAGTGCTGGGTTGGACTTCATCAACCACGACAGTCGACCATATATATATATATATATATGGTAGATAAACCAAAGAAACAAGACAACAAACTAGAGTTTTGAGCCCAGTACTTCGGCCAGTGGCCTTCCTCAGGGACTGTTTATTCAGGAATGAACACACACATCAAACATTTTTATATATATATGTGTGTGTGTGTGTGTGTGTGTACATATATATATATATATACATACTTACATATATGTATATGTATATATACATATATATAAATATACATTATATATATGTATATGTATGTGTATATGTACATGTATATGTACATGTATATGTATATGTATGTGTATGTGTATGTGTATATGTATGTGTATATGTATATGTACATGTATATGCATATGCATGTGTATATATATATTTACGAACATCACTTTGGATGGTTGCCTTTTTAAGATATTACCTTGCAACTTTGTGATGATGTGTTTTTGTGTATCTGTGGAAAAGGCAGTCGCAATTCCGGCGCCAGGGAAAGGACAAAATCTAGCAAATCAAAGCCATTTTGATGCCAGAGACAAGACAAAGTTCTGCAATGCTACAGGTTTACTTCGATGATGTTCAGGAGCGTCTGCTGCCATAGACACAGATAAAGAGTGTTCAACAACACGATTTTACCCGTGGTCACTGTTTTTGCTTGCAAGACGTAAGACAGGGAGACTCAGGAACACCTGGTAACAAACAATAGAAGGAGACCTCAAGGATCTTTAACGTACCTAGTGTACTATACAGACTGGCCATAGGAACGGAGAACCTTCAACCATACACGTTTATTAACCAATAGTTTTACCATCCTTTCAACCATAATGACGTTTAACCTTTTGACTTCTGCAGCCCATACACCAGCTTCCTGCAGGAAGATGGTGGATAGGGTGGGGGAGTCAAAGGGTTAAATTTTTGAAGTCGGTAAATAGGTTGTGTGGGTCAAAGGGTAAACAATCGCACCAACATAAATGTGACGAGACTCCAATAAAACAAGACAACACAAGTGTGAACCGAGCCTTACTGTCCTCCCAGACGATCCAGGTGTCATTGAAGGCAGTGGAGGCCTGCACGGTGTAGTAAATGATGGGGGATCCCCAAGAGCTACCAGGTGTCCACTGCATGTAGATAGTATCGCTGTCCATCCCCTCCTTGATCACAACTTCCGCTCCTGCTGGCTCCCTGGAGGTGCTGTGGAAAATATTGTTACTGTTATTGTTGTTTAAAGCCCAGCCGACTGCGTAGAGTCATATCAGGGCTATAAATTGTTTCAAAACATACACAATACTTCAACAGGACAAAAAAGAAAATGTAGTACATGTATCAATGTATTCGCGCACATAATCTAACGAGATGTCCCTGGCGTTGACCACTCCGTCCAGTTTATCACACAGGGGATTCAAAAAGCAAACCTGAATACAGATTTAATAATAACTAAGGACACTAAAACATACATAAAAACAGTTTAAGTTACCTAAATTTGCTTCTGCATATCACATTTCCCTAGAGTCAAAAATGTACTGAATGCATGTACCCAGTTATCACTCCTAAGAGACAGTATGTAAGACTTTATCAAACACATACAGGTGAATGGACCAACAAGGCAGGAAATGATAGGAAGAAATGACAGAAAGCAAAGGAACAAGGCAGAAACGAAGAGAATGACAGAAAAGAGCAAATTTCTAACACAGAATGTCCAGAAGGTGGGAATACAATTAATTTATACTGAAAGAGCCCCCGACATTCCCATGGGGTGGGGGTGGGGGGGGGGGGGCTGTGGAATATGAGAGAATGGATGTAGTGATATGGTGCTCGGAAGAAGTTCCTTTTCAGGCTGTCTGGAACTTCTTCCGAGCAGCAGTAGAGTCCGTTCTTACATATGGCTCAATCTCTTGGACCCTAACAACGACAGTGGAGAAGAAGACTAATGGAGCATACACACGAATGCTGCGTGCAGCCCTGAACAAATCCTGGAGAGAACATCCAACTAACAAAGAGTTATATGGTAAGATCCCACCAATCAGTAAATCAATACGTCAACAAAGACTGCGTTTCGCGGAACACTGTTGGCGTAGCAAAGAAGAACTGGTGGGAGATGTTCTACTATGGAGACCCAGTCACGGCAAACAAAGACCAGGACGTCCAAAGAAGACCTTCATCGACCAACTGATCGATGACACGGGCTGTCAGTATAATGAACTACCTACTGCAATGTCTGACAGAGAAGAATGGAGGAAACGTGTCATGGATAGCCGAACAAGCTCGACATGATTGATTGATTGATGTGGTGCTGATATCACTGCTGATGCGTTACTATTAATGATGATGATACAACTGTCACAATCACTACCACTACTGATGCTGTTACTATTAATGATGATGACTACAACTGTCACAATCACTACCACTACTGATGCTGTTACTATTAATGATGATGACTACAACTGTCACAATCACTACCACTGCTGATGCTGTTACTATTAATGATGATGACTACAACTGTCACAATCACTACCACTACTGATGCTGTTACTATTAATGATGATGACTACAACTGTCACTATCACTACCACTACTGATGCTGTTACTATTTAATGATGATGACTACAACTGTCACAATCACACACTACTGATGCTGTTACTGTTAATGATGATGGACTACAACTGTCACAATCAATACCACTGCTGATGCTGTTAATATTAATGAAGATGACTACAACTGTCACAATCACTACCACTACTGATGCTGTTACTGTTAATGAGTATGACTACAACTGTCACAATCACTACCACTACTGATGCTGTTACTATTAATGATGATGACTACAACTGTCACAATCACTACCACTACTGATGCTGTTACTATTAATGATGATGACTACAACTGTCACAATCACTAACCACTACTGATGCTGTTACTATTAATGATGATGACTACAACTGTCACAATCACTACCATAACTGATGCTGTTACTATTAATGATGTGACTACAACTGTCACAATCACTACCACTACTGATGCTGTTACTATTAATGATGATGACTACAACTGTCACAATCACTACCACTACTGATGCTGTTACTATATAATGATGATGACTACAACTGTCACAATCACTACCACTACTGATGCTGTTACTATTAATGATGATGACTACAACTGTCACAATCACTACCACTACTGATGCTGTTACTATTAATGAAGATGACTACAACTGTCACTAACATACCAACTACTGATGCTGTTACTATTAATGAAGATGACTACAACTGTCACAATCACTACCACACTGATGCTGTTACTGTTAATGATGATGACTACAACTGTCACAATCACTACCACTACTGATGCTGTTACTGTTAATGATGAGTGACTACAACTGTCACAATCACTCACTACTGATGCTGTTACTATTATGAAGTGACTACAATGTCACAATCACTACCACTGCTGATGCTGTTACTATTAATGATGATGACTACAACTGTCACAATCACTACCACAACTGATGCTGTTACTATTAATGAAATGACTACAACTGTCACTATCACTACCACTACTGATGCTGTTATATAATGATGATGACTACAACTGTCACAATCACTACCACTACTGATGCTGTTACTATTAATGATGATGACTACAACTGTCACAATCACTACCACTACTGATGCTGTTATGTTAATAAGATGACTACAACTGTCACTATCACTACCACTACTGATGCTGTTACTATTAATGATGATGACTACAACTGTCACAATCACTACCACTACTGATGCTGTTACTGTTAATGAAGATGACTACAACTGTCACAATCACTACCACTACTGCTTCTTATACCACCGTCACCCCAACCAAACACCTCACTCCTACTATTACTATTACTACTACTACTTCAAGTAGCCTATTACTACTTCTGTAGGTACTACTACACCACTACTTCTACTAGCATTACTTTTTTTAAAAACATTTTTAATTCATCTTTTGTTTCACAACAAACGGACATCTAACACACAATGTGGCAACGAAAAATGACGACAATAAAAACTTTTTACAAATATGTTGACACATGAACTCCACATAGTGTACAGAATATACATAATAATATTGTATACATTGGAAGTATAAAAATGATCATTAAGATTTAGCACATGTCGACATTTCCCCCACAAACCCGTTTCAAAAACCACATCCTTCTGCTGAACTCTACTAACATTACTAATGATGAATTCTTCTGTCGGTCTGACGGATAAGAAGGCATATTACTATTTAGCGCCTACAGTGGGTCTTTACGTGAAATACAAAACCAATCCTGGAGGCCCATATTCTTTCCCTAGCACTGCATGAAAAGGAATCGTACGATCCTGGCTTTTGTTTCCCAAGGTCGCAAACGAGACAATCTTGATGGAGGCAGACACAAGAAGATCATTGATAAAGAAGATCAGGAAAAGACAAGCATGTTATGAGGAAAGGGGAATTAGAGCACCTGGTCACAACAGGAAAGCTGGAGGGAAAGAGAACACCAGGTAGACCCAGGGGAGATCGAGAAAATATTGGACGGACTTGCAAGGTGGCTGAGGACAGAGAGGGTGGGAGATGTGCTTGCAGCGACTGGCGTTAGATTCGTGTGGAGGGCCATGATCGCCAACGCCATGCGGCAGGGCACTTGATGATGATGAAGGTCCCTGTCCTGCTGAATAGCAACTGTTGTGCGCTGTCTAAATGCAATTTTTATGGTCTCCAGCACGGTCTGTTGAGGACAATGTCTTCCCAAATGGTGATGCTGATGCTGATGCCGCAGCTGATGAGGTTGGCCTTCAGAGTATCCTTGTATCGCTTTAGTGATCTCCCTTGGTCACGGTGTCTTTGTTTCAGGTCTCCACACAGGACCATCTTTGGGACACGGTTGTATTCCATTCGAACAACGTGATCTGTCCAACGAAGCTGTCTACTTGAATGAGTGGACACTCAAAGTTTGGCAAGACACACTTCTTCACAACTTGACGTTTCGACACTCGATCTTTCCACGTGATGCTGTAGATGTTCCACAGACATCGTTATTTCTGATTAGCACAGGGATTTTTTGGAAGAGTGGGGGGGGGGGGGAGGGGCGTTACTGTAGCACTAAGCACAACTACCATCCTCATCACCCATCATCATCACCATCATCATCACCATTCTCATCACCCATCATCATCACCCATCATCATCACCATTCTCATCACCCATCATCATCACCCATCATCATCACCATCATCATCACCATTCTCATCACCCATCATCATCACCATTCTCATCACCCATCATCATCACCCATCATCATCACCATTCTCATCACCCGTCATCATCACCCATCATCATCACCCATCATCATCACCATTTCATCACCCATCATCATCACCATTCTCATCACCCATCATCATCACCATCATCATCACCATTCTCATCACCCATCATCATCACCCGTCATCAACATCCATCATCATCACCATTCTCATCACCCATCATCATTACACTCTTCCTTCTCCTAGTCCTACTACCACTGCTGATTCAGTTTCTACTTTTGTTACTATTCCTACTCCTACTAATATATGTGATTAATTACTTACATAATACTAAATCTTATGCCTCTGTGATCTTCTTATTTAGCTTGATCATATCTCTCATGAAAAGGCCACTGTATCTAATTGATATGTCTTTGCGTATGTTGCAATATGTCACTGTAACAAGAAGAATATTCATCAACTTAAATTTTGTTTTGATTTTGTCTGTATCAGCAATTCAAAGCAAGCAAGTGCGCATACACACAGAGAAAGAAAGAGAGAGAGAGAGAGAGAGAGAGAGAGAGAGAGAGAGAGAGAGAGAGAGAGAGAGAGAGAATGAACAGTCAGACAAACAGACAGACAGACAGATAGACAGACAGACAGATAGATGACAGACAGATAGACAGACAGACAGATAGATAGACAGACAGACAGAGAGAGAGACAGAAAGACAGAAGACAGGCCGACACAGAGACAGACACAGATACAGATACAGAGACAGAGTCTAGAGAGAGAGAGAGAGAGGAGCAGAGAGAGAGAGAGAGAGAGAGAGAGAGAGACAGACAGACAGACAGACAGATAGATAGACAGGCAGACAGAGAGAGAGACAGAAAGACAGAAGACAGGCCGACCAGAGACAGACACAGATACAGATACAGAGACAGAGTCTCAGGAGAGAGAGAGAGAGAGAGAGACAGACAGACGGACAGACAGACAGAGACAAAGAACAGAAACAGAGACAGAGAGATGGAAAGAACGCAGACAGACAGAAGACAGACAGACAGACAGACAGACGCACAAGATACAGATATAACACACACCCACAGGGACACACCTACGCGCTTTCATTCAAATGTGCTGCGAACAAATTCAGTTTTCATGTTACGGGGGTGGGATTGAACTCGAGCCATGAGATACTGAGTTTACAAGGCTTTCAGTACAAGAACCAGACAACTCGCAAAACAAAAAAGAAATCTAACCCGTTGAAAAAAAAAAAAAAGAAACACTAGACACTACCCCCCCCCCCCCCCAAATATCCCGCACACTTTCGCCCTACTTCCCCACCTCCACACCACCACAACAATTACAATGACTACTATACCACCATCACCACCACCTGCCACCACCACTACCACCACACCAACAACAATAACAGTTCAGGTGATGACAGGTGAAACAGGAGCGTCTGCTCAGACCCTTCCCGCATTCTGCACACATGATTTTAATTGGGGTGAAAAAAAAGAAAAATATAACAAAGGACCCCCGATACAGCACGTGAGAACGAGTGAGGTGTACGGGGCATTCTCCATGCAGAGAGAGGCGGAAACAAAGTCCCGCAGAGATCAGATCCTACCTGCAAAGCTGAGGTCGGGTCACCACCCTTTGCTTGCGGGCCTATAAACATAGGATCGACTCAACAACGGATCCAATGTGTCCCCTGTGCAACGAGGAGGAACAAGCTCTGGCACATTGGATCCGAAGATTCCCCTGCAACCGAGTACATGCGGTGGCAATTATTCGAGGACGACAGCGGGAGGCTGGAGTGCCTCACCAAGTATCCCGTGAAGGCGGTGGATCTTGCAAGGAGAACGTTCCTTGGATCTCGACAACAGCAATGATGTCGCCCATTTCCACACCACACAACAACAACAACAACAACAACAACAACAACAACAACAACAACAACAACAACAAACAACAAAGGAAAACAAGCAGGTATCACGTGCAAGAACATACCCAAGACAGTGAGAGTGGCGTTGGACATGACAGTGTCAAAAGTAGTTTTGGCCTGACAGGAATATCTCCCTGAATGCTGTTTCTGGACTCCCTGAATGTACAACCCGTCCAAGCCTCCTGTCGAGCCCTGCGCACGTTAAACACTCCATGCAGTTGGATATTTTTGTTAGGTAGTTGAGACAGGGAGAAGGCGGTAGTGATGGAGGAGGATTGTGGTGGTGACTTGCTCGTGCGCGCGCACACGCATCCACGCAAACAAAGGCACACACACAAACACACGCACAGCCATTCACACACACAGTCACACGTAAACAAAACACACACACACACACACACACACACACACACACACACACACACACACACACCAAAACAGAAAAAGCACTTGTACCAGTCGCCGTGGTGTAGTGGTTAACGCAGCGGACTACCGACTGGAAGGTTGTGGGTTCGAATTCCCATCAGTCCCTTTAAAAACATATCATCGTGCGATTTTTCGGCTCTAATCGGCTCCTACCCAGAGTTGGGCGTGCTATGGGCTCGTTGGGAAGACAGAGGCCACACATTCGAGTCTCATCCACTTGATGGATGCGTCACTGAGGGTGTTGCTCAAATCTTCTGACCAGCACCGCAGGTGTCTGTATCTCTCGGCCTGGTTGACGTCAGGATATATTATGATAGTAAGCATAGAGTACAGCCCTGTCACGCAGTCTAAATCCTAGATGGAACTCCATAGCTTCATGATTATCATCCTCATCGAAATCATCATCATCGCATTGCCAAAAAACAAACAAACAAACAAACAAAAACAAACAAAACAAAAACAAAAAACAAAAAACTGTGCCAGCTCCTGTGGCCACTAAGATGGCGTAGGAAATGGGACAACAACAACAACAACAACAACAACAAAAAGAAGGTGAGCCCAAATATAACCTCCCTGGGTGCGATGGTCCGGGAAAAAAGAAGGAAAAAAAAAAAAAGGAAATCCCCTCATGCAAAATAACAGCAAATGGCACAACTCCGAGACAAGTTGATACGTTTAAATATCTGGGAACTGTCATCTTCCCATCAGTCCCTTCAAAAACATATCATCGTGCAATTTTTCGGCTCAAATCGGCTTCTACCCAAAGTTGGGCGTGCTATGGACTCATTGGGAAGACTGGGCCCACACAGTCGTGTCTCATCTCATTTTTGGCTCTAACCGGCTCCCACCAAGAGTTGAGCGTGCTATGGGCTCGTTGGGAAGACTGGGACCACACAGTCGAGTCTCATCCACTTCACGGATAGTTCACCATAAGAGGTTTTTTTTTTTTGTTTTTGTTTTTTTGTGTTTTTTTTTACCCTGCGATAGTGGACATCCTGCCAGTTGAGGGGTTTTCCTTGGAACAGCCAGTTAGTCTGCAAGTCCAGGGCGGAATCGTGGGAGGCGTGACAGTACAGGAACGCCGTACTGTTGACTATTACACGTGTGTTGACTGGAGCGTGCGTAATTGTCGTACGGTCTGTCAACACAGGCATTGTAAACAGACATAATCATGGAGGCAGTACACAAGAAGATCATTCATGAGAAAGATTAGGAAAAGACAGGCAACATTCATAGGCCACTTCAAAAGGGGAAAAAAAGACATTCACATACGCCACACAAGCGAAGAAACGAACAAACGAACAAACAAACAAACAAACATAAAATAAACAGAAACACACATTCGCTCAGACTACACACTTCTAAACAAACAAACAAACATTCACACAAACTACACAAACAAACAAACGGACAAAGAAACAAAAACAGACAAACAAACATTCGCACAGACTGCACACTTCTAAACAAACAAACAAACAAACACACAAACAAACAGACAACGGAACAAAAACAGACAAACAAACATTCACACAAACTACACAAACAAACATACAGACAGACAGACAAAGAAACAAAAATATCAAAGAAACATTGGCACAGACTACACACTTGTAAAGAAAGAAAAACAAACAAACGAACAAAACAAACAAAACAACAAACAGACAGACAGACAGACAGAGAAACAAATCAGACAAACATTCACACAAGCTACACAAACAAACAAACAAAAACAGTCAAACAAACATCGCACAGACTACACACTTCTAAACAAACAACCATATAAACAACCGGCCAGACAAAGAAACCAAACAAAACCAAACAAACATTCAAACAAGCTATACAAACAAACACAACAAAACAAAAAACAAAAACAGACAAACATTCACACAGGCTATACAAACAAAGAAACGAAGAAAGAAAGAAAGAAACAAACAAACAAGCGGACAGACAAAGAAACAAAAACAAACAAACATTCAAACAAGCTATAAAAACAAAACAAAACAAAAACAGACAAATATTCACTAAGGCTATACAAACAAACAAACAAACAAACAAACAAACAAACAAACAAACGGACAAAGAAACAAAAAACAGACAAACAAACATTCAAACAAGCTATACAAACAAAACAAACAAAAAACAAAAACAGACAAACATTCACACAGGCTATACAAAGAAACGAAGAAACAAAGAAACAAACGGACAAACAAAAAACAAAAACAGACAAATAGTCACACAGGTTATACAAACAAAGAAACAAAGAAACAAACAAACGGACAGACAAAAAACCAAAAAACAGACAAACATTCACACAAGCTATACAAAGCTATACAAACACCCCCCAAAAAACAACAACAACAACAACAAATATTCACACAGGCTATACAAACAAAGAAACGAAGAAAGAAACAAACAAACAAAGAAACGGGCAGACAAAGAAACAAAAACAGACAAACAAACATTCAAACAAACTATACAAACAAAACAAAACAAAAAACAAAAACATACAAATATTCACACAGGCTATACAAACAAAGAAACAAACAAACGGACAAAGAAACAAAAACAGACAAACATTCAAACTATACAAACAAAACAAAACAATGAAACAAAAACAGACAAACATTCAAACTATACAAACAAAACAAAACAAAAAATCAAAAACAGACAAACATTCAAACTATACAAACAAAACAAAACAAAGAAACAAAAACAGACAAACATTCAAACTATACAAACAAAACAAAACAAAAAAAACAAAAACAGACAAATATTCACACTGGCTATACAAAGAAACAAAGAAACAAACGGACAAAGAAACAAAAACAGACAAACAAACACTCAAACAAGCTATACAAACAAAACAAACAAAAAACAAAAACAAACAAACACTCAAACAAGCTATACAAACAAAACAAACAAAAAACAAAAACAAACAAACACTCAAACAAGCTATACAAACAAAACAAACAAAAAACAAAAACAAACAAACACTCAAACAAGCTATACAAACAAAACAAACAAAAAACAAAAACAAACAAACACTCAAACAAGCTATACAAACAAAACAAACAAAAAACAAAAACAAACAAACATTCACACAGGCTATACAAACAAAGAAACAAACAAACAAACGGACAGACAAAAAAACAAAAACAAACATTCAAACAAGCTATACAAACACCCCCCCCCCCAAAAAAAAAAACAACAACAACCAACAACAACAAATATTCACACAGGCTATACAAACAAAGAAACGAAGAAACAAACAAAGAAACGGACAGACAAAGAAACAAAAACAGACAAACATTCAAACAAACTATACAAACAAAACAAAACAAAAAACAAAAACAGACAAATATTCACACAGGCTATACAAACAAATAAACAAACAAACGGACAAAGAAACAAAAACAGACAAACAAACATTCAAACAAGCTAAACAAACAAACAAAACAAAACAAAAAACAAAACAGACAAATATTCACACAGGCTATACAAACAAACAAACAAACAAACAAACAAACGGACAAAGAAACAAAAACAGACAAACATTCAAACAAGCTATACAAACAAACAACAAAACAAAAACAGACAAATATTCACACAGGCTATACAAACAAACAAACAAACAAACAAACAAACAAACAAACAGACAGACAAGAAACAAAAACAATCAAACAAACATTCACATTGATTATACACCTCCAAACAAAGAAACAAACACACAAACAATCATGCAACCAACCAACCAACCAACCAACCAACCAGCCAACCAACCAGCCAACCAACCAGCCAACCAACCACAAACAAACCAACAAAAACAGTCAAACAAACATTCACCCACACAAACAACAGCTTGCACACAAACCTCACCTAAAACATCCAAATCTCCGCTACTGGAAGCCGAACCATAAGAGTTCTCTGCTCGACATGTGTAGTGTCCTTCATCTGACCTCTCCAGTTGACTGATGACGATATTTCCGTTCCCGAGGACCCGGATGCGCGCGTCATCATCTGTGCTCCCTACTGGAGACCCGTTTTTCTCCCAGGTGATGATGGGGTAGGGGGCAGCCTCAGGGTCGCAGATGATGGTAACCGTCCCTCCCACCGCCCCCATCGTTTTAGAGTGGACAGGCTTTTTGGTGAATGAGGGTTCGAATCCTGTAGCAGTTATCAATTATACTGTTGTTGTCGTTATGATTTATAAACGTTACCATTATCATTATTGCTATTATTATTATTATCATTATTATTATTATTATATGTAGTAGTAGTAGTAGTTGTTGTTGTTGTTGTTGTTGTTGTAGTAGGCCTTGTGTTGTTATTGTTGTTATTATCATATTATTATTATTATCATCATCATCATCATCATCATCATCATCGTTGTTGTTGTAATTGTTGTTGCTTTTTATGATTATCATTATCATCAGCATTATTATTATCATTAATGATTACCATTTGAGAGTGGTGGAGCGACAGAAATGGACGGGTGAATATGGACACGAAAGCATATGCATGTTTACTCATGCTCGTATTGACTTTCACACGTACACGCACACGTACACGTACACTCTTAAAGTAACAAATAAACACACAGAAGAGCTGTAAGGTATGCCAGCTGGTGGCTGGGCGGGTTGCTCAGTAGAGAGATGAAGGATCAGCATAAGGCAAAGGAGGATTCTTTCATTCTCTCTTGGTCCGGTAGCTGGGTTTAGACCTGGTTGGTA
>JAPXFY010000023.1:8118911-8143911 GCA_030674185.1 Monoplex corrugatus
TGACGACGACACACCTTCAGCCATGTGTATGTAGGAGAAGGCAGAGCTCTGGCCTCACATCTCCAAGTCAGTCTACGTCCCTCATCCACATGCTGGTCTTGTAGATCGTAAATAAAGTATGGCGTTGCTGCTCATGAAAATTGAACATATATATATATGAGAAAGAAAGAAAGAAATGTACCATAGGATTTGAACACTGTTCACACGAACACAGACGTAGGTGAAATACCTGCTGGTATTAACTTTTGGGAGTTCAATAGGTCACAAAAAAAAAAACACAGGGAAAAAAATACCATGAAAACAAAACGTAGACACGCTTAACCCTTTGACTCCCGCACCCTGTCCACCAGCATCCTGCATTGTCAACCATGCTAGCAAAACAAAAACTGAACCCTTTGACCCCCTCACCCTATCCACCAGCTTCCTCAGAAAGCTGATGGATAGGGTGAGTAGTCAAAAGGTTCTGTTTTTTTGCAGTCGGTGGATAGGGTGCGGGAGTCAAAAGGTTAATTAACAAGACACGAACACTCGTACAACCAGGAGAAAAAATGGGGGGGTGGGTAGGAAGGGAGATAATGCGCATGATAAAGGGGAGGTCACAACCAGTATGTTTTTCATTAATGTCTGTACTGGTGCGAACAGTGTACCTGTATTACGGTGATGCAGTACGTTTCTTTTTCATGCGGATTTCTCGCCTCATCTGCAGTCATACTTCTTTTTCATATACACACGTATGTGAGCTGTTCTCAAAAAAATCACCCATACGTTACTTTTTTGCATTTTTAGATTTTTATACCAGAAAAAGTACAGACCGTATAGTTTAGAAAAAATACCAATTTTATTTCCTATTGTAAAACATCGACGACGAAATATGGAATCAGACATTTTGAGAAAAAAAGCCTTCAAAGATTTTGATCATAAAGCTGATTAAATGTTCCCAGCAACAGGTTTAAATTACAACAAAAGTTAGCAAAACTGTGCACTTACACAAGACACAATATAATTTGCACCCTCTGTACCCTTTGTCTACTTTTCGAAATCAAAATTGTATGATAGCTGGCATCGAAAACAGAAAAGTAAGCTCTGAAATCGGTTGTTTTTTTTATATTAAGATGTATTCTTTAAAAACGAAAATGAACAGGAAAGAATGGACAAAAAGTGTACAAGGCACCTAAAATTTGGGAATGTTCCAATTTTCACCATATACCTTGAACGTCTTTTTGGGCTTCTAGTGTAACGTTGCCTGTGCGATTTATGGTCAATTTTGTCAGAACGGATTACGTGTGGCCATACACATAATGAATACTCGCATGCACACACACACACACACACACACACACACACACACACACACACACACACACACACACACACACACACACGCACGCACGCTCGCGCGCGTGCACACACACACACACACACACACACAAACACAAGCTCAGAGAGAGAGAGAGAGAGAAGAGAGACAGAGAGAGACAGAGGCAGAGAGACAGAGAGAAACACACATACACACACACACACACACATGAATACTCGCATGCAGACAGAAAGACACAACCATACGCATACACACACACACACACACACGCAAACACAAACACACACACGCATACATAAAGACAAACACTCACACAAACACACACACACACACATACACATACACACACACACACACATACACACACACACGCACACACACACACACACAAAACACACACAAACACAAGCACACACACACACACGCATACACACATACGCACGCACACACACACACACACACATACACACGAGCGCATGCATGCACACACATATTTGGCGAAACTGTAAGATTCTCGTTTACTTTCAGGTACCAGAAATGCACACATAAAAAAATAGAATCAGAACGAGTTTCTAACGTAAAAAAACAACACAGACGTAAATCTTCAGCCAACTAGTCTTTGTATATTGTACACAAAAGACAAGATAGAACAGAGAGAGAGAGAGAGAGAGAGAGAGAGAGAGAGAGAGAGAGAGAGAGAGAGAGAGAGAGAGAGAGAGAGAGAGAGAGAGAGAGAGAGAGAGAGAGAGAAAGCTTAGTAGAAAAAACAACAACAGAAGAAGACTTCCATGACGTTTTGTTATTTGCATACGCTTGACCGAGGCCAGCTGGCCGAAAAATCGTGCCTGTTTTGTTTTGTTATATTAAATACACTTTCTGTTTCTATTTTTTGTGTTGTTCCAGTTTCAGTTTGCCTGAACGCTGGCACTCATTTTGATTAGATTTCATAAACCAGAAAAAAAAAAACACGAAAAAAGAATAAGAACCCGTATTTAATACAAGACAAGACAGGCGCAAATTTTCGGCCAACTGGCCTTTATCAAGCGTAAGATCACAAACAAACAAACTCCAGATACAAAAATTAGGAGAAAAAGACTGAAACTTCCTTGCTGCTCCGTCCAGTGTGAGAAAAACCCCATTATGATGTCATTTTAGTCAGTTTATTCCTTTTCCACACTGGACAGAGAGCAGCATGGAAGTTTCAGTCTTTTTCTCCTAATTTTTGTATCTGGTGTTTGTTTGTTTGTTTGTTTGTGATCTTACGCTTGACAAAGGCCAGTTGGCCGAAAATTTGCTTGTGTCATGTCTGGTTGTATTAAATACGCGTTCTTATTCTTTTTTCGTGTTTTTTTTCTTCTGGTTCCTGTTTGCTTGAACGCGGGCAGTCACACTTGCCTTGGATTACAGATTTCATATTTTGACATTTCCATTGAAACTGATGATAGCAATGTGAAATGTGAAATTATTCACTGCAGTATCAACTCATTACAACCAATCTGTGTCTTACAGCCCTATCTGGTGCTCTAATGATGACAAATGAATACCTTCTGAGTTGTGTTGTGTTGTGTTGTGTTGCGTTGTGTCGTGTCGTGTCGTGTTGTGTTGTTGTGTGTTGTGTTGTGTTGTGTTGTGTCGTTTTGCTTTGTGTTTCATCATTGTATTGTGTTGTGTTGCGTTGCATTGTTTTAAGATGTATTGTACTATTTTGTGTTTTATTGTACTATTTGTGTTTTATTGTATTGTATTGTACTGTATTGTATTGCATTGTATTGTGTTTATTGTATTGTATTGCATTGTATTGTGTTTATTGTATTGTATTGTATTGTATTGCTCTCAGTCTGAATTCTATACACACCGTACCCACACCCCTATCCCCTCCCCACACATTGACACCTACCCAGTACTGACAGATGGAATCTCTTGTGTTGTATCGTATCGTATCGTATTGTATTGTATTGTGTGTGTTGTATTGTATTGTATTGCATGTACTGCATTGTATTGTACTATATTGTACTGTATTGCAGTGTATTGTACTGTATTGTACTATATTGTACTGTATTGAAGTGTATTGTACTATATTGTACTGTATTGCAGTGTATTGTACTGTATTGTACTGTACTGCGTTGTACTGTATTGTACCATATTGTATTGTATTGCATTGCATCATACTGTATTTTATTGTACTGTATTGTACCTACTGTATTGTACTGCATTTTTTGTATTGTATTGTATTGTACTGTATTGCATTGTATTGTGCTGTATTGTACAGTACTGCATTGTATTGTATTGCATTGTACTGTACTGTATTGTACTGTATTGTATTGCATTGGGTTGTATTGTATTGTATTGAATTGAACTGTATGGTATGGTACTGTTCTGAGTGTGAATTCTTCACACACCGTAGCCACACCCCTATTCTCTTCCATCTCTTCCACACACAATGACACGTACCCTGTACTGACAGATGAAAGCTTTTCTCCTGAAAAGCGCTACCCGTGGAGGTGGTACCCCTGGAAGCGCGACACACGTAGTGACCAGAGTCCTCCATCAGTACGTAGGGTATCTCCAGTACCCGGTTCTCCTCCCCAAATGTTGTACCGAGGGGTAGAGGCAACCCCTCCCTCCGCCAGTTGTAGTAGATGGGCATGCTGGGTGGACACAAAGAAAGAGTGGGTGAGAGACTTCAGACTTCAGACTTCAGATGGTTTATTCACATTACAGACCACAGCAGTGGGTGATAGGGTTCAAAGGCCACAGACCACTTTCAGCCATCTGGGGTTTTCTATTGTAGAGGACAGCCATTTGGGGTTTTCTATTGTAGAGGACAGCCATTTGGGGTTTTCTATTGTAGAGGACAGTCAGTTGGGGTTTTCTATCGTAGAGGACAGTCAGCTGGGGTTTTTTATGTAGAGAACAGCCAGTTGGGGTTTTCTATCGTAGAGGACAGCCAGTTGGAGTTTTTTTTTATGTAGAGAACAGTCAGTTGGGGTTTTCTATCGTAGAGGACAGCCAGTTGGGGTTTTTTATGTAGAGAACAGCCAGTTGGGGTTTTCTATCGTAGAGGACAGTCAGCTGGGTTTTTTTTATGTAGAGAACAGTCAGTTGGGGTTTTCTATCGTAGAGGACAGTCAGCTGGGGGGTTTTATGTAGAGAACAGTCAGTTGGGGTTTTCTATCGTAGAGGACAGTCAGCTGGGGTTTTTTATGTAGAGAACAGTCAGTTGGGGTTTTCTATCGTAGAGGGCAGTCAGCTGGGGTTTTTTATGTAGAGAACAGTCAGTTGGGGTTTTCTATCGTAGAGGACAGCCAGTTGGGATTTTCTATTGTAGAGAACAGCCTTTTGGGGTTTTCTATTGTAGAGGACAGTCACTTGGGGTTTTCTATTGTAGAGAACAGCCTTTTGGGGTTTTCTATTGTAGGACAGCCAGTTGGGTTTTCTATTGTAGGACAGCCAGTAGGGGTTTTCTATTTTAGAGGACAGACAGTTGGGGTTTTCTATTGTAGAGGACAGACATCTGGGGTTTTCTCTTGTAGAGGACAGACAGTTGGGGTTTTCTATTTTAGAGGACAGACAGTTGGGGTTTTCTATTGTAGGACAGCCAGTTGGGGTTTTCTATTTTAGAGGACAGACAGTTGGGGTTTTCTATTGTAGAGGACAGACAGTTGGGGTTTTCTATTGTAGAGGACAGACAGTTGGGGTTTTCTATTGTAGAGGACAGCCAGTTGGGGTTTCTATTGTAAAGGACAGACAGTTGGGGTTTTCTATTGTAGAGGACAGACAGTTGGGGTTTCTATTGTAGAGGACAGACAGTTGGGGTTTCTATTGTAGAGGACAGACAGTTGGGGTTTCTATTGTAGAGGACAGACAGTTGGGGTTTCTATTGTAGAGGACAGACAGTTGGGGTTTCTATTGTAGAGGACAGACAGTTGGGGTTTCTATTGTAGGACAGACAGTTGGGGTTTTCTATTGTAGAGGACAGCCAGTTGGGGTTTCTATTGTAGAGGACAGTCAGTTGGGGTTTTCTATTGTAGAGGACAGTCAGTTGGGTTTTCTATTGTAGAGGACAGTCAGTTGGGGTTTTCTATTGTAGAGGACAGCCAGTTGGGGTTTCTATTGTAGAGGACAGCCAGTTGGGGTTTCTATTGTAGAGGACAGACAGTTGGGGTTTCTATTGTAGAGGACAGACAGTTGGGGTTTTCTATTGTAGAGGACAGCCAGTTGGGGTTTTCTATTGTAGAGGACAGTCAGTTGGGTTTTTCTATTTTAGAGGACAGACAGTTGGGGTTTTCTATTGTAGAGGACAGACAGTTGGGGTTTTCTATTGTAGAGGACAGTCAGTTGGGGTTTTCTATTGTAGAGGACAGACAGTTGGGGTTTTCTATTGTAGAGGACAGACAGTTGGGGTTTTCTATTTTAGAGGACAGACAGTTGGGGTTTTCTATTGTAGGACAGACAGTTGGGGTTTTCTATTGTAGGACAGACAGTTGGGGTTTTCTATTTTAGAGGACAGACAGTTGGGGTTTTCTATTTTAGAGGACAGCCAGTTGGGGTTTCTATTGTAGAGGACAGACAGTTGGGGTTTCTATTGTAGAGGACAGACAGTTGGGGTTTCTATTGTAGGACAGACAGTTGGGGTTTTCTATTGTAGAGGACAGCCAGTTGGGGTTTTCTATTGTAGAGGACAGCCAGTTGGGGTTTCTATTGTAGAGGACAGACAGTTGGGGTTTTCTATTTTAGAGGACAGACAGTTGGGGTTTTCTATTGTAGAGGACAGCCAGTTGGGGTTTCTATTGTAGAGGACAGTCAGTTGGGGTTTTCTATTGTAGAGGACAGACAGTTGGGGTTTTCTATTTTAGAGGACAGACAGTTGGGGTTTCTATTGTAGGACAGCCAGTTGGGGTTTTCTATTGTAGGACAGCCAGTTGGGGTTTTCTATTGTAGGACAGACAGTTGGGGTTTTCTATTTTAGAGGACAGCCAGTTGGGGTTTTCTATTGTAGGACAGACAGTTGGGTTTTCTATTGTAGAGGACAGCCAGTTGGGGTTTTCTATTGTAGAGGACAGTCAGTTGGGGTTTTCTATTGTAGGACAGACAGTTGGGGTTTTCTATTTTAGAGGACAGACAGTTGGGGTTTTCTATTGTAGAGGACAGACATTTGGGGTTTTCTATTGTAGAGGACAGACAGTTGGGGTTTTCTATTTTAGAGGACAGACAGTTGGGGTTTTCTATTGTAGAGGACAGACAGTTGGGGTTTTCTATTGTAGAGGACAGACAGTTGGGGTTTCTTTTGTAGAAGACAGCCAGTTGGGGTTTTCTATTGTAGAGGACAGACAGTTGGGGTTTCTATTGTAGAGGACAGACAGTTGGGGTTTCTATTGTAGAGGACAGCCAGTTGGGGTTTCTATTGTAGAGGACAGACAGTTGGGGTTTCTATTGTAGAGGACAGACAGTTGGGGTTTTCTATTGTAGAGGACAGACAGTTGGGGTTTCTATTGTAGAGGACAGACAGTTGGGGTTTTCTATTTTAGAGGACAGTCAGTTGGGGTTTTCTATTGTAGAGGACAGACAGTTGGGTTTTTCTATTGTAGAGGACAGACAGTTGGGGTTTCTATTGTAGAGGACAGACAGTTGGGGTTTCTATTGTAGGACAGACAGTTGGGGTTTCTATTGTAGAGGACAGACAGTTGGGGTTTCTATTGTAGAGGACAGACAGTTGGGGTTTCTATTGTAGGACAGACAGTTGGGTTTTTCTATTGTAGAGGACAGACAGTTGGGGTTTCTATTGTAGAGGACAGACAGTTGGGGTTTCTATTGTAGGACAGACAGTTGGGGTTTTCTATTGTAGAGGACAGACAGTTGGGTTTTCTATTGTAGAGGACAGACAGTTGGGTTTTTCTATTGTAGAGGACAGTCAGTTGGGTTTTTCTATTGTAGGACAGTCAGTTGGGGTTTTCTATTGTAGGACAGTCAGTTGGGGTTTTCTATTGTAGAGAACAGACAGTTGGGGTTTTCTATCGTAGAGGACAGACAGTTGAGGTTTTACTATTATAGAGGACCATATGTATGAAACAGTGGAAGAAGAGTGGCAGAATGGTTTAGACGTTTGCGTGCCAATAACTAAACTCGAGGATCCAGGGTTCGCTCCCTGTTGAGGCCTCGACTTTTCTCTTCAGTTTAACCTGAAAATCGAACTGAACGTCTAATCCTTCGGTAGGGGACGAAAAACGAGCCGGACCCATGTGCTTTCTGGCTGCACACGTTAAAGATTCCACGGCAGTTGAAAATCGTGAAGAGCAGGGTATTGCCCGGCTGCCTTGGTATAAAACATTGGAGAGATAGGTTGATTTCCCAGGTCCCCTACCTTGAAGACCAATTAGCCTTCTTGCCTTTTTGACGTCTTGGTTGAAAAAAAAGTAAATATGAATACGAATTTGAAACAAAGGACGCCGTCTTCATGGTGCTGGCTCCTGGCAAAGTTCAGGTCTCTACCACCTCACTCCCCTACGACCCCAGGATTATGGAAATATCTAGGTAGGACCTCAGGACCTGGCCAGCTCAAGAGTTTATGTGCAGGCTTAAGGCTTGTGCCGTGATCATTCTAGATCTTGTCCATCACATGGCACCTGTGACGTTAGTGCATATGGAATTCATTCCGAGCGCGGAAACGTTATTTTGAGAAACTGAAATTGGAAATTGGAAATATTGATATTATAGGCCATTACCCCTCACAAATGGGTACAAATATCAACGAGTAGATCAAAATAAGCGAAATAAAACGAATTACCAACTTCTGTGCAACATCATGATGCTCCTATATTTCTTATTGTAAGTGTCTTACGTAAACATAAAGATAGATTATGTTCAACATCAGCCACAATTGATGATCTCAACAGATAGGTAATAGTAACCAGAAAAAACACGAAAGAAGAATACGAACGCGTATTTAATACAAGACAAGACAGGCGCAGATTTTCGGCCAAATGGCCTTTGTCCAGTGTAAGATTACAAACAAACAAACACCAGATACAAAACTTTTGAGAAAAGGACAGAAACTTCCCTGCTGCTTTGTCTCACATTGGACAAAGCAGCAGGGAAGTTTCGTATTCTTCTTTCGTGTGTTTTTTTCTGGTTCCTGTTTGCTTGAACGCGGGCAGTCACACTTGTTACAGATAGGTAATAGCAAAGAAAGAAAAATACACAAAATAATGTATTCGAAAGTTGGTTTTCAGGAATCATAAACTTATAATAGCGTCACCCGGCACAGGCGCGCTGCATTATAAGACTGGCCTTCTCACTGTCCCATCTTAACATCATTGTTGTTCTGGTGGTGTCAGTATAGGATTAGATATGTCCCCCTTCCCCCACTTTCCTGAGATGGTTATACCTGTCGGCCATATCACCTGAGGTGGGTGTCGACGTAAAAACTGAACCAAATCAATCAATCAGTAGGTGGTTAGAAGGTTAGTTAATAAATAACTGGAAAGTTTAGCGGTATATGATTTAGTTAGGTTGGTAGCTAGTTATAAATTGGAAGTTCTACCACTACTTTTACAACTGAAAAAAATTGTTAGTTGTATGTGATAATCATGCTGCTCACGTGCCATATGCCAAGCATTCCATTCGAACACGTTGTCCACGTAGTGGTTGCCTTGGAAACACAGCGATGAAGTCATTGGAGATCTCTGGACCCCAATCTTTTGGCACTGAGGGATGAAAAAAAGACATCTTTCTGGATGAAAAAAAGACATCTTTCTGGATGAAAAAAGACATCTTTCTGGATGAAAAAAGACATCTTTCTGGATGAAAAAAGACATCTTTCTGGATGAAAAAAAGACATCTTTCTGGATGAAAAAAGACATCTTTCTGGATGAAAAAAAGACATCTTTCTGGATGAAAAAAAGACATCTTTCTGGATGAAAAAAAGACATCTTTCTGGATGAAAAAAGACATCAAGAAAATGAAAAAAGACATATTTCTGGATGAAAAAAGACATCTTTCTGGATGAAAAAAGACATTTCTGGATGAAAAAAGACGTCTTTCTGGATGAAAAAAGACATCTTTCTGGATGAAAAAAAGACATCTTTCTGGATGAAAAAAAGACATCTTTCTGGATGAAAAAAGACATCTTTCTGGATGAAAAAAGACATCTTTCTGGATGAAAAAAGACATCTTTCTGGATGAAAAAAGACATCAAGAAAATGAAAAAGGACATCTTTCTGGATAAAAAAGACATCTTTCTGGATGAAAAAAGACATCTTTCTGGATGAAAAAAGACATCTTTCTGGATGAAAAAAAGACATTTTTCTGGATGAAAAAAAGACATTTTTCTGGATGAAAAAAGACATCTTTCTGGATGAAAAAAGACATCTTTCTGGATGAAAAAAGACATCTTTCTGGATGAAAAAAAGACATCTTTCTGGATGAAAAAGGACATCTTTCTGGATGAAAAAAGACATCTTTCTGGATGAAAAAAGACATCTTTCTGGATGAAAAAAAGACATCTTTCTGGATGAAAAAAGACATCTTTCTGGATGAAAAAAGACATTTCTGGATGAAAAAAGACATCTTTCTGGATGAAAAAAGACATTTCTGGATGAAAAAAGACATCTTTCTGGATGAAAAAAGACATCAAGAAAATGAAAAAGGACATCTTTCTGGATGAAAAAAGACATCAAGAAAATGAAAAAGGACATCTTTCTGGATGAAAAAAGACATTTTTCTGGATGAAAAAAGACATCTTTCTGGATGAAAAAAGACATCTTTCTGGATGAAAAAAGACATCTTTCTGGATGAAAAAAGACATCAAGAAAATGAAAAAGGACATCTTTCTGGATGAAAAAAGACATCTTTCTGGATGAAAAAAGACATCTTTCTGGATGAAAAAAGACATCAAGAAAATGAAAAAAGACATCTTTCTGGATAAAAAAAGACATCAAGAAAATGAAAAAAGACATCTTTCTGGATGAAAAAAGACATTTCTGGATGAAAAAAGACATCTTTCTGGATGAAAAAAGACATTTCTGGATGAAAAAAGACATCTTTCTGGATGAAAAAAGACATCTTTCTGGATGAAAAAAGACATCTTTCTGGATGAAAAAAGACATCTTTCTGGATGAAAAAAGACATCAAGAAAATGAAAAAGGACATCTTTCTGGATAAAAAAGACATCTTTCTGGATGAAAAAAGACATCTTTCTGGATGAAAAAAGACATCTTTCTGGATGAAAAAAAGACATTTTTCTGGATGAAAAAGGACATCTTTCTGGATGAAAAAAAGACATTTTTCTGGATGAAAAAAGACATCTTTCTGGATGAAAAAAGACATCTTTCTGGATGAAAAAAGACATCTTTCTGGATGAAAAAAAGACATCTTTCTGGATGAAAAAGGACATCTTTCTGGATGAAAAAAGACATCTTTCTGGATGAAAAAAGACATCTTTCTGGATGAAAAAAAGACATCTTTCTGGATGAAAAAAGACATCTTTCTGGATGAAAAAAGACATTTCTGGATGAAAAAAGACATCTTTCTGGATGAAAAAAGACATTTCTGGATGAAAAAAGACATCTTTCTGGATGAAAAAAGACATCAAGAAAATGAAAAAGGACATCTTTCTGGATGAAAAAAGACATCAAGAAAATGAAAAAGGACATCTTTCTGGATGAAAAAAAGACATATTTCTGGATGAAAAAAAGACATCTTTCTGGATGAAAAAAAGACATCTTTCTGGATGAAAAAAGACATCTTTCTGGATGAAAAAAGACATCTTTCTGGATGAAAAAAAGACATCTTTCTGGATGAAAAAAAGACATATTTCTGGATAAAAAAAGACATCTTTCTGGATAAAAAAAGACATCTCTCTGGATAAAAAAAGACATCTTTCCGGATAAAAAAAGACATTTTTTCTGGATGAAAAAAGACATATTTCTGGATGAAAAAAGACATCTTTCTGGATGAAAAAAGACATCTTTCTGGATGAAAAAAGACATTTTTCTGGATGAAAAAAAGACATCTTTCTGGATGAAAAAAGAC
The DNA here is from genome assembly GCA_030674185.1 of Monoplex corrugatus. Taxonomy (NCBI): domain Eukaryota; kingdom Metazoa; phylum Mollusca; class Gastropoda; order Littorinimorpha; family Ranellidae; genus Monoplex; species Monoplex corrugatus. Next base: position 8,130,259 of record JAPXFY010000023.1, read on the forward strand.
ATCTTTCTGGATGAAAAAAAGACATCTTTCTGGATGAAAAAAAAGACATCTTTCTGGATGAAAAAAAGACATCTTTCTGGATGAAAAAAAAGACATCTTTCTGGATGAAAAAAAGACATCTTTCTGGATGAAAAAAGACATCTTTCTAACAATGAAACAAATCGCTGGTAAGTAAGGATAGGCACACGTAATCTCTCAACACTGAAAAATGCCGCAAACTATTTGTGGTGGTGGTGGTGATAATGGTGATGATGGTGGTGGTGATGGTGGTGGTACTAATGGTGGTGGTGATGGTGATGGTGATGGTGGTGGTGGTGATGGTGGTAATAGTGATGGTGGTGGTGGCGACAGTGGTAATGGTGATGGTGGTGATGGTGATGGTGGTGGTGGTGATGTTGATGGTGGTGGTGGTGGTGATGATGGTGGTGGTGGCGATGGTGGTGATGGCGGTGATAGTGGTGGTGGTGCTGATGGTTAGTGGTGGTGGATTCATGGTGATGGGGTGGTGGTAAATGGTGGTTGGTGGTGGTGATAGGGTGATGATGAGTGGTGGTATGGTGATGTGTGGTGTGATGTGGTGTGCTGTAGTGGTGTGAATGGTGACGGTGTGGTGGTGGTGGTGGTGGTGATGATGAGATGATGATGGTGATGATGACGATGACGACGTGACGGCGACGACGAATGATGATGGTAGATGATGATGGTGTTGTATGAGTCATACGTACTATCAGACTTGAAGCCTCACTTATCGCGTGGGTGTTATGTCTGTTCTTTATTTGTCGTCGTAAACAAATTAAGACATTCATTGTATTGAGGTTGAATGCATTGTACAATCGATAAACTTGTGCTTACAACTGTCAGTTAAAATAAATTAGACATTCATTGTATTGAGTTGAACAGCATTGTACTGTCAATAAACTTGTACTTACAACTGTCAGTTAAATAAATTAGACATTTATTGTATTGATTGAACAGCATTGTACTGTCAATAAACTTGTACTTACAACTGTCAGTTAAATAAATTAGACATTCATTGTATTGAGTTGAACAGCATTGTACTGTCAATAAACTTGTACTTACAACTGTCAGTTAAAAAATTAGACATTCATTGTATTGAATTGAACAGTATTGTACTGTTAATAAACTTTACTTAGACTGTCAGTTAAATAAATTAGACATTCACTGTATTGAGTTGAATGGTATTGTACTGTAAATAAACTTATTCTTACAACTGTCGGTGAAACAAATAAGACATTCATTGTACTGAGTTGGATACATTGTACTGTAAATAAACTTATACTTACAACTGTCAGTTAACAAATGAGACATTCATTGTATTGAGTTGAACAGTATTGTACTGTAAATAAACTCGTACTTACAACTGTCAGTGACTTCCAGTTCAATAGGCAGACTGACCCTGGCCGGGGCTGCATGGTACCAATGTCCGAACCACTAAGGGGCATCAGCTTGACCATGCAGTAGTATTCCGCAGCATCCGCGACGCCCACCTCAGAAAAGTACAGTTTGCCGTTGTAAGACACGAACAGATGCGTCATCAGGTCTGTTCTGAGAAAGTTGCCTGGGTTGAATTTCATCCAGCCAAATGCCACCGCTGTGGAGAGAGAGAGAAGTGATTTTAAAGAAGTAAGTGATTTAAGAAGAAGTGATTTTAAGAAGTATGATTTGAAGTGAATATTTTAAAGAAGTGTAAGAAGAAGTGATTTTAAGAAGAAGTGTTGAGAAAGTTGATTTTAAGAAGAAGTAAAGTGATTTTAAGAAGAAGTGAAGTGTATTTTAAGAAGAAGTGAAGTGATTTTAAAGAAGAAGGTTAAAAGGATATTTTAGAAGAAGTGAAGTGATTTAGAAGAAGTGAAGTGATTTTAAGAAGAAATGAAGTGATTTTAAGAAGAAGAAAGTGATTTTAAGAAGAAGGAAGTGATTTAAGAAGAAAAGTGATTTTAAGAAGAAATGATAAGAAAGGAGTGATTTTAAGAAGAAGTGAAGTGATTTCAAGAAGAAGTGAAGTGATTTTCAAGAAGAAGTGGAAGGAAGTGATTTTAAGAAGAAGAAAGTGATTTAAGAAAAGGAAGTGATTTTAAGAAGAAGAAAGTGAAGTGATTTTAAGAAGAAGTAAAGTGATTTAAGAAGAAGTAAGTGATTTTAAGAAGAAGTGAAGTGATTTCAAGAAGAAGTGAAGTGATTTTAGAAGTGAATATTTAAGAAGAAGGGAAGTGATTTTAAGAAAAAGTGACGTGATATTAAGAAGAAGTAAGTGATTTTAAGAAAAAGTGAAGTGATATTAAAAGAAGTAAAGTGATTTAAGAAAAAGTGAAGTGATATTAAGAAGAAGTGAAAAATGAAGATTTTAAGTTTTGTCCACGTAGAAATGATATCTGTTTAATACTTACATTGTGTGTACAATTGAAAATCCGAAGAATCATGCAGAACCTCCCTCCCCCCCCCCCCCCACCCTAATACTATCTCCTACCAACAACCGATTGTGCAGTGTTTCAAGACAGTATGGGCACTATCATCAAGAAAAGACGATAGAGATGTATTGGACATATAGTCAGAAGACAGCAGGATAACATCACCCAGAGATTGCCCTTCACTGGACACCAGAAGGAAGACAGCAGGATAACATAACCTGGACTGCCCTTCACTGGACACCAGAAGGAAGACAGCAGGATAACATCACCCAGATGCCCTTCACTGGACACCAGAAGGAAGACAGCAGGATAACATCACCGGACTGCCCTTCACTGGACACCAGAAGGAAGACAGCAGGATAACATCACCCGATTGCCCTTCACTGGACACCCAGAAGGAAGACAGCAGGATAACATCACCCAGATTGCCCTTCACTGGACACCAGAAGGAAGACAGCAGGATAAATCACCGGACTGCCCTTCATGGACACCAGAAGGAAGACAGCAGGATACATCACCCAGATGCCCTTCACTGGACACCAGAAGGAAGACAGCAGGATAACATCACCCGGACTGCCCTTCACTGGACACCAGAAGGAAGACAGCAGGATAACATAACCTGGACTGCCCTTCACTGGACACCAGAAGGAAGACAGCAGGATAACATCACCCGGACTGCCCTTCACTGGACACCAGAAGGAAGACAGCAGAATAACATCACCCGGACTGCCCTTCACTGGACACCAGAAGGAAGACAGCAGATAAGCATCACCCAGATTGCCCTTCACTGGACACCAGAAGGAAGCCAGCAGGATAACATCACCCGGACTGCCCTTCACTGGACACCAGAAGGAAGACAGCAGAATAACATCACCCGACTGCCCTTCACTGGACACCAGAAGGAAGACAGCAGAATACATCACCCAGATTGCCCTTCACTGGAACCAGAAGGAAGACAGCAGAATAAATCACCCGGACTGCCCTTCACTGGACACCAGAAGGAAGACAGCAGAATAACATCACCCAGATTGCCCTTCACTGGACACCAGAAGGAAGCCAGCAGGATAACATCACCCGGACTGCCCTTCACTGGACACCAGAAGGAAGACAGCAGAATAACATCACCTGATGCCCTTCACTGGACACCAGAAGGAAGACAGCAGAATAACATCACCCAGATGCCCTTCACTGGACACCAGAAGGAAGACAGCAGGATAACATCACCCGGACTGCCCTTCACTGGACACCAGAAGGAAGACAGCAGAATAACATCACCCGGACTGCCCTTCACTGGACACCAGAAGGAAGACAGCAGAATAACATCACCCAGATTGCCCTTCACTGGACACCAGAAGGAAGACAGCAGGATAACATCACCCGGACTGCCCTTCACTGGACACCAGAAGGAAGACAGCAGAATAACATCACCCGGACTGCCCTTCACTGGACACCAGAAGGAAGACAGCAGAATAACATCACCCAGATTGCCCTTCACTGGACACCAGAAGGAAGACAGCAGAATAACATCACCCAGATTGCCCTTCACTGGACACCAGAAGGAAGACAGCAGAATAACATCACCCAGACTGCCCTTCACTGGACACCAGAAGGAAGACAGCAGAATAACATCACCCGGACTGCCCTTCACTGGACACCAGAAGGAAGACAGCAGAATAACATCACCCGGACTGCCCTTCACTGGACACCAGAAGGAAGACAGCAGAATAACATCACCCGGGCTGCCCTTCACTGGACACCAGAAGGAAGACAGCAGGATAACATAACCTGGACTGCCCTTCACTGGACACCAGAAGGAAGACAGCAGAATAACATCACCCGGACTGCCCTTCACTGGACACCAGAAGGAAGACAGCAGAATAACATCACCCGGACTGCCCTTCACTGGACACCAGAAGGAAGACAGCAGAATAACATCACCCGGATTGCCCTTCACTGGACACCAGAAGGAAGCCAGCGGGATAACATCACCCAATTGCCCTTCACTGGACACCAGAAGGAAGAAGTAATAGAGGAAGACTCAGAAATACATGACGACAAACAGTAGAAGATGTGAAGGCCCTGAAACAAACTTAGGGTACTGTACAGAAAAAAAAAAAAAAAAAAGAATAGACTGCGCATTTAATATAACAAAACAAGACAGGCGCAAATTTTCGGCCAACTGGCCTTTGTCAAGCTAAGGTCACAAACAAACACCAGTATGATATCTGTTTAATATTCATATTCTGTCTGCATATGAAAATCCGGAGAATCATGCCAGTCTTCCAGCCAAATACTATCTCCAGCCAACAACTGTTTTTTTTTTTGTGAATCCCCATCAATACCTTCAAAAATCATTGTGGGATTTTTCGGCTCTAACCGGCTCCTACCCAGAGTTGGGCGTGCTATGGGCTCATTGGGAAGACTGGGATACCACACAGTCGAATCTCATCCACTTCGCGGATGCGCCATTGAGGGTGTTGCTCAAATCTTCTGACCAGCATCGCAGGTGTCTGTATCTTCGGGCCTGGTTGACGCCAGGATATATATTATGATAGTAAGCGTAGAGTACAACCCTGTCACGCAGTCCCAGTCCTAGATGGAACTCCATATCATCATGATTATCATCCACATCGACATCATCATCATCGCGTAATAAAACTGTTTCAGCTTCTGTGGCCATTAAAGTGGCGTAGAAAAATGAGACAAAAAAAAAAGGTGAGCACTAAGGTAACCTCCCTGAGTGAAATGATCCTTAAAAAAAAAGACGACGGTGTGGATGGGCACATACTCAGAAGAGAGCAGGATAACATCACCCGGATTGCCCTTCACTGGACACCAGAAGGAAGCAGCAGGATAACATCACCCGGATTGCCCTTCACTGGACACCAGAAGGAACAGCAGATAACACACCGATTGCCTTACGGACACCAGAAGGAAGACGTAAAGAGAAAACAAGATTTTTTAAGGTCCTGAAACAAACCTGAGGTACTGTACAGAGGCTGGACCAGAACAGAGAAGGAAGACAAGACAGAAAAAAACCCAAGAGCACATGATGGCAAACGATCATCATCATCATCAAGTGCCTTGCCGCATGGCGTTGGCGATCATGGCCCTCCATATGTATCTGTCCCTTGTTGCCGCAAGCACATCTTCCACCCTCTCTGTCCTCAACCATCCTGCAAGTCCGTCCAATATTTTTTTCCTGGGTGTACCTGGTGCTCTCTTTCCCTCTGGCTTTCCTGTTGTGACCAGGTGCTCCAATTCCCCTTTGCTCATCAATGATAGAAGATCTTAAGGCCCTGAAACAAAGCTGGGGTACTGTACAGAGAAGGAAAGCTGAGAGAAAAAGACCCAAGAACACATGATGGCAAACAGGAGAAGATTTTAAGGCCCAGAAGCAAAGCTGGGGTACTGTATGCAGGCCGCACCAGAACAGACAGAAGTGGAGTATCCTTCTTGCTGCCTTACATACCAATGAAATAGTAGACAGTAGGTAATATGCTGATTTAGCAACACGACTTTCTTCCCGCATCCCCCAACCCCAAGAATTTCACTGCATTTATCATGAAACGCAGTTTATGTCTCAATATCTCAATATCTTTCAATCATTGAACAGCAGCTTTAAAAATCAATTATAATTCGTCAAACCGTTTTCTAAACAGTACACATCATCATCTTTGAACTGAACAAAACGAGCACGACAAACACAATACTAAAAGATAACAACAGTTACGACAAGATAACATAAATCATATTTACCTGTAACAAAAAAAAAAAAAAAAAAAAATGAGCATGATTGTATCAAATAGACGATGAAGATAATATTAAATCATACTTACTCGTGACAAAAAATTAGCATGATTTTATCGAGTAGGATTTAAATGTACAAAATAATTATCATCGCAATTTCTAAATACGGCAGTGTTAAAGATCAACTCAGATCAAATGGAGATATCATAAACCAAGAAAATTAAACCAAACAGATGAATACAGGACACAAAGCAATGACTTTTATTTCAAGGATAATGACACACCCCATTTCTAAGACACAAGGCATTCTGCAGTTTTAAGGAATACGTAAGGAGTTTCCATAAAGTTGACAAAAAAAAGTGACGTAAATCTCTGACCTGGTTTGTGGTTGGGAGGCATACAATCGATGACGCCATAGTTGTGCTCCACCACACGCACTTTTTCTCTCTGCACGTTGGAGAACTCCCCCAGTACTGTCAAGACATTGTACGCGTATGTATACATTTGAGGGTGTAGATACATGCAACAACACGTCATTGCATGAGCGAGCGCGTGCAATCATTGCATTTACATACTCATGCAACCGTGCGTGCGTACATGCATACTTCAGAAAACAATTACACAGAGTTGCAAAGGGTTAAGATAACGAATTTATGTAAAAGTAACAGACTGACAGATTCAAACAGAGTTTCAAAATTGCTTAAATTTGTTTTTGTTTTTTTTACAAATGCGCTGTCTATGTCTCTGTCTGTGTCTGTGTGTCTGTGTATCTGTGTGTCTGTGTGTCTGTGTGTTTCTCTCTCTCTCTCTCTCTCTCTCTTTCTTTCCCTGTCTGTCTGTCTGTCTGTCTCTCCCTCTCGCTCAATCTCTCTCTCTCTTCTTCTTCTTCTTTCTCTCTCTTTCATTTTCTCTCTGTCTGTCTATTTCTTTCTCTCTCTATCTCCCTAAATTATTTTAGCGCCGACGAATATATACGTAGGTAGTGCAAGTCGCAGCAGTACAGCAAGGCGCTCAGTATTACTGCGCTACATACAGTAAACTGTGTGGAGAGCCTTTGCCATGGTTCTTCCACAATCTCTTCGTTAGACTTCCACAGCACAGCTTGCCTTGGAGATGTGTTGTGCCACTGTCAGCAGACTTCCATAGCACAGCTTGCCCTGGAGATGTGTTGTGTCACTGTCAGCAGACTTCCATAGCACAACTTGCCCTGGAGATGTGTTGTGTCACTGTCAGCAGACTTCCATAGCACAGCTTGCCCTGGAGATGTGTTGTGTTACTGTCAGCAGACTTCCATAGCACAGCTTGCCCTGGAGATGTGTTGTGTCACTGTCAGCAGACTTCCATAGCACAGCTTGCCCTGGAGATGTGTTGTGTCACTGTCAGCAGACTTCCATAGCACAGCTTGCCCTGGAGATGTGTTGTGTCACTGTCAGCAGACTTCCATAGCACAGCTTGCCCTGGAGATGTGTTGTGTCACTGTCAGCAGACTTCCATAGCACAGCTTGCCCTGGAGATGTTTTGTGTCACTGTCAGCAGATTCCATAGCACAACTTGCCTGGAGATGTGTTTGTCACTGTCAGCAGACTTCCATAGCACAGCTTGCCATGGAGATGTGTTGTGCCACTGTCAGCAGACTTCCATAGCACAGCTTGCCCTGGAGATGTGTTGTGTCACTGTCAGCAGACTTCCATAGCACAGCTTGCCCTGGAGATGTGTTGTGTCACTGTCAGCAGACTTCCATAACACAGCTTGCCATGGAGATGTGTTGTGTCACTGTCAGCAGACTTCCATAGCACAGCTTGCCATGGAGATGTGTTGTGTCACTGTCAGCAGACTTCCATAGCACAGCTTGCCATGGAGATGTGTTGTGTCACTGTCAGCAGACTTCCATAGCACAGCTTGCCCTGGAGATGTGTTGTGCCACTGTCAGCAGACTTCCATAGCACAGCTTGCCCTGGAGATGCCCAGCACCACTGTCAGCAGGCTTCCAGAGCACAGCTTGCCCTGGAGGTGCGTTGCACCACCGTCAGCTTCAAGTCATCCACTGCAGCTCACTGTACTGCCCTGGTAGCAGAGTTTGTCTGTAGTCTTGATGTCTTGGATGTTGATGGCAATCAGAGGTAGTGAAGCGCTAGAAGCTTGTGACAGTATCAGTTGAAATACAGTTTCTGTCTTGCATAAGTTAATTGTAAAGCTGAAGCATTTGCAGCGGTAGTGAAGAGCCATAAGCATGAGACAGTGTCAGTTGAAATACAGTTTCTGTCTGGCGTAAGTTAACTGTAAAGCTGAAGCGTTTGCAGCCCGCAGCAAACTGTTTAGCGATGCTCTAGATGTCGCCGTATGAGTGTGCAGTCGACGTACAGTAATCTGCGAACAGAAATTCTCACAATACGGCCTTGGGTAATTTGGTCTTGGCTTGGAGACTCTTCACGCTGAAGAGTCTTTCATCTGAGCGGAAAAGAATGTAGATCATCACTCTCTCCCCCTAAACAAAGTCTCTGAATGCATCAATCAACATTTCTGCAAAGAGGATGGAGAAGAGTGTGTGCGCTAGAACGCATCCCTGTTTTACTCTGTTCTGCATTGGGAAGGTTCAGAGCCTCCCCGTTCTCTTGCACCCTGGTCAGCATGCCATTGTGGAAGACAGCAAACAGTGATGCAAGCTTTTGAGGGCAAAAACCTTTCGTAGTATCTTTGACATGTCCTTCTGGTTAACGATATCAAATGCTTTAGTCAGATCTACAAACACTATATTGAGTTCCTGACTTTTTTTTTCAAGATACTTCTCTTCCATCCGGTTTATGACAAGCACCGTGTCATTTGTGTCTCTTCCACTGTGAAGGCCAGACAGACAATCAGGAATGATCAACTTGGCCACAAGAGAGATGGTTCCACTACCGGTATATGACAAGCACCGTGTCATTTGTGTCACTTCCACTGTGAAAGCCACATACATATTCAGGAATAATAGACTCGGCTACACGGGCGATGGTTACAGCTAAGGATGATTCTGGCAAAGACCTTCTGTACAGCTCACAGGAAGGATTCTGCGATCATCACCATCAAATGCCCTGCCGCATGGCGTTGGCGATCATGACCCTCCATATGCATCTATCCCTTGTTGCCGCAAGCACATCTTCCACCCTCTCTGTCCTCAGCCACTCTGCAAGTCCGTCCAATATTTTCTCCCTGGGTCTACCTGGTGTTCTCTTTTCCCCTCCAGTTTTCATGTCCATAATTTTGCTAGAGAAAGTACGATGGTGGTTTCCCGTTGCCTTCTATCGGTTTGTGCGGTCTCTCCGCTAGCCTTGGTCGTTCCCACGACAACCTACATCTGTGAATGATGACAGATGTTTAAAGTCTCGAGGAACCTCTTCTGTCTGCCATGTAGACTGATCAAGGGTTGTCAGCTTCTCCAGGAGCATCTCTACCCCGTTGGTATAGATATCTGCAAGAATACCAAAAACTCCTGGTGCCTTCCCAGGCTTACTTTACTTTAGGCCTGGGTAATATCGACACGCAAAGCCAGAACAAGATTGAGGCAGCCGAGATGTGGTTTCTAAGAAGAATGTTCAGAGTTCCATGGACAGCAAAGAAAACAAACGAGACAGTCTTGATGGAGGTCAACACAAGAAGATCATTCATAAGGAAGATTATGAAAAGACAGGCAACATTTATGGGCCATTTTATGACGAAAGGGGAACTAGAGCACCTGGTCACGACAGGAAAGCTGGAGGGAAAGAGAGCACCAGGTAGACCCAGGGAGAAAATATTGGACGGACTTGCAGGGTGGCTGAGGACAGAAAGGGTGGAAGATGTGCTTGTGGCAACAACGAACAGATGCATATGGAGGGCCATGATCACCAACGACATGTAGCAGGGCACATGATGATAATGATGATTATGAATATCGACACTGAAGGGTAGATTTGCTAGAGATTCCTTTACCGGCAGATGGGGGAATGCTGCAACCACGTCCTCAACTTGATCAGATACTGTCGACCCCTATTCAGCAGTAAGTTAAAGTGCGTAGTCCTGCAGGATAAGATGTGTAGTTTTTCAGTCATGTCAGTAGAAAATATCAGTAGGAGGTACGAATCGGTGATGAGCAAGAAGTCTTTGGTCTGTTTACTGTAAGTCTCCATTGAATGGCTTCATGTCCTCTACATCAGTCACAGCCTGGAGTTTTCTCAGCTTTCGTCTCCCTTCATTAGTTCTCTATCTGCCAACATTTGTATTGGGTTGCAGATTTTTGTTTGTTTGTTTGTTTTGTTTTTGTTTAAAGCCCAGCGCACTACGTAGAGCCATATTGGGGCTATGACCGTTTCAAAACATGTACAATACTTCAATAAGAGAAAAAAAAAAGAAGAGAAAATTAAGCACACATATTAATGCAATCGCGCACATAATCCAATAATATGCCCCTGGCGTTGACCACTCCGTCCAAATTTATCCCACAGGGGATTTAAAAAACATACTTGAATACAAATTTAAACATAACTTAAGACACTAAAACATATAGAAAAATGGTCTTAAATTACATAAAATTGCTTCCGCATATCTCATTTCCATAGAGCCAAAAATGCACATGTATCCACTTATCAATCCCAAGAAATTGTACGTAAGACTGTATCAAACACATACAGGTGACTGGACCAGCATGGCAGAAAATGATAGGAAGAAATGACAGAAAGCAAAGGAGGAAGAAAGAAACAAAGAGAATGACAGAAAAGAGAAAATTTCTATCACAGAATTTCCAGAAGGTGGGGATACTATTTGTACTGAAAGAGTCCCCGGCGTGCCCACGGGTTTTTGTTGTTGTTGTTGTTGTTGGATAAGCTGTTTACTTTGCTGGTATTTTTACTTCCCTTTCTCACAGATTCTGTCGCCAGTGTGTTCGTTCCAGCGGGTAGCATGGAATTTGTCATTGACCTTGCTGATCTCTTCATCAAATTTGTCAAACCGATTCCCCACCAATTTGCCAGCAATATACAGGGAGACAAACACACTTACACCGTGTCAGGACAGACAATCAGTCAAACAAACGGACGGACAAATAAACAAACAGACTTACATCCGAAGGAGAGGAGCCCATCATGACTGAGAACGGTGCCTTTAATATTGGTGGCTTCACAGGAGTATCGTCCAGCATGGTCAGTTTCTGTCGGATTGAAAATGGTCAGCCGCCCGTTGGTCAACGAGTATCTAAACAGAATCAAAACAACAATACATCAACTACATCAAATCAAAATGACGGTCGACGTAGCCTAATAGGAACACTTAACAATGTTTTGGTGTCCTTAGCAATTAGATATGCTTTAATTTGTAATCAGGTGTTTTTTGTTTTTTTTATTCTCTGTGCAATAATTTGGATGGAGTGGTCAACGCCAGGGGCAATTCCTTAGATTATGCGCACAAATGCATCGATATGTGTACTTAATTTTCTTTTTTTTTTTCTTGTTGAAGTTTTGTATTACCAAAGGGAATAAGAGGGGGGAGAAGCAGGGAGAATTTTTAAACATTAACTAAGTAACATAACTCTTGAGAGTCACGGAGTTATCTCCCATGTAGAATTTCTCAAACCCAACACAGCTGGGTTCTGAGCTGACCACTTTATGCTTTGTGGCTGCGTCTATGCTGGCTGAATGGTAGCGCAAACTGTGTTGGGTTTGAGAAATTCTACATGGGAGATAACTCCGTGACTCTACTTAGTTGAAGTTTTGTATGTTTTGAAGCGGTTATAGCCCTGATAGGGCTCTACGCAGTCGGCTGGGCTTTGAACAATAAGCACAACAATAACAACGTAAAGGTTTTTTAGTCGTGCATCAATAGCTGTTTTTATTCTAGGTACTATAAGATAACGCGTGTGAATATTTGTACACGTAAATGTTCGTGAACACGCAGCCTCTGTTATATAGTATGTATATCATATTATGCTCAGATGTTCACGCTGACACCTATGCACACACATTCTCTTCACAGCCAATTCTCTGTGAATCCCTCAAATCATACACACACGCGCACGCACGCACACATGCGTACGTACGCACACACACGAACGCGCGCACACACACAGTACACACACTTCTCTCTCTCTCTCTCTTCTGTCTCTCATTCTCTCCCATTGTTTCTTTCTGTCTGTCGTCTGTCGTTTCTCTCTATCTGTTCCTCTCTTCTTCACTCTGCCAAAGAAAGAAGAAAGAAACAAACAAACAAGCAAACAAACGAATAACCACAGATATGCAGACTTCTTTTTCCTCTTGCAAACCTGGGATCAGTTTCCGGTGTGATGAGGGTGGTTTCCCCTGTGGAAGAGAGGGTGCGGTACATCCGGTAAGATGGCGGAGGATTGGCGAAAGCGGCGCAGTCAATGACCACGCTGGCAATATCGGCAATCAGCAAAACGTTGTTGGGCTGCTTCGTGAACTTGGGGCCTCGCAGGATGTCATTAGGGTCGTCTACAATTTGTCCGTAGTCTGAACATAGACAGACAAGTTTTAATTTTCAATTTTAAATGTTCAATATCATTTTCAAATTCTCAAGATGACGTCTCCGCGCTCGGAATGAATTCCATATGCACTATCAACACAGGTGCCATGTGATGGAGAAGATCCAGAATGATCACGGCATCAGCATTAAGTCTGCACTCTAAGTAGAACGTCAGGACCTGGCAAGCTCATGGGTTTATGTGCAGGCTTGAGGCTTGTGCCATGATCGTTCTGGATCTTCTCCGTGAGCTGGCCAGGTCCTGACGTCCTACCTAGATAGTTTCATAACCCTGGGGTCGTAGGGGAGTGAGGTGGCAGAGACCTCAACTTTTCCCGCAGCCAGCACCACGAGGGAGGCGTCCATCCCCTCTCCCTCGCTTCAAATTCATATTCATATTCACATTTTTTTAAAACCAAGACTTCAGAAAGGCAAGAAAGCTAACTGGTCTTCAAAGTGTGGGATCTGGGAAATCAACCTATCTCTCCAATGTTTTATACCAAGGCAGCCAGGCAATGCCCTTCTCTTCACGATTTTCAACTGCCGTGGGATCTTTAGCGTGCGCAGCCAGAAGGCACACGGGTCCGACTCGTTTTTCGTCCACTTCCGAAGGACTAGACGTTCAGTTCGATTTTTCGGTCAAACTGAGGAAAAAAGTCGAGGACTCTACGGGGAGCGAACCCTGGAACCTCGAGTTTTAGTTATTGGCAGGCGAACGTCTGAACCATTCTGCCACTCTTCTCCCTAAAGTACAAGCCAGCCCGCTTAAACCTTTCCTCCTCTCTTCTCTCCCACCCTCCACCACCTTCTCATTTTCAAATGCTGTCTGTCTGTCTGTCTGTCTGTCTGTTTGTCTGTCTGAAGAGCTGTTTGCAACTTTGATCAAACTCAAAATACAAAACCATAGGACACCGAGCTTTCCGTTGCCAGGCCACGACTTGTCTGGAACGATCTGCCTTTTCTCTCCGCTGTTCATCATCTCTCGCTC
>JAPXFY010000023.1:8146411-8166411 GCA_030674185.1 Monoplex corrugatus
GTGTGTGTGTGTGTGTGTGGTGTGTGTGTGTGTGTGTGTGTGTGTGTGTGTGTGTGTGTGTGTGTGTGTGTGTGTTGTGAATGCGAGTGTACGTGTGCATGTGTACATGTATGTGTATACGTGCGTTTGTGTTGGTGATTGTGTGTGAGGATGAGAATGTTTAAATGAGTATTTGAGTGTGTGTGTTTTACGTATACAATCATACATGTGCGTCTTCATTTCCTTGGTATATGCAAACGTGTGTTTTGTGTGCGTGTGTGTATATGTGCGTGCATGCACATGTGTGTGTGTGAGTTGTGTGTGTGTATATGTGTGATGGGTGTGAGTGTGTGTGTTTATGTTGTTGTGTGTGTGTGGGGTGTTGGTGTGGTGTTTGAGTGTTTGAGAGAATTTGTAATGTAAGAAAAGAAAGACATGCATTAATTTTGTATTTAGTAGAGAATTTTTTTTTCTTTGCATGACCAATGCGCTTTGGGAAGTACATATTTCATTATAACAGATTTTTTAAATGTAGTCACTGTTCATTTGCTTGTTGTTTATTTTGAGTGTGTGTGTGTGTGTGTGTGTGTGTGTGGTGTGTGTGTGTGTGTGTGTGTGTGTGTGTGTGTGTGTGTGTGTGTGTGTGTGTGTGTGTGTGTTGTTTTTTTTTTTCTTCTTTTCTTAGCATAACCGATTCATATAGGGAAGTAATTATTTCATCATAATTCATTTTTGTTATTCCTTTGATATTGTAGTTCATCTATATTTTCGTCACAGCGGTAGGGATTGACATGTTCAGGTTTACGTGTGTCTGTCTTTGTCTCTTTGTCTCTCATACTTTTATGGAGCGCTTATGGCTCTTGATGAGACGAGAAGCTGTAGAAGCAGTCATTATTATTTGTTCACCCTTGTAAGGGTAAACATATGACAATAAAATCGTGTGGAAGACGAAAGAAAAACAAACGAGACAGTCTTGATGGAGGCAACACAAGACGATCTTTAATAAAGAAGATCAGGAAAGGACAAGCAAAATTTATAGGACATTTCCACGAGGAAAGGGGAATTTCAGCACCAGGTCACAACAGGAAAGCTGAGAGAAAGAGAACACCAGGTAGACACAGGGAGAAACTATGACGACTTGCAGAGTGGCTGAAGACAGAGAGGGTGGGATATGTGCCTGCAGCGACAGGGGATAGATTCGTGCGGAGGGCCATGATCGCCAACGCCAAGCGGCAGGGCACATGATGATGATGATGATAAATATATGACAACATCGAAATATGCAACATTAGTTCAGTAATTCAATATATCTCAGATCTTCAAATCTGGATGTTATCCATCACAAGGCCTCTGTGGTGTCAGTACGTATGGAATCCATTCCAAGTGTGGAGACACCATCTTGAGAAACTGAAACTGAAACTCAAATACACATTGATTATATTGTCATAATTACAAGGAACAACTTTCTTCTTGTTCTTTTTGTTTGTTTGTTTGTTTGTTTTTCTTCTTCTTCTTCTTTTCTCTTTTTCAGTATCATCTTCTTCTTCTCCTCCTTCTTCTTCTTTTTCTTTTTCATCATCATCATCATCATCATCATCATCATCATCATCTTCTTCTTCTTTTCATCATCATCATCATCATCACTCGTCTTCTTCTTTTTCATCATCATCATCATCATCTTCTTCTTCTTCTTCTTTTTCATCATCATCATCATCATCATCGTCTTCTTCTTTTTCATCATCACATCATCACCATCATCATCATCGTCATCATTATCTTTTTCTTGTTGTTGTTGTTGTTGTTGTTCTTCTTCTTTTTCATCATCATCATCATCATCGTCGTCGTCATCATCATCTTCTTGTTCTTGTTCTTCTTCTTTTTCTCCATCATCATCATCATCATCGTCATCGTCATCTTGTTTTTGTTCTTGTTCTTCTTCTTTTTCATCATCATCGTCATCACCATCATCGTCATCATCATCGTCATCATTATCTTCTTCTTCTTCTACCTTAACTCCATGAAGAGTCATTGGGGCGCTACACCACAGAACTATTCCAAAAATTCTTCCAGCTATATCGGGTGTGTGCCAAAGCCTGGGTCTCCGCAAATGGTGTGCTGTCCAATCCGCAGTATTCTCAATCTATCAGGTTTTTTGTTGTTGTTGTTGTTGTTGCTGTTGTTATTTTTTCTGTCTTCCCCGCCATCTCTATTTCTCAGTAGTTCCCGGGACGATTGTTTTAGCAAGGCCATTCATCTTGTTACATGGCTATACACACGTACTTTTCTTTTTTCTTTTTCTTTTTTTCTGTTTTTCTTTACTTTTTATTTTTTTGTAACTGATTTGAAGGCAGTAGACGTTCTTAATATGTTGCTCCAATGTGCTGCTGTTCATGAATGGAAGCTAGAATAATTTCAGAAGGTTACAAAATATAATGTTTAACCTATTTACACATATACACACAAGAAATACATACAACAATTGTCGTGGCATTTACTCATTATTTTTTTTAAAGATATTGGTGGTCTTGCTTTATCATGTGACGCACAGGAGCAAAGTGATGATGGTATTGTTGTTGTTGTTGTTTTGTTTTGTTTTGTCGTCGTTGTTGTTTTCAAGTGACTGTTTGTTTATTGGTTTGTCTGTCTATCTGTTTCTGTCTGTCTTTCCCTCCCTGCCCACTCTCTGTCTGTCTCTCTCCCCTCTCTTTCGCTCCATCTCTCCCTCTCTCTCTCGCCCTCTCTCTCTCCCTCTTTCTCTCTCCCTCTCTCTTCCCTTTCTCTCCCTCTCCTTTCTCTCTCTCTTTCTTTCTCTCTGTCTGTCTGTCTGTCTGTCTGTCTGTCTCTCTCCATCTATCAGCCTGTCTCTCTCTTTCTGTCTCTCTCTCTCTCTGTCTATCCCCATCTTTCTCTCTGTCTCTGTCTTTCTTTCTCTCTGTCTCTCTCTGTCTCGCTCTGTCTCTGTCTCTCCCTTTCTCTCTCTTTCTCTCTGTACCTGGAGAGGTCATTGTCGAGCAACCAGGTACTGACGAAGCTATGTTCTGCGTTGGTATTGATGCCAACCAAAGAAGCTCCATTTTCCTGAAATAGATGTCAAACAAATGTTAATGTAACCTCCCTTTTCCATTCTGCTTCTAATATCATTTGCTTACGAATTCCTCGATACAGATGTTTCACAGTCTGTCACCGATACTCTGCCGTGTCCGGTCCATACCGTACCTTGAGACAGCTTGATAAGTTTAAATGTCTGGGAACGGTCATCTCACCAGACGGCAGATGCACATCAGAAATAGCCAGCAGAATCGGCCAAGCCAAAACAGCATTCAAGAAGATGAAAAGCATTCTTACCAACACATGCCTATCAATTAACATCGGGAAGAGAGTTCTTGAATGTTAGGTAGAACCCATAATGTTATACGGTTGTGAGGCGTGGACAGTCAACAAGCAAAGCCAGAACGCAGCCGAGATGTGGTTTCTAAGAAGAATGTTGAGAGTTCCATGGACAGCAAAGAAAACAAACAGAAAGTCTTGATGGAGGCAGACACAAGAAGATCATTCGTAAGGAAGATTAGGAAAAGACAAGCAACATTTATAGGCCATTTTATGACGAAAGGGGAATTAGAACACCTAGTCACAATAGGAAAGCAGGAAGGGAAAGAGAGCACCAGGTAGACCCAGGGAGAAAATATTGGATGGACTTGAAAGGTGGCTGAGGACAGACAGGGTGGAGGATGTGCTTGTGGCAGTAAGGGACAGATGCATATGGAGGGCCATGATCGCCAACGCCACGCGGCAGGGCACATGATGATGATGATGGTCCATACCGTAACTAGAACGACTTTTCTTTGTTTGACAAGTACAAACTCTGACTTCTTTCAAGTCTAACTTAAACATATATTTCGGTCCAGCAGTGATTTCATTCGCCCCCCCCCCCCTTCATACCCCCTTCCCGCAATTGTAACCCTTTTTCTGTCGTCCCTCCCTCTCCCAATATGCATGTGTTTTGTACCATTAAGTTGTTTTTGCCACTGTCAGCGAATGGTCGAGTGAACGAGGAGAGTATGCTCATTGATTTGATCTATATATCAATGCTCATTGATTTGATCTATACATCAATGCTCTTAGTTTCCATTTATACATCAATGCTCTTTGATTTGATTCATACATCAATGATCTTTGGTTTGATTTATACATAAGTGCTCTTTGATTTGATTTATACATCAATGCTCTTTAATTTGATCTATACATCAATGCTCTTTGATTTGATTTATACATCAATGCACTTAGTTTCCATTTATACATTATTGATCTTAGTTTCCATTTAAACATCAATGCTCTTTGATTTGATTCATACATCAATGCTCTTTGATTTGATTTATACATCAATGCTCTTTGGTTTGATTTATACATCAATGCACTTAGTTTCCATTTATACATCAATGTTCTCAGTTTCTATTTACATGTCAATGCTCTTTGATTTGATTTACACATCAATGCTCTTTGATTTGATTTATACATCAATGCTGTTTGATTTGATTTTTACATCAATGCTCTTTGATTTGATATATACATCAATGCTCTTTGATTTGATATATACATCAATGCTCTTTGATTTGATGTATACATCAATGCTCTTTGATTTGATTTTTACATCAATGCTCTTTGATTTGATATATACATCAATGCTCTTTGATTTGATGTATACATCAATGCTCTTTGATTTGATTTTTACATCTGTGCTCTTTGATTTGATTTTTACATCAATGCTCTTTGATTTGATGTATACATCAATGCTCTTTGATTTGATTTAAGCATCAATGCTGCCTGACTTGATTTATACATCAATGCTCTTTGATTTGATTTTTACATCAATGCTCTTTGATTTGATGTATACATCAATGCTCTTTGATTTGATTTAAGCATCAATGCTGCCTGACTTGATTTATACATCAATGCTCTTTGATTTGATTTTTTACATCAATGCTCTTTGATTTGATGTATACATCTGTGATCTTTGAATTGATTTATACATCAATGCTCCTTAATTTGAGTTATACATCAATGCTCTTTGGTTTGATTTATACATCAATGCTCTTTGATTTGATTCATACATCAATGCTCTTTGATTTGATTCATACATCAATGCTCTTTGATTTGATTTACACATCAGTGACCTTTGATTTGATTTATACATCAATGGTCTTTGATTTGATTTATACATCAATGGTCTTTGATTTGATTTATACATCAATGGTCTTTGATTTGATTTATACATCAATGATCTTTGATTTGATTTATACATCAATGGTCTTTGATTTGATTTATACTGCAATGCCCTTTGATTTGATTTATACATCAATGGTCTTTGATTTGATTTATACCACAATGCCCTTTGATTTGATTTATACATCAATGGTCTTTGATTTGATTTATACATCAATGATCTTTGATTTGATTTATACATCAATGGTCTTTGATTTGATTTATACTGCAATGCTCTTTGATTTGATTTATACATCAATGCTCTTTGATTTGATTTATACATCAATGATCTTTGATTTGATTTATACATCAATGGTCTTTGATTTGATTTATACTGCAATGCCCTTTGATTTGATTTATACATCAATGGTCTTTGATTTGATTTATACCACAATGCCCTTTGATTTGATTTATACATCAATGGTCTTTGATTTGATTTATACATCAATGATCTTTGATTTGATTTATACATCAATGGTCTTTGATTTGATTTATACTGCAATGCTCTTTGATTTGATTTATACATCAATGCTCTTTGATTTGATTTATACATCAATGATCTTTGATTTGATTTATACATCAATGGTCTTTGATTTGGTTTATACTGCAATGCCCTTTAATCTGATTTATACATCAATGGTCTTTGATTTGATTTATACCACAATGCCCTTTGATTTGATTTATACATCAATGGTCTTTGATTTGATTTATACATCAATGATCTTTGATTTGATTTATACATCAATGGTCTTTGATTTGATTTATACTGCAATGCCCTTTGATCTGATTTATACATCAATGGTCTTTGATTTGATTTATACCACAATGCCCTTTGATTTGATTTATACATCAATGGTCTTTGATTTGATTTATACATCAATGATCTTTGATTTGATTTATACATCAATGGTCTTTGATTTGATTTATACTGCAATGCCCTTTGATCTGATTTATACATCAATGATCTTTGATTTGATTTATACTGCAATGCCCTTTGATCTGATTTATACATACATTTTAGAATTTTACGATTATCACTATAATTCTTATTATTAACGAGTTGCTTGTCTCCTCATCGTGTTTGCTACTAGCACCTGGAACAGGAGCTACGAGTATCAGGGGTCCATTCGTGGATTTGTATCTATAATGATACTGAAACTTCCTGCTTTTTTTTTCAGTTTCAGTTTCAGTTTCTCAAGATGCTGTCTCCGCACTCGGAATAAATTCCATATGCACTAATGTTCGTTCTTTGATTTAACGTCTTTTCACTACGAGTGATATTAGACAGGGAAAAAATGGAGGATGAGATTTGAGCTGGTTGGATTGGGGGCAGAGGGGAGACAAAGTAAGAGACATAAGTAGGTGGGAGAATAAAAAATGAAACAAGAAGTCAACACTAAAAATTGACATCAACAATGTCAAGGGAAATTTTTAACACTGAAATACAAACTTCATAAACTTAACGTAATGCAATAGCAGGACGTTGAACCAGTGATTATGACAATATAACTAATAAAGATTGATCTGATGTTACTTCTTTAAAAAAAGTTTTAGAATAGTTTTCTTGTGTAAACATTGTTAGTAAAATAAATTAAAAAAAAGAATGTCACAGGTGCCACGTGTATGGTGATGACGGCACAAGCTTAAGCCTGCACATAAACCCATGAGCTGGCCAGGTCCTGAGGTCCTATCTAGCCTATGTTTTACCTAGCTACCTAGGCAAACATTCATAGGCCATTTTATGAGCAAAGGGGAATTGGAACACCTGGTCACAACGGGAAAGCTGGAGGGAAGGAGAGCACCGGGTAGACCCAGGGAGAAGATACTAGACGGACTTGCAGAGTGGCTGAAGACAGGGAAGGTGGAAGAGATGCTTGAGGCAACAAGAGATAGAGACAGATGGAAGTCCATAATCGCCAAATCCATGCGGCAAGGCACCTGATGATGGTGATGATGACTTATGTTTTACCCCTACCTTTAGGGAG
This sequence comes from Monoplex corrugatus, assembly GCA_030674185.1. NCBI lineage: Eukaryota > Metazoa > Mollusca > Gastropoda > Littorinimorpha > Ranellidae > Monoplex > Monoplex corrugatus. Next base: position 8,153,635 of record JAPXFY010000023.1, read on the forward strand.
AAGAGTGGCAGAATGGTTCAGACGTTCACATACCATAAACTAAAATCGAGGTTCCAGGGTTCGCTCCCTGTACAGGCCTAGATTTTTCTCCTCAGTTTGAACGGAAAATCGAATTGAACGTCTAGTCCTTCGGAAGGGGACGAAAAACGAGTCGGACCGGTGTGCCTTTAGGCTGCGCATGCTTAAGATCCCACGGCAGTTGAAAATCGTGAAGAGCAGGGCATTGCCCGGCTACCTTAGTAAAAAACATTGGAGAGATAGGCTGATTTCTCAGGTCCAGCCCTTTGAAGACCAATTGGTCTTCGTGCCTTTCTGAAGGTTTGGTTAAAAAAAATAAAAGTGAATATGAATATGAGAGGGGGTGGGCGCCGCCCTCGTGGTGCTGGCCCGGGAAAAGTCGAGGTCTCTGCCACGTCACTCCTCTACGACCTCAGGATTATGGAACTAAGTAGGAGCTCAGGACCTGGCCAGTTCATGGGTGTATGTGTAAGCCTAAGGCTTGTGCCGTGATCATTCTGGATCTTCTCCATTACATGGCACCTGTGAAGTTAGTGCATATGGAATTCATTCCGCGCGCGGAGACGTCATCTTGAGAAATTGAAACTGAAATGACACTGATACTTACCTAGCCTACATTCTTATACTGAAACTTTCTGCACGTATTACAACCTGTTTATGCAACAGACCCATCAAACCGTACATATGTGATTGACAAAATTATGCGCAAAGGTCCATGAAGAAGGGGTCTTGGCTGCTGAATTAAAGTTATTGCTGATACTGTGATTCCGTTTTCCTTGGTATTGTTGTTGTTGTTGTTGTTTGTTTGTTTTGTTTGTTTGTTTGTTTGTTTGTTTGTTTTCTCAAAATGGCGAATCCCAGGGGTGCCATCTTCCAAAGTTCATTTCTCAGAAAACTTACTTTAACCCTTTGACTCCTGCAGTTTATCTACCAACTGCGAAAATTTTAACCCTTCGACTCCCTCACTCTATCCACCAGCTTCCTGCAGGCAGCTGGAGGATATGGTGAGGGAGTCAAAGGGTTAAGTTTTTGTTTTGTTTTCATGGTGGACAACGCAGGATGCTTGTAGGCAGTCTGCGGGAGTCAAAGGGTTCAAACGGTTTTCGCCATTACGAAAAGCACAAAAGTCACATCTTCTATTTCAGAATGAACGAATAATTACCATCGGGTGACCAACGACTCACTCCGTGGTGGAAGGTCACATAACAACATCAAATTAATGTCCAATTTATCTCGGAAGCGTAATAATAAATCTAGTTCTTGTTCATCGACCAGAGGTGTGTGTGTGTGTGTGTGTGTGTGTGTGTGTGTGTGTGTGTGTGTGTGTGTGTGTGTGTGTGTGTGTGTGTGTGTGTGTGCGCGCGCGCGTGCGCGCGCGTGTGTGTCTGTCAGTCTGTCTGTCTGTGACAAAAATGTATTAATAAGATTTTCTCAGCTGCTGCTGTTTACTTTACGAAGTCTTAGTCAAAGATGTAGATCGTTAGAGAATCGTGAATGCTTAAGTTTGGAGATCATGACGCCAAGGCCAAGGCCAAGGTCACATGAGTTGAAAAAAGTTTTTTAAGATCATTGCACTCAGGGAGGTTACCTTTATGCTCACCTATTTTTTTCGTCCCCATTTTCTATGTCATTTTAATGGCCACAGAAGCTGGAACAGTTTTTATTATGCGATGATGATGATGTGGATGTGGATGATAATCATGATGCTATGGAGTTCTATCTAGGATTGAGACATCGTGACAGGGCTGTACTCTACGCTTACTATCATAATATATCCTAACATCAACCAGGCCCGAGAGATACAGACACCTGCGGTGTCGGTCAGAAGATTTCAGCAACATCCTCAATGATGCATCTGCGAAGTGGATGAGACTCGACTGTGTGGTTCCAGCCTTCTCAACGAGCCCATAGCACGCCCAACTCCGGGTAGGAGCTGGTTAGAGCTGAAAAATCCCACAATGATTTTTGAAGGTACTGATGGAGATCCGAACCCACAAACTTCCAGTCGGTAGTCCGTTGCGTTAACCACTACACCACGGTGACTGGTGAGTTAAAAAAAAAAAATCTAAAAATCAGCACGATGGTGTGTGAAAAGATTTTTCTCGGGAACTTCTGAAAATATTTACCATCTGTTTTTCACTGTTCTGAAACTTTACCATTGCCCTCGATGAATGGCAGGTTTTATTTTAACCCTTTGACTCCCACACCCTGTCTACCAACTGCAAAAAACTTAACCCCTTTGATTCCTTCACCCTACCCTATCCTTCGATAGCGTGAGGAATCAAAGGGTTAAGTTTTTGCTTTGCTAGCATGGTTGACAATACAGGATGCTGGTGGACAGGATGCAGGAGTCAAAAGGTTAAGTTTTTGCTTTGCTAGCATGGTTGACAATGCAGGATGCTGGTGGACAGGGTGCAGGAGTCAAAGGCTGAACCAAAGTTTTTTCAGGGTCACTGTGACTTTAAAACTTGAAAAATCCGGATTTTCTGTATTATTTCCTGTATAAAAAGGGAGATTGTTAGAATGGCTTGTGAAGTTTGAGTAATGGCTTGAGCTTGTTTGGTTGGTTTGTTTGGTTGTTTGTTTGGTTTGTTTGTTCGGTTTGTTTGGTTTGTTTGGTTGTTTGTTTGATTCGTTTGGTTTGTTTGGTTGTTAGTTTGGTTTGCTTGGTTGTTTGGTTGGTTTGTTTGGTTGTTAGTTTGGTTTGCTTGGTTGTTTGGTTGGTTTGTTTGGTTGGTTTGGTTGGTTTGGTTGTTTAGTTTGTTTGTTTGGTTTGTTTGGTTGTTTGTTTGGTTTGTTTGGTTTGTTTGTTTGTTTTGTTTTGTTTGTTTTGTTTGGTTGTTGTTTGGTTTGTTTGGTTGTTTGTTTGGTTGGTTGTTGGTTGGTTCGTTTGTTTGGTTGTTTGATTTGTTTGGTTTGGTTTGTTTGGTTGTTAGTTTGGTTTGCTTGGTTGTTTGGTTGGTTTGTTTGGTTGTTAGTTTGGTTTGCTTGGTTGTTTGGTTGGTTTGTTTGGTTGGTTTGGTTGGTTTGGTTGTTTGGTTTGTTTGTTTGGTTTGTTTGGTTGTTTGTTTGGTTTGTTTGGTTTGTTTGTTTGTTTTGTTTTGTTTTGTTTGTTTGGTTGTTGTTTGGTTTGTTTGGTTGTTTGTTTGGTTGGTTGTTGGTTGGTTCGTTTGTTTGGTTGTTTGTTTGGTTTGTTTGCTTGTTTGTTTGGTTGGTTGTTGGTTGGTTCGTTTGTTTGGTTTGTTTGGTTGTTCGCTTGTTTGTTTGCTTGTTTGGTTGGTTGTAAGTTTGTTTGGTTGGTTGGTTGGCTGGTTTGTTTGGTTGTTTGTTTGGTTGTTTGTTTGATTTGTTTGATTTGTTTGGTTGTTAGTTAGGTTTGTTTGTTTGGTTGGTTTGGTTGTTTGGTTTGTTTGTTTGGTTGGTTTGGTTGTTTGGTTTGTTTGTTTGGTTTGTTTGTTTGGTTTGTTTGGTTGGTTTGGTTGTTTGGTTTGTTTGTTTGGTTTGTTTGGTTGTTTGGTTTGTTTGTTTGGTTTGTTTGTTTGGTTTGTTTGGTTGTTTGTTTGGTTTGTTTGGTTTGTTTGGTTTGTTTGTTTGGTTTGTTTGTTTGGTTTGTTTGTTTGGTTTGTTTGGTTTGTTTGGTTTGTTTGTTTGGTTGTTTGTTTGGTTTGTTTGGTTTGTTTGTTTGGTTTGTTTGTTTGGTTGTTTGGTTTGTTTGGTTTGTTTGTTTGGTTTGTTTGTTTTGTTTGTTTGGTTGTTGTTTGGTTTGTTTGTTTGGTTTGTTTGGTTGTTTGGTTTGTTTGTTTGGTTTGTTTGGTTGTTTGGTTTGTTTGTTTGGTTTGTTTGGTTTGTTTGTTTGGTTTGTTTGTTTGGTTGTTTGGTTTGTTTGTTTTGGTTTGTTTGGTTGTTTGGTTTGTTTGTTTGGTTTGTTTGTTTGGTTTGTTTGGTTGTTTGTTTGGTTTGTTTGGTTTGTTTGGTTTGTTTGTTTGGTTTGTTTGTTTGGTTTGTTTGTTTGGTTTGTTTGGTTTGTTTGGTTTGTTTGTTTGGTTGTTTGTTTGGTTTGTTTGGTTTGTTTGTTTGGTTTGTTTGTTTGGTTGTTTGGTTTGTTTGGTTTGTTTGTTTGGTTTGTTTGTTTTGTTTGTTTTGGTTTGTTTGTTGTTTGTTTGTTTGGTTTGTTTGGTTGTTTGGTGTTGTGGTTTGTTTGGTTTGTTTGGTTGTTTGGTTTGTTTGTTTGGTTGTTTGTTTGGTTTGTTTGTTTGGTTTGTTTGGTGTTGGTTTGTTTGTTTGGTTTGTTTGGTTGTTTGGTTTGTTTGGTTTGTTGTTGTTGTGTTTGGTTGTTTGGTTTGTTTGTTTGGTTTGTTTGGTTGTTTGGTTTGTTTGTTTGGTTGTTGTTGTTTGTTTGTTGTTTGGTTTGTTTGTTTGGTTTGTTTGGTTGTTTGGTTTGTTTGTTTGGTTTGTTTGGTTGTTGTTTGGTTTGTTTGGTTTGTTTGTTTGGTTGTTTGTTTGGTTTGTTTGGTTTGTTTGTTTGGTTTGTTTGTTTGGTTTGTTTGGTTGTTTGTTTGGTTGTTGTTGGTTTGTTTGTTTGGTTGTTTGTTTGTTGTTTGTTTGGTTGTTTGTTTGGTTGTTTGCTTGTTTGGTTGTTTGTGTTGTTTGTTTGTTGGTTGGTTTGGTTGTTTGTTTGGTTGTTGGTTGTTGGTTGGTTTGTTTGGTTGTGGTTGTTTGTTTGTTTGTTTGGGTTTGGGTTGTTGCTTGTTTGCTTGCTTGTTGTTTTGCTTGCTGGTTGTTTGTGGTTTGTTGTTTGTTTAATCTTTGTCTATTTGAGTTCGACAGAACCAGTTTGCTTCATCGATTTTTTTTAAATACTCTGTCTTTTATAAGAACAATTACGTAACGATTTTGTTGTGGCAATCACTTGTCATAAACGTTTACACACCCACTTGTGGGGCTCGGAGAGATCACGACACACAATTCGTTGGTAATTTACAGCTAGCTGGTTGATAAAAACTGACTGTGTCATAAACCCTAGTCATAAACATGACGCACTGTCAGTCTCTCTATGCGTGGGAAATTGCCCAGCGACGAAAAGAAATCATTGCGTGCGTGCCTCGTTTGTTGGTGGCCGTGGGGTCTGCGGTTTGAATTTCGAATTTCGAAAAAAAAACATTTTTTTGAGCAGCTACTGTGTGAATACAAGACGGACGATAATAATAATAATGAGAGTAATGTTGTTGATGATGATGATGATGACGACGACGACGATAATGATGATGATGATGATGATGATGGTGATGGTGATGATGATGGTGTTGTTGATGATGATGATCATGATGATGTGGATTATGGTTTATGTATGTATGTATGTATGTATGTATGTATGTATGTATGTATGTATGTATGTATGTATGTATGTATGTATGTATGTATGTATGTATGTATGTACGTACGTTGTGTTACATTTTCTTATTGTTACTCATGCTTCACATCTATCTATCTATCTATCTATCTATCTATCTATCTATCTATCTATCTATCTATCTATCTAATCTATCTATCTATCTATCTATCTATCTATCTAATCTGTCTATCTATCTATCTATCTAATCTATCTATCTCATCATCATCAGGTGCCCTGCCGCATGGCGTTGGCGACCATGGACTTCCAACCATCTCTATCTCTCGTTGCCCCAGCATCAGCATCTCCCCCACCCTCTTCATCCCCAGCCACTCTGCAAGTGTTAAGTCCGTCCAGCATTCTCTCCCTGGGTCTACCTGGTGCTCTCTTTCCCTCCAGTTTTCCCGTTCTATTAATCTAATTCTCTTTCCCTCCAGCTTTCCCGTTCTATCTATCTAATCTATCTAATCTAATCTATCTAATCTAATCTGTCTAATCTAATCTATCTAATCTGATCTATCTAATCTACCTACCTACCTACTTACTTACTTATCCATCCATCTATCTATCTATCTATCTATCTATCTATCTATCAATCTATCTATCTATCTATCAATCTATCTATCTATCTATCAATCTATCTATCTATATCTTTTTACTTATTCATCCATTCATTTACCTATTTATTTGTAACACTGTGGCTTTTACCATGTAAAATCCGAGCTGTACGAGTTTTCTCCGGGTTTTCAGCTCGTCGAGTACACTCCTGGTCACCATCATAGCACTGTGCACAGATAGTCGAAGGTTCTGTGGCTCTTCATGTTCTATTGCCATGGTGACTTTAGCTTTGGTGTGTTTGGAGAGTATGTCGGACAGCCGTGACTCTGGGTCGGCGCAGAAAACGGGGAAGCCGAACAAAGCTGTCAGTTTGCCCGTGCGTGTGTGCATGTGTATGAATGTGTGCTTGTGTGTGTGTGTGTGTGTGTGTGTGTGTGTGTGTGTGTGTGTGTGTGTGTGTGTGTGTTGTGTGTGTGTTGTGTGTGTGTATGTGTGTGTGTGTGTGTGTGTGTGTGTGTGTTGTGTGTGTGTATGTGTGTGTGTGTGTGTTGTGTGTGTGTGTGTGTGTGTGTGTGTGTGTGTGTGTGTGTGTGTGTGTGTGTGTGTGTGTGTGTGTGGTGTGTGTGTGTGGAGTCTATGAGTGTGTTTGTTCGTTCGTTGCTTGATTTAACGTCTTTTCACTATAAGTGATATTAGACGGGAAAAAATGGCATGGAGGATGAAATTATGGGGGGGGGGAGGGAGAGTAAGGGACGTAAAAAAATTAAAAGGAAGCGGCAAGGTCTTAAGAAAAAGGATATGGACGAACAGAGAAATGAAACTAGAACAACGCTAACATCAATAATGTAAAAGAAAAATCGTCATAAAAACAAAACAAAACAAAAATAATCATAATTATAATAATAATCTTAAAATAACGCATTAACAGGACTGTGAACCAATGATTCTGAAATTTTAACTAACAAAACTTGATCCGATACTACTTCTTTAAAATGCGTTTCAAGATAGTTTCCTTGTGTAAACGTCTTTGGTAAAAAGGAACAAAGCTTTCTGCAGTAAAACAAACAGTGATACAATGTGAATTGTTCACCGCAAATACATAAAACGTTGTTACAATATTTTGTTTTCAAAGCGTTCGGTTGAATACGAAAATATGTCATAACAATTAATCTCAAATGATATAACGAGGAATACTGCAATTTTTTACAGATATTTTGAACTGAAAGTTTGATTCTTTTTTGAGACACAAATTTTTCATTTAAATGTTCATGAAATCGAATCCATGATGCTAATTCTAGCAAGTTGTAAGCTTCTTTTACCGAGGTGTTAACATGTAATTCTATGGAATTTTCTGAATGGAGGGCACCGGATTTAGCTGCTCTGTCAACTACGTTGTTGCCATGAAGACCAACATGAGAAGGCACCCAGCATAAATTGATTTCCGAGCCATTTATCTTTAAACAATGTATTAGATGATTTGCCTCAATAATTAAGTCAGGTCTTGTGTCTGTATCAAAAGACTGTAAGGCATATAATACAGATTTTGAATCAACAAAGAGAACTACTTTCAATGACACAGGCCGAAGGCTTATTAAATAATGCAATGCTTGAACAACAGCGACCAATTCTGCTGTATATATAGATACATTTGCCCCAATGAAAAAAGACTTTTTAATGTTAAATTTTGGAACATAAAAGGCTGCTCCAGCGCTCTGATTTGCTAAGACTGACCCATCGGTAAAAATGTGGAGGTGGGTACGGTACTTTTCATCGATGTGTTCACAAGCTGTGGATAGCGTAATGTTGACATTATTATCTTTTTTAACTTTTGCATAATCGAGATCAAACGTGGCCTTTAGCATTTCCCATTGTTATGTTGGACTGTTTGATCAGGCCAGATATGTAAGTTGCGGCTGTAATTTGTGATGACATGTTTTTTGCTCGTTTTGGAAAGTCAGTATCAGACCTGATCTTAATTTCTTTGCTCACAAAATTATCCGCTTGTGAAGTAGTTCTAATTGCAAACTTTGCTGTAGCTAGCTCATGATGGTTGTTTAAAGGTAGAATTCCAGCAACTTTGTACGTTTCCAGAGTAGAAGCATGAGTTGGTACACCTAGTGCAATTTTAAGACTTTTGCAGTCCAAGCTCTGAATCTTTTTTAGTAAATATTTGGGTGCATTGAAGAAAACTTCTTGCGCGTAGGATAATTTAGACCTGACCAGTGCTGTTGACAGATGAATCAGTACATTTGTATCCATTCCCCAGGGTAATTTGCTTATTATCTTTAGAAAATTTAAGTTTTTTCGCGCTTTTGTTAGAATATAATCAAAATGGACATTCCAGCTTAATTTCGACGTGATGTAAACTCCCAGAAATTTTATGACCTGTTTGTAGTTTAACACTTCACCAAGCAATTTGAAAGTAGGCAAGTTATATGAGTTACCATCAGGATCAAACAGCATCATGTTAGTTTTTTCTGCTGACAACGACAGACCATTTTCTAACATATAGTTTCCAAGATTATCAAGATCAATTTGATACAACTTCCTGATGTAATTTCGCGTTCTCTGTGGAGTTGTCTTTTTTAAAGTGATATTCATCCAAGTGCATATATCATCAGCGTACTGTACTAAAACAACACGATTTGAAAGAGCTTTAGGAAGATCCTGTATAAGGATATTAAATAAAATAGGTGCTATCACTGAACCTTGTGGAATCCCCATGTCGAGGCGTCGTGAAGAAGAATAACTAGCTCCCACTCTTGCCTGAATTGTTCTATTAGCTAAAAAAGATTTAATGTAATTGAACATATTGCCCGATAAACCAACAGATTTTAGCTTGAACAATAAACGTTTATGCCAAACTTGATCGTAAGCTTTTTTCACATCAAAGAAAGTAGCTAAAACACTTTTTCTGGGGCAAATTGTTGTTTGATTGAGTTGTAAGTTTAACCAGGTGCTCAACTGCGGATCTTCTTTTTCTAAAACCTGCCTGGTTTACCGGAATAACGTTATTTTTATCACAGTAGTGTAAAAGTCTGTTTAAGACCAATCTTTCCATTAGTTTGCTTGTGTGGGACGTCAAAGCAATGGGTCTTAACTGTTTTTATCGGTTTTCGATTTTCCTGTTTTTAAGATTGGTATAACTATAGACTGTTGCCAGATTTGTGGCACAGTTCCGCTAACCCAGCATTTCTGCAAAATTTTGTGTAGGAAAATAAGGTAGTTTTCAGGGAGATGTTTAATCATTTCAGTCGAAACTGCATCAACACCTACCGAAACTCTTTTTGTTGTGTAGAGACAGTACTGTGGGTTTTTTTTAGCTCTTCTAAGGTGATTGGAGAATTAAACCAGAGATCATTCTGTGGTACTGGATCAGTGTACATGTAGATTGGGTTATCTTCCATTTCTCTGTGATGTTTGCAATCTGGAGATAAACCTTCAACTTTACTGTTTTCAGCAAATAGATCCACAAAAGTTTCTGCTTTGTCCATGTCTGAAGGAAATGTGTTACATGTTTCAGTCATTATCGGACACCTAGGTAAGTTGGTTCCATCCTTCATTTGTTTCATTTTCGTCCAGACTTTATGGAAATCTTTGAAATCTGAAATTTCTTTTGTTCAGAATGATGCCCAATAATCTTTCTTTGCTTCAGCAATGATTTTGTTACATTGGATGTTAGCTTTTTTCATTTCCACATGATCTTCAGGTTTCCGGCTTTTGATGTAGATTTTGAATTTCTCCCTTTTATATTGAACTGCTTTCTCACATGCCTCTGTCCACCAAACATTACCCAATCGATTATTTGATCTGGGAAGATTTGAGTTTCGGAATCGATAGGTCTGCAGCGGCTAGAATTGACTCTTGGAATTTAGAAAACATAATGTCTACATTTTCACTTTCATGTCTGTAATCTTGATTAGCAAGAGCAGTTCGAAATAAGGACCAGTCAGCACGCTTGTAATTATATTTTGGAATAATTTCAGGAGAGCTGTCTTTCATCCTGATGTTTTTGTCAGTTATGGTTATGATGATAGGTAGGTGATCGCTTCCCAAAGTGTCTCTGTGAGTTTCCCAGGTACAGGATGGTACTAATTCTGGTGAGATTAGAGACAAATCGATGGCTGTCGCCCTGTGTTTGGAAACATCAGGGATCCTAGTGACACTACCATCATTTAGAAGGTAAAGCGAACTATCAACGATATTTTCTACCAAACGATTGCTCGTAACAGTAGAACAGTTCTTTTCCCAAAATGGGGAGTGGGAATTAAAGTCTCCACCTATTAGCCATTTACCACGCTGCTGATCTTGGATCGTACGCAGCCATTCTGTGTTGTGGTCATTTGGACCTGTTGGCAGGTAGACTGACAAAACGTTGATGTTTAAAGAATTGCTTAATTGGACAGTGGCAGCACAAACGTGCAAATCTTCGTTTGATTTCAAAACTGGGGAAGTAAGTAAACAGTATTGTAACTCTTTGAGTATATATATCGCGGTGGATACCTTCTTCCCTGATTCCCACATTCATAGACTGGAGGATAATAATAATTGGGGAAATTGGGAAGCTTGGTAGCGACAACATTCATCGACTGTAGAATCAAACTTTGACACCTATTGGATGCCAGGAAATGCTCCAAGTAAGCCGAGTTGGTGGAAAGGGATCTACAATTCCATTGCAAAAACTTGACTTGGGATTTTTGTCGCATTGCTGATATTGGTTAATCTCCAACTTTCTATTAACTGTTATTTATGGTCGATAATAATGAATACTTTGATTTTCTGTGTCCAGGAGAACTGGACAGAAAGAAAATTACGTAATTACTTAGACTACGAAGTAAAGATAACAAAATTGTAGCAAAAACAATAAAAAGAAAATTACATAGTCCAACGTACGAATAACTTATAAAGTGATAATAGATTACAAGGGATAACAAATAACCAAAAATCAAAATAATAGCATACACGTCTTCAAATGTACAGAGTGTATAGTCTGACCGAGTCTTGATAGTCGGACTAAAACCTAGTTATTGTATATTAAGTATTGTATATGTAATACTGTTATTTCAAAACATATTATACGACCACCATGGTGTGTAGTTGTCAAAAAGGTGGTACTATCCTCTGGAGAATCTGGAAGGGTGTAGCTGTGATGATCTTGATCTTGATGTTCTCCTTGGAGTCTCCCAAAACAGGTCTCGATTGTGTCTTCCAAGATTTCCTGCAATGATGCTACTTCCTCTGGTGGTGGGGTGAATGTCGTCTTTTAGAAATTGTTGAGTGGTACGAAGGTTCTCATGTGATACAAAAGAAATATTTTTCATATCAACAAGTTCAGCAGATAGGAAAGCGTTGAACAGATTTCGTTGAACCTCCATTCGGGCCTGCCGTACAGGGGCAACCTTACTAACGACTACTTTAGATTTTGGATGTTCTTGTGCTATTTGTTTTATGCCTGAAGCGAGATGTTTAGTTGCTGCAGTGAGATCTTTGTTGTTCAATTCATGCACACCACAGTGTTGTTTGTATGTGTTTGTGTGTGTGCGTGCGTGCGTGTGTGTGTGTGAGAGAGTGTGTGTACTTGTATGTGTGCGCGCGTGCGTGCGTGCGTGTGTGTGTGTGTGTGTGTGTGTGTGTGTGTACGCGCGCACGCGTGTGTGTGTTTGACATACCCCACAATAAGCCCTGGCACTATCGTGGTCCAGTTCAGGGTAAAACACAAAGCGATAACACTTCACGTCAAACGTCTCCCAATCGTCTGGACACTCTGAAACACGAAACAAACACACAAACTTTTAAAATTAAAAAATTTTTTTTTTAGGATCATTGTACTCAGGGAGTTTACATTTCTGCTCAAAGAAATGGTAGAGAAAATACTCGATCAAATGAAAGATAATAGAGTTAATAAAGAAAGAAAGAAAGAAAAAAGTAAATAAGCCAATAAATGACAATGAATGAACAAACAATTGATTAAACGAATAAACAAACAAATAATCAGATAAATAAATAGATAAATAAATGAGTGACTAAATGAATGAATAATTAAATGAATGAATGAACGAATGAATGAATGAATGAATGGATGAATGAATGAATGAATGAATGAATGAATGAAAACAGTATATGTGAACAGGCAGTGGTTCTGTTGTCTTACCGTATACTTCTCCGTAAACAAGAATACAACAGAGGAAACAGTGAAGGAAAATGAAGCGAAACATTCTCTTGGTTTTGTCCGTCATAAGTCAATGTTCCCCCAAAACACTGACTTTACAATGAACTTTCTCCAAATATGCTTGGAACCTTCAAACGGTAATCCTCTGAATTTCACGAACGATCATCACCAGATCTGACTCTCAGAAAAAGAAATCAGTGCTGATGGATTAAAAACACAATTTTTATTTTTGGAAACTAAAAAGTCCGACTTCCAACTCGAAACGAAACTGCTCAGAACTGAAACAACCAGAACCAGAGATCTATTTTGATCTAAATGCTCGTCTGTCCCTCTACTTTGTGTTTATAAAACTTTAACCACAGCAAGCAGCATTAAAAACTGGCCGATTTTAATGCTCCAGTCATTCTGGTGGTGTTAGCTGAGAATTTCATTGGTCCCGTTGTGCATCCTCCCTTCCGCCCTCCCTCCTTCCCTAATTATTATTATTATTATTATTATTTTATTATATGAACATTTAGTACGCCTAATCAAATTAATGCCCTAGGCGTTTACAATGGCAAACATATAACCAGAATCACAAGCACACACACACACAAACACACACACACACACACAAACACACACACAGCATGACATGCAATAC
>JAPXFY010000023.1:8176411-8191411 GCA_030674185.1 Monoplex corrugatus
TCGAAAAAAGAAAGACAATGAAAACGACAAATTTTGAAAAAAACAAACAAACAAACAAAAACAAACAAAAAAAACAATATCCTTTTCTTTAAGCGTTCCGCATTTTATGGAATACGTGTAGGCACATTGTTTTGTCCCACTGTGCATGCGGTATATAGCTGCACAGTCTGCATACTACGCCTTTAGTGAACGTGCATGTTGGGTGTTTACACGTTTCCATAAGTCACCGAGCATGGTTACCAGCAAATAATTATCCTGGTTGTCTGGAATAAGATGTGTGTGTGTGTATGTGTGTGTGTGTGTGTGTGTGTGTGTGTGTGTGTGTGTGTGTGTGTGTGTGTGTGTGTGTGTGTTGCGCGTGTGTGTGTGTGTGGAGTGCGTGCGTGTGTGTTGTGTGAGAGAGAGTGCGTGCGTGTGTGTGTGTGTGTGTGTGTGTGTGTGTGTGTGTGGTGGGGTTATCAAGTCCTCTTTGTTGCCCCATAGCTGCTGTTCCAGAGTTGTTCCATTTGGCATTTTCCATTCTGTATTTCTGAACAGTTGACATAACTGTACAACGTGCTTGATCCGGAGACTGGTTCTGTTTGGCCCGGACGTCAATCCATGGGGGATAACCCCATTAGGCACATATGCTTGAGTAGGCGACCGTGTCCAATCCTCAAGGGGGAAGATAGTCGTTCGTTGTTGCCGGTCAGGGTAACAATGGGATCATTTCTGTTACGTTTAAAGATGAAAATTTCTTTTTAATGATAATATCTGCCTTTCTGGAGGAGATGAGGAGTTGCTGCTGTTGTAGTCTGCTTTCTTACCTTTGCCAGAGTCTGCCTTCTCGTTGTTTCCACAGGTGTCAAGTCACAGTGTGACAGTGGGCAGGTAATAGTATCCACTGCAGTGCGTCAAAGAGTAAAGTACCTACGGCACTATACGTCTTTGAGTGCGTGCTAGTTCTGTTAGTTCATTCAGGGTATATCTGGTAACACTGTCAGTAGGCGATTGAAGACTCACTGTCAAGGATTTGTTGTCTGTTATGAATAAAATTTTACTTTGATTTTGAATGTTGTGGATCATGTTTTTTTTTTTCTTTCATTTTTGTTTGTTTTGTTTTGTTTTGTTATTGGGTTTGTTTGTTTTTTGTTTCTTGCTGCTTCCAATACGGCTTCTGTTCTGTAGTTGGCGGACGACTTTCCTGTGGGGTGGACATTTTCTCTGTCCTTCCATCAAGGTAATGACATTGGATTTACTGCCTCCATTGTTTATAGTTTCCACCTGCTACAACACCTGTGAAGATGTGTCCATTTTTTTGCTGTTGTAGGCATCATCAAACACTTCTAACATGATCGCTTTGGGACCGCTTCTGGTTCCATTTCCTTTTCTTTTTTTTTTCTTGTGTGTGTGTGTGTGTGTGTGTGTGTGTGTTGTGTGTTGGTGTGTGTGTGTGTTATGTGTGTGTGTGTCTGTGTGTGTGTGTGTTGTGTGTGTGTGTGTGTGTTGTGTTTTGTGTGTGTGTGTGTGTGGTTGTGTGTGGTGTGTGTTGTGTGTGGTGTGTGTGTGTGTGTGTGTGTGTGTGGTTGTGTGTGTGGTGTGTGTGTGTGTGTGTGTGTGTGTGTGGTGTGTGTGTGTATAAAATCACTATTGTGAACAGACATTACATAAAAGATTCCTTCTCTCTTGTTTAGAGTGTCTATGATGTCTGTGAACTCTTCACACATTTTCGTTTCAACTACGCACAACAGAATCGGCCACGCCAAAACAGCATTCAAGAAGATGATAAGCATTCTTACCAACAAATGCTTATGAATTACCATCAGGAATAGAGTTCTTGAATGTTATATAGAACCGATAATGTTATACTGTTGTGAGGCATGGACAGTCAACAATCAAAGCCAGAACAAGTTTGAGGCAGCCGAGATGTGGTTTCTAAGAAGAATGCTGAGAGTTCCATGGACAGCAAAGAAAACAAATGAGACAGTCTTGATGGAGGCAGACACAAGAAGATCATTCATAAGGAAGATTAGGAAAAGACAGGCAACATTTATAGGCCATTTTATGAGGAAAGGGGAATTGGAGCACCTGGTTACAACAGGAAAGCTGGATGGAAAGAGAGCACCAGGTGGACCCAGGGAGAAAATATTGGACAGACTTGCAGAGTGGCTGAAGAAAAAGAGGGTGGAAGAGGTGCTTGAGGCAACAAGGGATAGAAACAGATGGAAGGCCATGATCGCCAACGCCATGTGGCAAGGCACTTGATGGATGATGATGATGAATGCACAACAGCTGCTATTCAACAGAAGATGAACTGGTGGAAGCAGGACCTAAGGCCCACAGAACCCTTCCTGTGCAGCACCTGAGAAATTAAACGATTTTTACCAGGTGACAAAGGTGCATACAGTGTATGTGTATGCCTTCTTATTCATCGGATAAATGGGAACATCCATCTCGGTAAACACACAAGCTTGTGCATGCACATACATACACACACACACACACACACACACACACACACACACACACACACACGGCAACAAAGGTTCATGTGTATCATGTGTATGCCTTCTCATACATCGCATCAATGGGAATGTCCTTCTTGGTAAACACACACGCTTGCGCATGCACACACACACGCACATACACACACACACACACACACACACACACATCGTCTAATATCACTTTTAGTGAAAAGACGTTAAATCAAGCAACGAACGAACACACACACACACACATTCGCAGGAAAACAATGAGACAATAATTCTGAATCAGTGAATGAAATGCACTTTATTTCTTTTTCCTGTTATTCTCTCTCTCTCTCTTTCTCTCTCTCTCTCTTTCTCTCTCTGTCACTCTCTCTCTCAAAAAATGAACAGCAAATCCACAGATCCACAAGTAACAAAGTTCCATTTAAGATTTTATATATCATATTGAAAAGCAAAATCTTCACTGAACCATTCACACTTATCATGATACCACACCACACAAGACACAGACCTGAAGAAACATGCATAATTTATAAACATTTTAATTCACACTTTGACTTTCAGCCTAGCTATGAAATCTATCTGTGGTTCACAGGTCACTGCATACAAAGCAGTTCTATTCTTAGTATATGACACAATACTCCATACAGAGCAGTTCTATTCTTAGTATATGACACAATACTTCACAGTTCTATTTTTAGTCTGTGATACTAAGATACTGTGACTGCTACACAGCATCCTTGCAAATAATGATCTCTATTTTAAAAAAGAAAAGCAATGAAAAAAAAATCAAATATTATTAGTAACAAAATACCCACTGTGTAGGCCTACTTGGTGAGGTTTAAGGAGTTTTCGTTCAATTTGGTCAAAGTTTGTAAAAGTGCATTTAAAAAAATCTAAACGGTCCTAAAATCAAAGGATTTACTAGGACATTACTTATTTTTCCAGTCAAACTTAGTCCTTTGACTCCCTCACCCTGTCCACCAGCTTCCTGCAGGAAGCTTGTGGACAGGGTGGGAGAGTCAAAGGGTTAAGTTTTTGCAGTTGGTGGATAGGGTGCCGGAGTCAAAGGTTTAAAATGCAGTAGGTAGCCTACATGCTGAACATGGGACCTCCATTTTTCAACTTACTCCCTAGGCTAGCATGCAAACCACCAAATCAATGTGTAGTGGTGGTAATGAGATGTTAACCCTTTGACTCCTGCATCCTATACACCTACTGCAAAAACTTAACCCTCTGACTCCCTCAAATTATCCATCAGCTTCCTGCATGAAGCTGGTGGATAGGGTGAGGGAGTCAAAGGGTTAAGTTTTTGTTTTGCCAGCACAGTTGACAATGCAGGAGGCTGGAAGACAGGGTGCGGGAGTCAAAGGGTTAAGAAAAACCCCGTCTGGCAACGCAGTTGAAAGGACTGCCAACTCCACCTGTTAAAGACTTTTCAAAGTAGCTGACAGCTTGTGGGGTGTGCTAATTAGTTTGGAACAGAACCCTGCAGGTGAAGTTTTCTTTGTACTGTAAAATGATTTGTATATTTACTTAAAATGATGGTATGAATTGGGTAACAATATACATTTCCTTACATCATTATTTGTCACGAAAAAAATTTGGTGTGAACTGTATTCTAAATTCATCAGCTATGACAAGATGAAAGGACATATGTTTGAAAGCAAATTAAGAGTTAGATTGGTATGTATTATGAACAACAAATTTTTATACAAAAAAAAAAATAAATTGTTTTGTTCAAGAAATTAATCCAGTTTATTGCATAAAATTATTACCACTGAATCAACTGATTCAAGGAGAGTAACTATCACAGTATCAGGCACCATGATAACTGATATGTACAGCACACAGAAAATAAAATATATATAGTCACAGCACACACACACACACACACACACACACACACACACACACACACACACACACACACACACACACACACACACCACACTACACACTCATGAATACATATACATCATTACATGTATTCTTGCATCTTGTAATGGCTGATGATTTAGAATACAAATCCATACCAATATTTTTACATGACAAAAAATAATACTGTAAAGAAAACTATATTGTTACAACTCACACTTTCATTTTAAGCAAACAGAACTCATTTAAATGTTACACACACACACACACACACACACACACACACACCCCACACACACACACACAAACACACTCATACAACTCTCTAGATCTCTCTCTTGCTCTCACTCACATTCACACACACACACCCAAGTCCATAAAACTTTAACCTTTTGACTCCCGCACCCTATCCATCAAATGCAAAATCTTAACCCTTTGACTGGTCGATAGGGTGACACAGTCAAAGGATTAAATTTCTGCTTTGCTAGCATGGTTGACAATGAAGGATGCTGGAGGACAGGCTGTGGGAGTCAAAGGGTTAAATAAAAACTGCCACTGGTTTGAACAATGCATTACTGGACATCACGGAACAAAATACCGGTACACAATTAAAACTGATTATCAAATTTATCATCCCTGTAATATGCGCAGTTAATCTGAACAAAATGCAGTCAAGAGTTGTTCTAATCAATGCCAAGAATGGAAAGTCAGAGGTACACACACACACACACATCACACACACACACCACACACACACCACACACACACACACACACACACACACACACAACACCACCACACGTAATGAGACAATCTTTAATGTTCAATGTTCTTTTCAGATAAGAAGTTATAAAAGGAAAACAATGATTTAACTGACATGGAATTTCAGGACATGTACAAAAATAAAAGGAAACTTATCACCTAAGGCATCATTATCACAGAACTTAATAATACTATTCTACATTTTTTTTAATCCTTCCTTTCCACCTGGTTAATTTTATGTCAAGCTTCTGACAACTGCACTAAAACTGATCAAAGGTAAAATATAAATCATACAGATCAATAAAATTCTGTGTAAAAGATAAAATTTCTCTTCTGACAAGCAGACACATGAACAAACACCGAATGGCAAACACTGAATGGTATGCACTGTCAACTTACTGTCACTTATACTCTCCCTTGGATAAAATAAATAACATACAACTGCCTTATTAACACTGAACCCCAATTATATGTACAATCACGCATTATGATTTCGTTTTAAAGTCATTTTATACCAATATTTACATTTCATACATAAAATAAATAAGACATTGTTCATAGACTATTCACATTTTGATTACATGATTCACATTTTCATTCAACCTCAAACAGACACAGGATACCTTATGTGTAAATTATACATGATATAGTTTTTCTGTTATATTGAAGAATGCACTCTCACTTTTTTGGTCATTCACCACATCACATTATTTTCATCTGCAGAAATCATTCCCTCAATCTGACAGAGGGGGAGAAAGAGAAAGATGGGGTGGGGGTAGGGGGATACATGTGTGTGTAGGGGTAGTGGTGGAATTGGATGGAAGGGAGTAAAGACAGATGGTGGGGATGTATCATATACATATCATTATTCTTAGATATTGCATATAAATCTGAAATCATTCTGAGACCAGGGAATGCGGGCTGTAGTACCAAGTCTGCAGCACCTTGCTATACCGTACTAACAAAAGTAACATGCGTCAGATTCATCATCTTCTACATTGAACAATTTGATTTCATGGTTCCATGGAAGGTAAGGTCTCTCTTTCAGGATTTGATTTTGAGATGTGACTCTTTGTCTAACAAAGGTAAAATTTCTCTTTCTGGATCTGATTTTGGGATGTGACTTCTTTGTTCCATGAAAGGGAAGGTCTCTATGAGTATGACTCAGGATCTCATTTTGAGATGTGACTTCTCTGTACCATGAAAGGGAAAGTCTCTCTTTCAGGATCTGATTTTGAGACATGACTATCTCTGAGTATATTAAGTACTTCCATTGTTCCTCACCGTGCGCTCTGTTTCCATGACCAACTCTTGCCCCTCACACATGTACACCCCATGCAAAACATGATTATATTTTACACAACCATCAAAATCTAACTTCATAAACTGGCAAAATAAAGACAAAACCATCACCACAACAAAATCTGAGAGCTACAAAGAAGGGTTAGACAGAAAGAGAGGGGGAGAGAAAGAGATAGAAATAATATATATATATATATATATATATATATATATAATATATATAAGAGAGAGAGAGAGAGAGAGAGAAGAGAGAGAGAGAGAGAATATTTTTCATTCAAGATTTCAACACATTTACTTAATTGAGGTCCACTTCAAACATCTCTGAAAGAATGGCAACATTTTGCTTTTTTCCTTTCTTAGGGTCTTGAAATATAAATGTGCTTGTTTCCTGGAACCATGGTTGAAACAATAAATATTTATGTATATATATACAGCACTGGTCCCTCAGTCTTCAAAGTCAATCATGGAGGACCTCTCCATAACACAGAGCTCTGCAAAGCTGCCAATGGTCTGGTTGAACTTCACAGAACTTCACTGTAACAATCCACCATCACCTGCCTGAAACTGAGTTCAAACCATTTCACTGCTTTGCCAGACTTGAAGGCAGTCATGGAGAACTTCAAACACTATGGTTCTATAGGTATGACAATGGTCCAACAAAAGCTTCTCATCATCCCACCACTGTAACCGAGCAAGTGTCATGGAGTTCTGGTCTCAGTCTCATGCTCCCACACACATCAATGCATCAATCTAGGATCACCTGCACAGACATCAGCATCAAATCAATGAAGACGTCTTGACTAAAATCCGTCACTGAATCAACTGGAGATCTGCTGACATTCTGGCCAAAGACAATGGTCATAAATCAACTAGAAATCCAAACTACAGTCCTGGCCAAATTGATGCATCAACTCCAGATCAACTCAAATCCTATCCAGTGACATCAGTTATCAACTGGATGTCCAACTGAAGTCCTGGAAAAAGACTCATCGAGTGAATCAACTCCACATCAACTGAAGTCCAGCTCACGCTCACAGACATTGGTGCTTCATCTGCGAACTGAACAAGGTCCTTTCATACATATCACGACATCAGTCCAATGCTAATCACGTCAAGTCCTCACGTATCCATTTCAGATCAACTTTAATCAAATCCGTCTCGGAGCAAGAGCCACTATTCATGACGAATTGTGTTGTTGCAGGCATCACCTTAACATCTTTCTGGAAATTCCTCTTCTCACTTGATCTTCAACTTGGTGACCAAAATCTCCTTCATATATTTTGCCATTTTCTCCATTTCCTCCACACGCAGCTCCAACTGAGCTTGTCCGCAGTAAGTCGCATGGCTAACTCCTCCATACCGGTAAACTTCTGTTTGCGAATTTCGCGCGAGCGCTTGGAGGCCAAGTTATTCTTTTCCCTGCGGGATTTCTTTTTACCCTCTTCTGCAGTCTCAGAAGTATGGGAAGAACAAGACGGTGCGGGAGAGAGGCTCTGAGTTGGTGAAGGTTCTGGAACCAGGAAAGGATCCTCTGTGAGTTCTGATGATGATGCTACTACAGGTTCTGGTGAAAATCGTGGACGTTTGGTTGTATAATCGTGATCTATACTTGGAGTTCGTGATCTCTTCAAGCCAATGCTGGCCGAGAGTTTTCCTAGATCGGATGATGGATCTTCTTTCGTCTCATCCAAGGAGCCTTTCCAGTAGTGTTGGTTGTACTTCATCTCGGCATCAAGGTCAAGGAAATCCACGGAAGTTGCATTCTCCTCCTCTTTGTCTACTGATTGGCCCAAGAAGGTGTTCTGTAAAACAGAAATTGACAGACAGTTAGGATACTGCTGCTTAATGCATTTCTGTGATTAACAATGTATACATTTCAAGTGTAATGCTGATATTATTTACAATAAATAACAAATTTTTTTATCAATGAGAATGACTGCCAGGTACAGCAGGTAAGTTGTTAAATTCTCAAGACAGGAAAAGCAGTGTCTCCTTTACAACAGCACAGGCAGACAGAAAGACAAAAACAAGCAAACAAATAAACACTTTGCTTTTCAGTTTCAGTTTCTCAAGATGACATCTCCGCACTCAGAACATATTCTATATGCACTAACGTCACAGGTGCCATGTGTATGATGATCACGGCACAAGCCTTAAGCCTGCACATAAACCCATGAGCTGGCCAGGTCCTGTGGCCCTATGCTCGTACCTAGCCTATGTTTTACCTAGTCTATATGTTATATTGGAAAAGGCACTTTGCTCGACAGAATAAACTATTTGATCTGATATACAAGAAAAAAGAAATAAAAAAAACAACAAAAACATCTAAGGACAACAATGCTTTTCAAAAAGAAAAAAAAAATGCTGGGGGTTGGGAAGCAGCCTAGGTCACCTTCCTAGTGTGCTTTGGCAATACTGAGATCCTTCAGACAAAGCTCTTTATGTATATATGTCTTTATAAATAACAAGTTAATTGCATTAAAGATAATGATGAGTAATGTTATGATATCGTGAGTTCAATCCCTATCTGCAGTATATGTAAACTGATCTATTTGCAATCTTAATGCTCTGATCATTCTGGTGGTGTCACTTTAATGTTTCATTCTGGTGGTGTCACTTTAATGTTTCACAGGTCCAATTCTCCTTGTCCCTTCACCATTTCAAGACCTTGCCCACACACAAGATTTTATGCATGTTCAAGGAGTCTGCTATGTAATTACTGGAAAAAAGGGGGAGTGCATGTATATATGTATAGAATTATCAAAGCATGATGAATCGCTCTTGAACAAATTCCACACTCTGTTTAAGTCATTTTATATCATTCATGTCTACGTCATTGCATTTTTATGGTCAGAACAGTGTATGATGAAAGTATCGATTGCTTATATGAGTTTGTCTCAGGAGTGAGTGAGTGATTGAGAGAGAGAGAGAGAGAGTGTGTATGTGTGTGTGTGTGAGTGTGTCCATGTGTGTGTGTGTTTGTGTGTGTGTGTGTCTGTCTGAGTGTGTCCATGTGCGTGTGTGTGTGTGTGTGTGTTTGTTTGTTTGTGTATGTGTGTGTGTGTGTGTGTGTGTGTGTGTGTATGTGTCTCTGTGTGTGAGTGTATGTTTTATGTGTGTGTGTGTTGTGTGTGTGTGTGTGTGTGTTGTGTGTGTGTGTGTGTGTGTGTGTGTGTGTGTGTGTGTGTGTGTGTGTGTGTGTGGTGTGTGTGTGTGTGTGTGCGTGGTGTGTGTGTTGTGTGATTACGCAGCATAAAATCGCTAAAAGACATTATGTGAGTGTGTACATAATGTGTGTGCATGTGCACACATGCATAAAACTTCTTTAAAACAATCTATGGACTTTGTAGCCTGTCAAATTATAATCAGCATAAACATGAACTGCCTTGAACTACGTAGCCAAATGAACAGAACTGGTTAGCTAGGCTGATACTCCAAGGGACACAACTACATTAATGTAACTTCATTTCAAAAATGTTTAGTCATCTCCCTTGGCTTCAAAAACTGGCAGCCTTGCGCAATTTTTGTCCCATGTCTGAAACTATTCTAACCCGCCAATACTAAAATGTCGCTGATAAAACAAACATTTGCTCTAATATTTGAGATACAATTTCTGACAACTTTTACCATAAGTATCACAATGAATAACTGAAGTTAAACCATCTGACTCTGAATCAGCATACGTTCTACTGTATAGCTTTAACGGAACAGCTTATTAATACTATTTTGAAGAAAGATCTTTTCCAAGTGACACACAGTATCTCAAATTAAAACACACAGAGAGATAATATTCAATTTTCTCTTTTTCATGTCCATAATCCATACAGATGCGCACATGCACAAACATGTTGCATAATCAGTCATTCACAAACAAGCACAATAGCCAAGTGGTTAAGACTCCAATAGACTTCTAATTGGTAGGTCTGGGTTCGATCCAGCCTGAATACTGCATGGTTGGTTGGTAAAGGGTGAAAGTATTTCCAATCTCCAAGGTAAAAAAAATTATGCAAATTTGCTAGTGTCTGAACCACTTCTGTATGTATTCATACACACAGAGGGCATCAAATATGCCTGATAAGATCCTGTAACTCTGTAAGCTATGTCAGTGTTTGAACTTTGTGGCTTATTATATGGGAAAACACGAAACACCCAGCATACCAAAGACAAAGTATGCCTACAGGGATACATGCATAGTGTGGGCTGATTACAGGCAGATTATGCAGCAATTGTAATGCCTGCATAGTATGGGTCAAACAGTATATGCATACATGTTACATTCACACATCCGAAATGAAAAAGATTTTTGCTCAGAATGCTCAAAAATACAGCAACTCAGTAACACATGCATGCTCATACACACTTTGTATTTGTAAGCAACCCCATCCACACACCCATTCCAGTACCACCAGACCTTCACTCCCTTTTGACCCTCCCCATCCCCACCACCCCCAAACACTATTTACCTCAGTCAGGATTCCCCTGAGGTCAGTAAAACTGTCCATGCTCGCATCACCCAGTGAGCCTATGAACCCGATTCCGATGTCGTTCACCATATTCACATCATCAAGGTCAGAGCTCAGGAAGTCGTGATCCATGACCTTTGATGTTGCTGTCGAAGTTGAGGAAGAGGGTTGGTTGAATTCCCCGCAATCGACAAAGACAGACGACTGGTCAGGTTCTCCTGTAATCAGAGATGACACTGACATGAACAACAATCTACTAAATCATATTATTGCACAGCAAAATTGTATGACCTGATCACTTCAAGTTGATGATGTATTTAAAGTTTCATGTATGTTCATAGTGTGTCATTTCTTAGCAAACTGGCTGGCTCTCGGAACAGAGTAGACTCAAGATCTTATTTTGTGAGTTTAGTCCCAGCAAGTGACATAAAAACTTACCTGTTCACTGCCCAATTTAATGCTCCAATCATTTTGGTAGTATCAGCTTCATTGTTTCATCCACATTAGTTTCCCCCAAACCCAGTAGCCTACATGTCAAAACCTCACAAGGGTCAAGCAATAAAAAACAAGAATGTCCTTATAAACTTGAAAAGTAACCATCTCAGCTCTTTTAAGCTTTACACTCACTTAGACCAGTTATTCTGTGATCTAAAAATAAAACACTTAATCCGCTGGCGATGTTATTTCCGTTAAGTTTTCTGTGCGGTCGTTTTAGGCAAAAAGAACATAGTTCCTTACAGTAAAACTGTCATAAGATGTGAATTCGATCTACAATGTTTATGCCTTATCGGCTCATGTGTCTGCATGTGTGTACAGGTATGCATAGGCCTACACTGGCTACAGTACACACAACACACACAGATCAACTTCGTCATTTAACGAAAAGGAAAACACACCACACATTTTGCCGACGTCACACAATCCAGCCGTACAAACCCCAACAGCAACGAAAAACAAACAACCAATGAATGAGCACACTGTCACCACACACGCACACAGGTAGATTAACAACTCCCTAAAAATCTGTAAATAAACAAAGCCTAGATCTATATCCTTACCTTCATGTGAATACGCTTCACGCGTTTTCAATTTGACACTTGTTCCGTACATCTTCGAAGCGTGTGTAGCCTTAGGCCTAGTCGTTGATCAAAAGATTCGGTTTTTTTTTTTTTTACTTTTTAGCACAGATCAGCAACAATGATTAGTTCAGGTTTGCATGAAATGAAACTCGTTTTTAGCAGAATAGATGAAATCGAAAAACACCGTGACTGTCAGTTGACGAATTCTGAATGTATTCTCTCCGAAGACCACCATACCAAACTTGGGTGGAAACAAACTAAAATGTTTAGGGACAACCGGCCCCGTCCTACTCGGTTGACAGCTTAACGTCGAACTGACGTGCTTTCGAAGCTTCTCGCTATAATGAACAGATTCCCAAAGCGCATGGTCAACCTTCTGTGGCTCAGGCTCTATTTTTGGATTGCAACTGTGTGGTGAAATAACGTTACTTCCAAGGCCACGCCCCCTTCGTATTGCCATCAAATGAGGTTAACCGAACGTCGTCGGCAGCTAGAAATAACCCATGACGAAACACATGGAAATGCTTCGCGGCGAAATGTCTGTATGGTGTATTGTTGAGGTTGAAGCTGTTTTTTTTTTAAATTTTTTTTATTTTTAATTTTCATTTATTTTTATTTTTTACTACACTTCTTTTTCTGTCTTTACAAAGACTGTCTTTCTTTGATAGAACAACTGAAAACAATTCGCTTGAGAATATAACGTCACGTGCATTGTTTCGTAAATATCTTTTCACCAAGTAAAACCTCAGCAGTCTTTACATAAGATCGAATTTGTACAACAAATGAACATAAGAATGCCTCGAAACAGCTTTTGTTTGTTTGATCAATTGTATTTGTCACTCCATAGATCCGAACTGGTGATTCGGCTGTGATGTGTGCTTAGTCAGAATAGCAAGGACTTGAATAGTTCTGGGGAAATAAAAAAACAAAAACATTCTCAGTTCAAATCTCCTAGCAACGCTACGTCATTTCTTTTTCTCTGTCCCATTAGCTACACCACATTAATGGCCATTGAGGCTAGGACAATTTTTCACAATATACTATGACCATGATGGTAAGGATGATAGTTATGATGCTATCAAGTTCCATTCTGAATTGAGACTGCATGGCAAGTCTGTACTGACTTTGTATCTTGCTTTCATGAGATATTCTGGTACCAACCAGGCCCAAGAGATACAGACACCTGTCACGCTGGTCAGAAGGTTTGAGCAACACTCTCAATGACACACCACTGAAGTGGCTGAGACTTGACTTTGTAGCTCCAGTCTTTCTAATAAGCCTACATCTTATTCAGCTCTGGGTAGGAGCCAATTGGTAAAAAACAAAAACAAAAAATTCCCACAATGATTTTGACAAAACTGATGGAGGTTCGAACTCATAACCTTCCAATGATTGGTCCCTTGTGCTAACCACTGCACTATGGGATCTGGTATTGCAGTGCATTTCTTTTGGAAATTGTCAAAGCTATTTATATCACCTATAGAGTGTCTTACAATTTGGGTCCCCCCTCCCCCCCCTGCCCCCTCTCCCTCCCCCACGAATTATTGCCAGTGAATAGTGAGGCGACAAACCATCTGTCGGAAGAGACCTATGACATGTTGACTTTTTCTTTCTTTTTTTTTTATTTTCATTTTTTTGTCTGTCCACTTGTACCATAATGAGTGTCGCGCAAAGAAAAAGATGATGGTAAGCAGCAAGCCGGAAGGCTTGAAAAGGAGATACATACCGTGTGATGTAGAGGTCTCCTTCTCACTAGAAGGAAACCACGAGAAACAATCACAGTTTCAGTTTCTCGAGATGACGTCTCCGCGCTCGGAACGAATTTCATACACACTAACGTCACAGATGCCATGTGTATGGTGATCATGGCACAAGCCTTGAGCCTGTACATAAATCCATGAGCTGGCCAGGTCCTGAGGCCCTACCTAGACTACTAGAACCAACCACAAAACTACCAGAAATCCGGTGGAAAATAAAATATCATATACACACGTTTAAAGACGT
Organism: Monoplex corrugatus; assembly: GCA_030674185.1. Taxonomy (NCBI): domain Eukaryota; kingdom Metazoa; phylum Mollusca; class Gastropoda; order Littorinimorpha; family Ranellidae; genus Monoplex; species Monoplex corrugatus. The sequence goes on from JAPXFY010000023.1 coordinate 8,190,371, forward strand.
AGTAGGCCCACATACACTGAGTCTTTTAATTTTTTCTTTTCGTGTGTTGTAAAGTGGTCTGTGTTGATCGTATGCATATGTCCGGTGCGTGTGTGCGATTTGACTTGAATTGTCGAGCTTTGGCACCATACAAATACTGTTATTATTATTATTATCATTATTATTATTATTATCATTATAATTATTATTATCGTTATTATTATTATTATTATTGTTATTATTATTATTATTATTATTATCATTACTATTATTATTATTATTATCATTATTATTATTATTGTTATTAAGACCAGTATGCCTTTTCGTCCATGAACAGAGAGAGAGAGAGAGAGAGAGAGAGAGAGAGAGAGAGAGACAGACAGACAGACAGACAGACAGACAGAGAGAGAGACACAGAGAGAGAGAGAGAGAGAGAGAGAGAGAGAGAGAGAGAGAGAGAACTAGTACTGAATAAGGAGTAATTTTACTTTGCATACAGGGCTTGTAAGTCTTTTAGTGTTTAGTTCAATGACTTTCTTTACAACGCGTACGCCCACAGTCCAACTGCTTTTATGTTTCACAGTAGCATGTGTAAATTTTAAGTTATCTCAGCTCCCTATGACCTTGATAGTCTGATCCAAAACAAGTGTGACTGCCCGCGCCCAAGCAAACAGGAACCAGAAGAACAAGAAAACCAATATAAGCGCGTATCCAACAAAACAAAACAAGCGCAAATTTTCGGCCAACTAGCCTTTGTCAAGCGCGAACGCACGGCCACAAACAGATCACAAACACTTGATAGTCTGACAGCATAACTGGGACTTGTTCTGAAGACAGATCTGGAAACTGATCATTTTGACGAGAAATAGTAGAACCCATATTGAGTGTAACTGCTTTCGAGAAAAGTAATTATAACTAACAACGAATCTATCCTGGTAAAGTGAGCTCTTAACTCTTATTCACAACTTAGGAATGTGAGCTGCTGTTACTAATTATATATATATATATATGTATGGTCGACTATCGTATCGTGGTCGATAATGTCCAACCTAGCACTTTATT
>JAPXFY010000023.1:8198911-8228911 GCA_030674185.1 Monoplex corrugatus
AAAAACTTAGAGCTGAGTCAAATGATACGATATCATCAAAAGAGACACAAAAACTTAGAGCTGAGTCAAATGATACGATATCATCAAAAGAGACACAAAAACTTAAGTAGCAGAACATGTCTACTATGTGGTGCAAATACTACCATACGTTTAGTACATATGTACCAATACACTGGTTAACTGGCTGTCTGACAAGCAAACTGGAATGACTTTTCATATAGAAAGTATAAGAAATACTTCTATCAACTTTTCATCTATCTATCTATCTATCTATCTATCTATCTATCTATCTATCTATCTATCTATATATCTATCTATCTATCTATCTATCTATCTATCTATCTATCTATCTATCTATCTATCTATCTGTCTGTCTGTCTGTCTGTCTGTCTATCTATCTGTCTATTTGTCTATCTGTCTGTCTATCTGTCTATCTGTCTATCTATCTATCTATCTATCTATCTATCTATCTGTCTATCTGTCTATCTATCTATCTATCTATCTATCCATCTATTTATCTATCTATCTATCTGTCTGTCTATCTATCTTATCTATCTATCTATCTATCTATCTATCTATCTATCTATCTGTCTATCTATCTGTCTGTCTGTCTGTCTATCTATCTGTGTCTGTCTATCTGTCTGTCTATCTCTCTATCCATCTATCTGTCTGTCTATCTGTCTGTCTATCTCTCTATCTATCTATCTATCTGTCTGTCTGTCTATCTGTCTGTCTATCTCTCTTTCTGTCTATCTATCTATCTATCTATCTATCTGTCTATCTATCTATCTATCTGTCTGTCTATCTGTCTATCTGTCTATCTGTCTATCTGTCTCTCTTCTGTCTATCTATCTATCTATCTATCTATCTATCTGTCTATCTATCTGTCTATCTGTCTGTCTGTCTGTCTATCTATCTATCCATCTATCTATCTGTCTGTCTGTCTATCTGTCTGTCTATCTCTCTTTCTGTCTATCTATCTATCTATCTATCTGTCTGTCTGTCTATCTGTCTTCTTTCTGTCTATCTATCTATCTATCTATCTGTCTATCTATCTGTCTATCTTCTGTCTTCTGTCTATCTATCTATCTGTCTGTCTATCTATCTATCTATCCATCTATCTACTTCTATCTGTCTGTCTGTCTATCTATCTATCTATCTCTGCTATCTATCTAGTCTATCTGTCTATACTTCTGTCTGTCTGTCTATCTATTTCATCTTATCTATCTATAATTCTACTAGCTATTTATCTATCTATAAACCTATCTGTCTATCTATCTGTCTGTCTATCTATCTATCTATCATCTATCTATATTCTAGCTACTATTTATCTATCTGTCCTATCTATCTATCTATCTGTCTATCTATCTATCTATCTATATTCTTAGCTATCTATTACTATCTGTCTATGATCGCTATCGATCTATCTATCATCTATAATTCTAGCTATCTATCTATCTATCTATCTATAATTTCCCTATCTATCTATCTAATTCTATCTATCTATCTATCTTCTGTCTATCTATCTATCTATCTATCTATCTATCTTCTTATCTATCTATCTCTATCTATCTATCTATGTATGTCTGTGTCTGCCTGCCTGTCTGTCTGTCTGCGTGCATGCCTGCCTGTCTACCTGCCTGTGTATCTATCTAATTCGCAGGAACAACAACAACAACAACAACACATTGCGAGGAAGAGGAATTAGCCGAGTTATTTTAACCAACAAGTCACGCTACAATGGCTGCTATGCCTACTGTGTACAGAAACGTTATGAACACGCTCAATTTCCTCCCCCACCCCCCTCCACCCCATTCCCACCCCTTTGGAAGGTCTGGGTTCAATCCTTCCAGGATTCCTCTGACCGGGTGGGAAAAGAGTGAAGATTTATTAGCTGTCCGCAGTCAACATGATTGTGTGCAAACGTGTTAGTGCCTAAAAACCCTTAGTATGCATACGCACGCAGACCATCATGAATGTTAACCCTTTGACTCCCGTACCCTGTCCACCAACATCCTGCAATGTCAACCATGCTAGCAAAGCAAAAAAAAACCTTAACCCTTTGACTCCCTCACCCTATCCACCACCAGCTTCCTGCATGGAAGCTGGTGGATAGGGTGAGGAAGTCAAAGGGTTAGGCTTTTGCTCACCCTATCCACTGCGGGAAGCTGGTGGATAGGGTGAGGAAGTCAAAGAGTTAAGTTTTTGCAGTTGGTGGACAGGGTGCGGGAGTCAAAGCGTGGCCTTCGCGAAGAATATGTCGCGAAGGCCACGGTCAAAGGGTTAACCTGTGGGCTGTCATTACAGTGTCCAGTGGCTTATGGAAAGGCGAAAGCATCCAGTATGCACGCTTACCACAGACATCCTTGTACCGGTCGGTACAGGCAGTTTTATTTTATTTATTTATTTATTTATTTTTATTTGGTTCAGTTTTTACGTCAGGTGATATGTCCCAGCCGAGATGTGGTTTCTAAGAAGAATGTTGAGAGTTCCATCGACAGCAAGGAAAACAAACGAGACACTCTTGATGGAGGCAGACACTAGAAGATCATTGATAAGGAAGATTACGAAAAGACAGGCAACATTTATAGGCCATTTTATGAGGAAAGGGGAATTGGAACACCTGGTTACAACGGGAATGCTGGAGGGAGAGAGAGCACTGGGTAGACCCGGGGAGAAGATGCTAGACGGACTTGCAGAGTGGCTGGGGACAAGGAGGGTGGAAGAGATGCTTGAGGCAACAGGTGATAGAGACAGATGGAAGTCCATAATCGCCAACGCCCATGCGGCAAGGCACCTGACGATGATGATATGTCCGACGGGGATAACCATCCCAGGGAAGTGGGGGAAGGGGGACCTATCTAATCCTATACTGACACCACAAGAGCAACAATAATGTTAAGATGGGACAGTGAGATGGCCAGTTTTAATATAGCGCACCCCGGGATTCGAACCCACAACCACAAGCGTGTCAATCCGACGCTCAAACCAAACTGATCCACTGGGGCCCGCGTACAGGGAGTCCGCGACGCGCACCTAAAGACGAACCATTCAGACTGTGCACAACGGTGATACGCCGCTGTTGTAATGTGGGAAAAACAACAACATACATACACGCATTCGAATAAAAGGTCAGGATTGGGAAAAACAAACAAAACAAACAAACAAACCTGTGACCTCGACCTTGCTTCTCGCCAGTAGGCCTACACCACAAGTCTAAATCAGGTAACTGGGTCAGCCAGCCATGCACGTCGTTCGTGTTCGCAAAAGACCCTGACATACTTCTGTATTTCAGAACACGTCGCTCGCAAAGTACGCTGTTATTTTTTTCAGTGTGTACATGTGTTGGGGCGGGGTGGGGTTGGGGTTGGGGGATGGGGCGGGGGTGGGGAATAACATTGCAGTCGGTTCTCTGGCTAGAGCTCTCTTTTAGTCTGTGTGTGTGTGTGTGTGTGTGGGTGTGTGTGTGGTGTGTGTGCTAGTGTGTGTAGTGTGTGCATATGTTGTGTCTGTATGGTGTGGTGTGTGTGTAGTGTGTCTGCAGTATGTGTGTGTGTGTCTGTATGCAGTGTGAGTGTAGTTTGTGTGTGTGTAGTGTGTGCATGTGTGTGTGTCTGTGTTGTGCAGTGTGGAGTGTAGTATAGTGTGTGTGCGTGTATGCACTGTGAGTGTGTATGTGTGTGTGTGCGTGTGTTGTGTATGTGCGTGTGTGCAGTGTGTGTGCAGGGATGTGTGTGTGTGTGTCAGTATGTGTGTGTGTGTGTCTGTGTAGCAGTGTGTGTGTGTGTGTGTGTGCAGTGTGTGTGTATGCAGTGTGTGCACATGTCGTGTGTGTGTGTGGTGTGTGTGCAGTGTGTGCAGTGTGTGTGTATGCGTGCAGTATGTGTGTGTGTGTGTGCAGTAGTGTGTGTGTGTGTGTGTGCAGTATGTGTGGTGTGTGCAGGATGTGTGTGTGTGTGGTGTGTGTGTATGGGAGGAGAGGGTATCGGGACGCCCGAGGTGAATGTAGAGGCTTAATGGAGTCGGTAGGTACTACTCTTCTCTGTAAGCAAGTCACTCGGCTGTGAAGTACATGGGTGACGATACGGAAAGAAACACTTCGCGGAGCTGAGATTTCAGAAGCGTCAGTACCTAATTACTGGGGCAAGTCTCTCTCTCTCTCTCTCTCTCTCTCTCTCTCTCTCTCTCTCTCTCTCCTCTCTCTCTCTGTCTCTCTCTGTCTCTCTCTCGCTCTCTCTCTCTCTTCTCTCTCTCTCTCTCTGTATGTGTTCTCTTAAATCTCACTCCCAACCTTTCTCCATCCTTCCAACGAACGCGTACATTTATTGTCAGTCACGCACACTGACACACATATAATAATTATGTGGCTTGTCAAGTTTAACCCTTTGACTCCTGCACCCTGTCCACCAGCATTCAGCATTGTCAACCATGCTGGTAAAGCAAAAACTTAACCCTTTGATTCCTTCACACTATCCTCCAGCTTTCTCCAGGAAGCTTCAAGGATAGGGTAAATTAGTCATGCAGAAAGCTGGAGGATAGGGTGAGGGAGTCAAAGGGGTTAAGTTTTTGCAGTTGGCGGACAGGATAGGGTAAAAGAGTCATACAGGAAGTTAGAGGATAGGGTGAGGGAGTCAAAGGGTTAAGTTTTTGCAGCTGGCGTATAGGGTGCGGGAGTCAAAGGGTTTAATGCAAATACCTACGCCTACGCTACTCTCTCTCTCTCTCACACACACACACACACCACACACACACACCACACACACACAGAAGAGAGAGAGAGAGAGAGAGAGAGAGAGAGAGAGAGAGAATACATACACAGACACACACACAATCTCCCAGTTTCAATACAAAAATTGCCTCAAAGATAGGTTGACATAATACAATAGGCTGGAGCAATCTAGAATAGATGTGAAAAAGCAGTCACAGCACAAACGATCGGAGACTGTTTCTGCACATGGATCCTGGATCGGTACCCGGAATGCTGATACGAGTACTGTATACAGCAAGCACAGTACCCTTTTCTAACCGCATTCATGCCAGTCGTGGTTACTGCACATAATCCATTGTTGCTAGGAAATAACGTGTCTTAAGACTGTTTTCTTTGGATCAACAACACTTTCACATCGTGATTTCACAGGGACGTATCGATATACGTCCCAGGTTGGATACGTCCCAGGATGGATACGTCCCAGGTTCGTTGTGTCCCAGGTTCGTTGCGTTCCAGGTTCGATACGTCAGAGGTTCGATACGTCCCAGGTTCGATGCGTCTCAAACACACAACACACACACACACACACACACACACACACACACACACACACACACACACACACACACACACACACACACACACAGAGAGTCTAATATCACTTATAGTGAAAAGACGTTAAATCAAAGAACGAACACACATACACACACACACACACACACACACACACCACGCACGCACAACACACACACACACAAACACACACAAACACACACACACACACACACACACACACACACACACACACACACACACACACACACTGGTATGTCAGTGGGTGCGAAGCCAGGGAACACAGAAACACAGATTCGGGAAACATTGTGTGGGAACATGAGCGCAGACCGTGGTAGGTATTACACGGCAGATGGTCGGTGCTCTCTCTCTCTCTCTCTCTCTGTCACACACACACACACACACACCACAACACACACACACACACACACACACACACACATATATACACACACACACACACGCACGCATACACACACGCACGCCGCACACATGCACGACGCGCCGCTGCTCGGGCGATAAAAATACTCGACACACGCAGCAAAAAAGAGAGACGTTTTGTACCTGGGACGTATCGAACCTGGGACGTATCGATACACATCCGATTTGACCTGACTTGTGCAACGCTCAAGGCCTAAAACCTGTTCGTAGGTCCTTTATGTGGAGTGGTCAACGCCAGGGCCATCTCCTTAGATTATGTTTGCGAATGCATTGATATGTGTATTTAATTTTCTTTTCCTTTTTTTTTTCCTGTTGAAATATTGTGTATGTTTTGAAACGGTTATAGCCCTGATATGGCTCTACGCAGTCGGCTGGGGTTTAAACAAAAAATAACAATAGGGGCTACATGATCGATGTGGAGTCATGTGTGTTTTAGCACTACAGTCATAAATTAACAATTTTGACAGGTTAGGTGGTATAACGTCGGTAGGTCCTTCTAGCCAAAACTGCATTCAAGAAGATGACAGGCATTCTTCCAACAAATGCCTATCAATTAACATCAGAAAGAGAGTTCTTGAATGTTATATAGAACCAATACTGTTGTACGGATGTGAGGCGTGGACAGTCAACAAGCAAAGCTAGAACAAGATTGAGGCAGCCGAGATGTGGTTTCTAAGAAAAATGTTGAGAGTTCCATGGACAGCAAAGAAAACAAACGAGACAGTCTTGATGGAGGCAGACACAAGTAAATCATTCATAAGGAAGATTAGGAACAGACAGGCAACATTTGTAGGCCATTTCATGAGGAAGGGGGATTTGGAGCACCTGGTCACAACGCGAAAGCTGGAGGAAAAGAGAGCATCAGGTAGACCCAGAGAGAAAATGCTGGACGGACTTGCAGAGTGGCTGGGGACGGGTGGGGGTGGGGAGATGCTTGGGGCAACGAGAGATAGAGGCAGATGGAAGTCCATGATCGCCAACGCCATGCGGCAGGGCACCTGATGATGACGATGAGGTTCTTCTAGTGATTGTCCAGACGACATTTGTCTGGCAGGCTGTTCCAAGGTGTTGATGACACGTTGGCAAAAAAAGTTCCCGCATGTTTTGAGCCTGAGTCTGTTGTTCTGGAACTTAAGCGAGTTCCCTCTGGAAGTCTTTAGTTATTTAAGCTGGTGGAGCTTTGGGCTGTCGACATTGTTGAAGCCATGGAGGCACTTGTCGGTTTCATTCATATCACCCCTACAACGACAATGGCACAGGATCGGTAGACAGAGCGCCTTGACTCTTTCCAGGTAGGATCTGTCCTTTATTGATGCCAAAAAATTTCCAGGTAGGATCTGTCCTTTATTGATGCCAAAAAATTTCCAGGTAAGATCTGTCCTTTATTGATGCCAAAAAATTCCGGGTAGGATCTGTCCTTTATTGATGCCAAAAAATTCAGGTAAGATCTGTCCTTTATTGATGCCAACAGTTTCCAGGTCGGATCTGTCCTTTATTGATGCCAACAGTTTCCAGGTAGGATCTGTCCTTTATTGATGCCAACAGTTTCCAGGTAGGATCTGTCCTTTATTGATGCCAACAAATTCCAGGTAGGATTTGTCCTTTATTGATGCCAACAGTTTCCAGGTAGGATCTGTCCTTTATTGATGCCAACAGTTTCCAGGTAGGGTCTGTCCTTTATTGATGCCAACAGTTTCCAGGTAGGATCTGTCCTTTATTGATGCCAACAGTTTCCAGGTAGGGTCTGTCCTTTATTGATGCCAACAGTTTCCAGATAGGGTCTGTCCTTTATTGATGCCAACAGTTTCCAGATAGGGTCTGTCCTTTATTGACGCCAACAGTGTCCAGGTAGGATCTGTCCTTTATTGATGCCAACAGTTTCCAGGTAGGATCTGTCCTTTATTGATGCCAACAAATTCCAGGTAGGATCTATCCTTTATTGATGCCAACAGTTTCCAGGTAGGGTCTGTCATTTATTGATGCCAACAATGTCCAGGTAGGATCTGTACTTTATTGATGCCAACAGTGTCCATGTAGGATCTGTCTTTTATTGATGCCAACAGTTTCCAGGTGGGATCTGTCCTTTATTGATGCTAGCAGTTTTGTAACTCACCTCTGGACATCTTCCAGTTCGCTGCAGATAGTCTCATGATGTGGTTGCTATACAGCATAACCGTACTCCAGCACTGGTCACACAAGGCTCTTGAGGTATTGGACAAATGTTTCACTGGTCAGGTGATCAAAGGACCTTCTGATGATGCCAACAATCTTGTTTGCCTTGGCAGTACTCTGCTCCACATGTTGTATGAAGGTGAGTTATTTTCACTGACAACTCCAGAGTCTTTCTTTGAGTCACATCCTGCCAGTACCAGAGTGCATCTGGTGCCATCACAATTCTGTCCTGTCAAATAGTACACTGCCTCACCTGGGCCTTCTGTTCCCTAGCTTCAGGACACTTCACTTTTGGTGGGTGGAATCTCAGCATCCACTTCCAGGACCATACTTCAAGCTTTCCTAGATAGTCCTGCCGTGACTTGGCTGCCCTTTATTGTCACTCCTGATATACAACGTTGTATCATCAGCAAACAAGTAACATCGAAATCATTGTTGGCAGGCAGGTCACAGATGAAGATGATAAATACCATTGGGCCAAAGACGCTTGTGTGGGGGATGCTAAACGTGATGGTGGCTCGCCATGGTGTAGTGGTTAATGCAACAGACTACTGACTGGAAGGTTGTGGGTTCGAATCCCCATCAGTCCCTTCAAAAATCATTGCGGGATTTTTCGGCTCTAACCGGCTCCTACCCAGAGTTGGGCGTGCTATGGGCTCGTTGGGAAGACTGGGACCAAACAGTCGAATCTCACCCACTTCACGGATGCGTCATTGAAAGTGTTGCTCAAATCTTCTGACCAGCACAGCAAGTGTCTGTATCTCTCAGGCCTGGCTGATGCCAGGATCTATTACGATACTAAGCGTAGAGTACAGCCCTGTCACGATGTCTCAATCCTAGATGGAACTCCATAACATCATGATTATCATCCTCATCGACATCATCATCATTGCATTATAAAAAAACAAAACAACAACAAACAAACAAACAAAACAACATGATGGTGGCTTCCTTAGATATGGAGGCATTGACTAGTACCCGCTGCAGCCTATCTGTTGAAATAGCCCCTATCCACTTGAGAACTTTGCCTGTCATGCCATGTGCCGCCACTTTAAGGAGGAATCTGCAGTGATGGACTGTGTCAAACACCTTCTAAAAATCCATGTATACTGCATCTATGTTCCCTCCTTCATCCAGGATGCCTGCCCACTCATCTAGAACCTTAAGCAGCTGTGTGGCACAAGACCTACGGGAAACAAATCATTGTTCCTTGCTGATGAGACCTGAGACGTCCATGTGAATCATGACGCTGTTTCTGATGATATTCTCCATGCATTTGCAGATGACGCATGTCAAGTTTATTGGGCGTTATCTTAGTCGCTTGTCTCTGACCTGCAGCCCTTCCTGAAGGTCGGGGATACTGTTGTTAGGCGACACTCATCTGGGATTTGGGCGGGCCCCAGTAGGTTTGAGCGTCGGATTCACATGCTAATGGTTGTGGGTTCGAATCCTGGGGTACGCTACATTAAAACTGGCCTTCTTAACATCCCATCTTAACATCGTTGTTGTTCTGGTGATGTCAGTATTGGATTAGAGAAGTCCCCCTTCCCACACTTCCCTGGGATGGTTATCCCCGTCGGCCATATCACCTGAGGTGGGTGTCGACGTAAAAACTGAACCAAATCACACACACACACACACACACACACACACACACACACACACACACACACACACACACACACACACACACACACACACAACACAACACACACACACACACACACACAAATCATCTAGGATTTCTGCACAGTTCAAAGACATGGATTATGGGATGTACCAGTATATCTGCAGCTCTTGCAAATATCAACAGACTGATTCCATCTGGTCTAGAGGATATTCCTGTGTGTAGGCTTGCCAACAGTTTATTGATCTCTTCTTCTGAGATCTTGATGTCGTTGAGTTCTTGTTGGTAGTTGTAAGTTGGTGGGTCTAATAGTGGGCCTGGAACTCTTCGGTAAACATTCTCTGGAAGAGCTTATTTAGCGATTCTGCTTTTTCTTGGTTCGTTCTGGTTCTAATTCTGCATTGTATTTTCAGATCAGATACTTCTGACCTCGACGTTGTCTTGGAGTTAGACTTAATGAAATTCCAGAACACCCTTGGGTTGTCCTTGGATTCTTTTGCCATAGTATTTTCTTGCTTGATCTTTGCTTTCTGGCATTTTGTTCTGTGTCTGGTTCTTTGCTTTTATGTAGATTTGATAATCCTGATCATCTCTTGCCACCCTCTGAAAACGTGTTTTTCTCCGAACTAATGATAGTCAATCTTTGTGTGCATCCATCCTTCCCCTCTACGACCTGTGGGTCATGACTGTGGGGTGGACCTGGAGACTGCTGCTTGGAGCTTCTGCTTGAAAGAAACCCACACTTCACCAACTGAACACCCAAACAACTCCTTCTCCCTGTCAACCCTCTGACAGGTTCCGTTTCAGCAGGCTGAAGTCAGTCCTGGCACAGCTGTGGCATGTCATTCTTGGAGTTTCTTCATAGGGAAAATTCATAATAATTATGAGCACAAAGTGTTCACTTTTTTCCTATCATGTATGTTGTGCAAATGTCTTCTACAATGTCTTCTCTGTCGGTAAAGACCAGACTCACTGTGTTTGCGCGCTGTCCCTCTCTGAGACCGGCTCAGTCAGAAAAGCATCTTGAGCTGCTTTCAGACAGACAATTATCGGGTGATTAGGTTCTGCTTTATTTTGTTCTTAGCCCCGTTGACCACAGGTGAGTTATCACCCACCCCCCACCCCCACCCCAGCAATAACAAGTTAAGAACTTTCGTTTTAGTAACTTCCTGAACGAATTGCTGTTTTCTGGGGTGCTTGTGGGCTTCAGTAGATGAGACCCATCAAAAACCTTTATGCTGTTCATCTAGCAATACTCCACAAACTTTGTCTCTGAAAAGTCATGCTGAGCTAGGCTCTCACAGAGTTCCCTTGCACGTAAAGCGCTGTATATCTTCCTGGTTTTCTAAGGTCATGAAACAGTTCATACCATTCAACTGGTATTTCAAATTCTTCAGTGTCATGCCCACAGGTTTTTTTTGTTTTACTTCTGTGATGCCAGTGATAATGGGTTGATGTAATTCAACCAGTGCCTGGAGTTCTGTTCTCTTCTTCACGAGTTGATCAAAGTTTCTGTGTACACAGGTGCAGTTCCTCAACATATTTACAGTGTGCTGACCAGAAAAGTGGGATAAGAAGAACTGCTATCAAAACTTTTTTTTTACATTCTTTCCCTGTTGTTTTCCTACTTTCCTCTTTTTCCCTCCTCCTAAAGGTCAGGTACTTCCCAATGTTCATGACTCAGTCTCAGTTTCCAGCATATCCAGAGAGTGCTGCTACCTGTGAGACTGTTGCTTCTTGCTCCTCAATTCCTGAAAAAGTTCTTGACTTTCTGCCTATCTTGTGGAGTGAGATCTTTTCGAAGCCCATCTTCACGCAGATTCTTGAGTCACCACCTTTCCCAGTTTCTACTTCCTGGCTTTGTGGTAGGTTTTCAAAACCTGGTCTCTGATTCCTTCTGATTGAAAGGTCAGTTCAGCTGATTTGGTTTTCTTAATTTTAGGTCCTTTCTATGCGACGATAAACTCACTTAAATTTCATGCAGCAACTTTTCTATTTGTATCACGTCCTCTCTTTTTCCTTTCTCTCTATCTTTTGGGTTGCCTTCTGTGAGTCTGAAGAAAACGATATTATTTTTCCTTTTCTTTTTCATTCTCTCTTCCAGTTCTGCTATTTTTTCCTTTTCTCTTGAAGACATAAAAGTTCCTGACATCAGCAATAAGAATACTTTCTCTTTTTGACAACTTTCTGATCTTCTACAGAACATATATCCTGAGTTACTTGTCGACAAATTTCTTTTACGGTTTCAACCAAACATCGCTGGTAGGAATTTGTCATTTTTGTATGTTTGCTATTGATTCACATCGGATACAAGTTGTGAAAGATTTTCTACTTTCCATTCCAGATGAAGAACACCACCTAAATACTTTACAGCTACTTTATTGCACAGTTCTGAGCAGTACCAGTAAGGGTAACTCCTTCGTATTATCTTTCTTTATGAGTTCATATGTGTCACTGTCTATGTTTTCACAGGCAGCGTTTTTCTTAGTTGTAGTTCCTAGACATAATAATAATAATAATAATAATAATAATAATAATAATAATAATAATAATGTTTATTTATATAGCGCATATTCCATGCAAACATGCTCACCAGCGCTTTACATTTCGCAAAACAAAAAATGTTCACAACTACGTATACAATGAGAAAACAACCACCATCAAAGCTACACAAGTAAGAAGATACATCAAAAACACAGAATATTCAAGTTCAAACACTGACTTACGCAATGAAACAACAACAGACCTTTCGTAATAATAATAATAATAATAATAATAATAATAATGAGCATTTATATAGCGCACAGTCCAAAAAATTGCTTCTGGCGCTTTACAAGTACACACACACACACACACACAGACACACACACACACACACACACACACACACACACACGCACGCACGCGCGCGCGCACGCACACACACACACAAACACACACACACACAACATACACGATCGCAGGTTGTCAATATCATAAGCATAAAGAAGAAGCACCACGAAGAGGAGAAGTCAGCACGAGAACAGATGTGTTTTGAGTGAGGTTTTGAAAGAGGTAATAGACTCTGCGTGCCTGAGAGGAGTTGGTAGGGTATTCCACGTAGTGGGAACCTGGTAAGAGAAAGATCGTTGGCCATAAGTTTTTGTCCTCACAGAGGGAATGCGGAGAAGTCTAGTGTCAGATGAAGAGCGGAGAGAGCGAGAAGGAGTGTAAATGTGAACAAGTTCAGAGAGGTATTCAGGGCCAGTGCCAGAGACAGCATGGTAGGTCAGTGAAGAAATTTTGTAAAATCTATCCTGTCTGAGATGGGAAGCCAGTGAAGTGAGTGAAGCAAAGGAGAGACATGTTCAAATTTAGAGGACCTACAAACCAGACGGGCGGCATTATTCTGTATTCGTTGAAGTCTATGTAAGAGATGTTTAGGAAGTCCAACCAAAAGAGAGTTGCAATAGTCAAGTTTAGAGAAGATGAAAGCACAGACTAGAGTTTTAGTAGCGTCAGCAGACAGGAGGTGGCGGACAGAGCTAATCTTCCGAAGTTCAAAGTAAGCACTTCTACAAACATTTGAGATGTGTTGCTGAAAAGAGAGGGTTTGGTCAAGAGTGACCCCAAGACTGCGAACAGCGGAAGAAAAGGGAACTGTGATATTGCCCATTTCAAGAGAAGTGGGCAGAGATGGTTGGCTGAGAAATTTCTTGGGGCAAGCTAGGAGGAGTTCCGTTTTGTCATCATTTAGCTGAAGTTTATTTTGTGTCATCCATACCTTCAGGTCTGAAATGCACCCCTGCGTCCGAGCCATCAGCCCATCAATTTCATTAATGGAAGCCGACTGATGAACCTGAGTATCATCAGCGAAGCTCTCATGTGACATGGCGTGACGACTGATGACATCGGACACAGGTGACGCATACAGCACAAAAAGCATGGGTCCCAGAACAGACCCTTGTGGGACGCCGGAAGACAGAACAGATGGTTCAGAAGAAACACCCTTCACACAGACAGTTTGAGTGCGATCGACTAGATAGGATTGGAACCAACTCAGAACAGAACCACAGATGCCAAAAGAAGTTTGAAGTCTGGACAGAAGGATAGAATGATCAATAGTGTCAAAGGCAGAGGAGAGATCTAAGAGAGCAAGAATGGAAACTCGGTCATTGTCAAGACCGAGAAGAATGTCGTTGACTATCCTCAGGAGAGCTGTTTCAGTGCTGTGTGATTGCCTGTATGCTGACTGGTGTGGATTCAGGAGGTGGTTGTGAGTGAGGTGGTCTAACAGTTGGGAAAGAACGATTTTCTCAAGAACTTTAGAAAGGAATGACAGATTAGAAACGGGTCTATAATTCTTTAAACAGTTCCGATCTAATGATGCCTTCTTTAAAAGTGGCCGAACAATTGCTAACTTAAAGATGGGTGGAAAACAACCAGAGGAGAGAGAAGTATTCATGACGTGAGTTATCTGGGGTAACAAAACATCAAGACAGTCAATGAGACAAGCTGTTGGCACGGGGTCAAGTTCACATGACGTTGGATTACAATTCAGACACATTTTCTTAACAAACTCTTCTGTGACTGGCTTAAAGACATGCAAATTAGGACCACGATATACTCTGTCATCGGGTACACGAACAGGGGGAACAACAGCAGAATCAAGTTTTTCACGGATCAAAGCAATCTTGCTTGCAAAAAAGTCTGCAAATATACCACATTAATCCTTTTTTGTGCTATCTTTCTCTGGCATTGTTATTCTTGGTCTTTCTTTAAGGTGGATTCACAAACCACTTCTGTTTCACTATCTGAATGCACGTAGAGATATACGGACTCAGATTGAAATTATGCTAGAATTACGGACTGAAATTACTCAGTGATAAGAATGGAGAAAAGACAGTTCCTATTCGCAACAGTTTCCCGCGATTTTCATCAAAAGTAGTAGAAAGCACCGTTCACTGTGTCCACTATCTTGTCATCCTCGAAATTAGTTGTATAACAGAAACAGCAATGTTACTGTTTAACCCTTTGACTCCTGCACCCTATCCACCAGATGCAAAAACTTAACCCTTTGACTCCCCCACCCTATCCACCAGCTTCCTGGGAAGCCAGTGGATAGGGTGAGGGAATCAAAGGGTTAAGTTTTTGCTTTACTCTCATGGTTGGCAATGCAGGATGCTGACGAACAGGGTGCGGGAGTCAAAGGGTTAAACTGCTGCCGTGTGTGTGTGTGTGTTGTGTGTGCGTGCGTGCGCGTGCGTGCGTGTGTGTGTGAATGCTGACACAGCTGCTTGTTATACCTATCTCCGCTATAGCCTGTCTGTATCACTTCGTCCATGTCATGTGAACTTCATCTGTGTGGAACTCTTGTGTACATGCCACGTCTTTCAGCTTGCTGGTGACTCCAGAACAGAACATCTACTAGACTGCCTGAGCAGTCACTGCTCCATTTTTGATACAAAACCATTCATCTGCGGTGAAGAGTGTGGCGCCCCTCCGTCTCTTCTGCCATCACCCCAATCATCTCTTGCAGTCTCTTGTTACAGCCAACACCTCGATCCATAATCAAAACCTCCTGTGAACGGCTCTCTCTCTATAATTTCCAGGATTACGGCAAAATACAGCTTCCTGTATATATCCTCTGGTTTTCCTTTCTGTATTAACTCAGGGGCTTTCTTTTCAATGAAACACAGAAGACCAGAAAAAAAGAGACGTCCATGTCTTTCTCCACATACGGCAATTTCAGGAACTTCTCTTTCTGGTCATCTGTTCAATGTGGTATCCAGGGCTTGGGCAATTTGACAACTTCAACTTAGACGCCAGCCCTGAAATCGATCAAGACAGTTTCCCTCAGCAGTGTCAATGGTTTCACCAAACATTATGTAACATCAATCAAAGAACATAACTCTTGAGAGTCACGTAGGAATTATCTCCCATGTTGTAGAACTTCTCAAATTTAACACAGTTTGCGCTACCCATTCAGCTAGCATAGAAGCAGATACAAAGCACAAAAACCGTAAGCTCAGAACACTCACATGGGAGATAATTCCTACGTGACTCTCAAGAGTTATGTTCTTTGATTAACATAAAAATTCTCCCTGCTTCCCTCTTATTTTTTATGTAACATCGTTCAGAGTGTGCTATCACCTGCGTATTCTGTTCTGTTTTGTTGAGTTTAAAGTCCAATCACTCTCAGAGTACATGAGGATTTGCTATAAAAATGTTGCTAAAAGAAGTCTTGAAACATTTTGGGTTGCACTGTGAGATACTGATGCTTTTGTCGGATTCTCTGCAACTGCAGGAAAACCATTATGTTCTGTTTTGTTGAGTTTAAAGTCCTACCACTCTCAGAGTACACGAGGAATAGCTATCAGAATTTTGCTCAAAGAAGCCTTGAAACATTTTGGTTGCACTGTGAGATACCGATGCTATTGTCGGATTCCCTGAATCTTTTATGGACCTGTGTATTACCCCCACTGACATACAAATCTGTGGGATACTTATTCCTTGAGATCCCATTTCCCATTTCTGTGTATTCCATGCAGTGGTTGATGGCCATTGCGTTTCCAACATAGTTAGGCCACATCCAGGCCACAAGAGCCGTGGACTCTACATCTTGACCTTCAGTGTAGCAGATAACATCCGTGTCCAGAAGAGAGATTCTGGCGTCATCAAACTCTGCTGAAGAATACTCAGGGCATGTTCTTTGTCCCGAGCAGTGTGCAAAAAATCCAGTCCAGGATGATATATATATATATATATATATATATATATATATATATATATATATATATATATATAATAAATACGGCAGGGATTGGACAAGACACGCCATCTTTGATGATGCCATCAAAAGCTTGGTATCGCTGCTCTCAAAACCAACAGCCCAGTCAGTAATTACCATCTTGCTGAGACGATTTTTTCTGTCAACTTACGTAGTCCTTTCGCTTCAGCTTCTTGCCCAACTTGAATTCTGTCGGACTCCGTCAGTAATGTGGGCAAAAAAAAAAAAAACAAAACAAGCAGCTTCATGTTTTGGTGCACCTCATTTTCAAATTGATTCTTGATCGTTTCGACAGCACAGCTTTATGATCAATTTCACAAAAACGATTCCACATGATTTATGCAGAAACAAGAAAATGCATTCGTCTGCTTAACCAATCAAACACAGCGTTGCATCCGATCACGGTATTTCTCATCCGGGGATCAGGATGTGTACAACACAGCCATTTTGCGAGTTATCAATGAAATCGTAATCGAGTTGTTGATGTTTTGAGGTTTTGCTAGTGATCGCGGGAACCAGAATGCAAATTGTACATTACAGGATTCTGCAACATTCACTTATATGTGTGTTACACGTATTGATGTGCGGTACTGCTGAGACTTCTTCATGATCTTTGCGCTCAACAGGATTGTGTGTTCTGCAAGTAAAACAACATTGAAAATGACACAGATTCGAGGTCTTCTCAACGGATTGTTTCTGTTGATTATTTTTTCAGATCTACGTGCATACAGCAGTGAGTCTTGCTTTTCACATTCTGATAGATTTACTTTTGCAATGCATTCGAAATATAGATACTTGCAAAGCAGATGAAAGCTGTATTCATTCATTCCATTGCTCGTTCTCCGATACTTGTGATGAGTCCAATTCTTGAGGGGTGGTGGGGGTTGCTCTGTGATGTAAGAATTAATCAATATCATGTATCATTTCAGACTACAAAATCGCTGATTGTATGAACACGGTAGACTTTTCGGCGACTTTTGTAATATTTGTTTAAGCTTTGGCTGGTGGTGAAAGAATATCAAATGCGATTGTTTTGATTTAGCTCACTGAGGCCGAGGGTACTGCGATAGTCTCCGTGTTAGTGTGGCAGCGTCAAGTGAATTTTTCACATTGCAACAATCACATTCTTACTCTTAGGTCTCTCATCTTCTGTTATTTATCACTTTGCATTGTAACCGTCACACAAGGAACACACACGCATACCACACTGGCATTGTTAGGCACGTTTTTATAAAAAGATCATTGGCAGTAAAATTTGTCGAAGTGAAGTTTCTTGGTAGTTTAGATTTGTAATATGAGCATTCTCACATAGCCTATATAGCTATTGCAAAGTCAAAACTGAAAAGACAGTCAGGCCATGTTATAATCTCCCTTTTAAAAATTTTTTTTTTTTATAAAAAAAGGTCATTGTTGATTGTATTTTTAAATGAAAGAAATGGGATCTGTTTGTAACACAAGCATTTTATATTGCATAGATCTCCATGCAGGTGAGAAACTAAAATAGACCTTGAACTGCTTAGGCTTAGTTTTTAGGCCTATTTTTCATAGTTGCATTAGACAAAGATAAAAATAGAGTTTGGATAGCATGATATATTTAACCCTATTGATATTACAAGCCTAGGCCCCTTAACATTTAACAAATTAAAATAATTTTTTTGGCATATATAGCCTAGGCCTAATATTATATGATAGGATTGGATAGGAGAGAATATGATAGACCTGTAACATAATAGCTTGCTCTTTATAACAAAAATTCAATCAAGCTATTTATAACAAAAATTCAATCAAGTTTTAATACATTCAAAATATGAAAAAGAACTTGATCTGCAAGTATCCTAAGAAATATGCTGAGATGTAGATAGATTTATCGGTTAGCCTACAAGATAGAATCAAGCAGCCTCAGTTTGTGAAGTAAGATTATCTTCCATCTCATCTGGTAAAAACAAAAAAGTACTGTTTTTTTTAAAGTGTTAACTTTTAGTGAAATGTTTGAGATCTTGTAACACTTCAATAATCAATGTGCATTGTGTCCCACTTTGTGATCCAACATGTTGCTTCAAAGTAAAGACTTAAGACAGCCAGGATGTTTGCTTGTGTACACGTTAATAATTTTTTAAGGTCACCTATGATGGGTTCCATTGTTGGGAACAGAGATCCAGAGTGAGGAAAATGAAACGTTTTCTGAGCATGGAATGATTCATTACAAATTTGAGGAAGTTTTTTTCAATATATAGATAACATATAAGAACAGAAATTATTTGGGACTGTTGTACTAATACTTTACTTTTTCCTGTAGTCAGTGTGTTTAATCAGCTTATTGAAGATGCTGAAAACCACATGCTTGCTGTACTATAGTATACACTGTGATGATATTCTCTTAATGGCTGAGGCCATATCTTTAAACATTTATTTTGAAGAAGAAAATTAGATGTAACAATGAAACCAACTTTTCTTCTTGCAGCTGTATTAAAAAAAAAATTGATTCCTTGGATTTTTGATAATTTTTGTTTCAGCCATTGTAATTATGAAGATAAGATGGTCTAGAAGGAGAGTATCAGTCACTGTGACTTTGAAAAAGTTTCAAGAATATGAAATAAAACGTGACATGCACCTAGGGCAGCGGTAGACTGTCACAACTGCAAAA
The DNA here is from genome assembly GCA_030674185.1 of Monoplex corrugatus. Taxonomy (NCBI): domain Eukaryota; kingdom Metazoa; phylum Mollusca; class Gastropoda; order Littorinimorpha; family Ranellidae; genus Monoplex; species Monoplex corrugatus. The sequence continues at coordinate 8,217,846 of JAPXFY010000023.1, forward strand.
AAGATTTTGATTATCACCAGTAGTTTCCGACAATGTCCCAGTCACCTGTTCACATACCTTCTCGAGTAGGGCTGATTTCAGCTCTGTTTTAATCCAGGTAACTCTGTTTATGATGCCTTATTTTTACAACTTTTTCCTTCCCACATTCTTAACCAAAGTTTGGTAAAAATCTGTTTATATCTAGCTGAGAAACTCATGTCCACACATTTTTGTCACAGACACTGAGACAGACACACTTGTACAAAAAGTTTTTCTGACGGATAGCATACACACTGGCACACTTATGCACATCTTTCAGTGGATATGAAATAATCTGCTTTTCAGTTGAAGCGGGAGATTTAAATGTAGGTGTGCTTGCCCAAATGCATCAGTGGAAGCAAATTCTACATCAGGGAATGTTGTGTTTGTGTGTGTGTGTGTGTGTGTGTGTGTGTGTGTGTGTGTGTGTGCGTGTGTGCGTGTGTGCGTGCGTGTATAAGACTGGATATTCTGAGCCCTGTAAGTGTAACATATTACATTTCAGTCATGGCAGTAGTAGATCCAGCGCTTAATACAAAATGCAAAACGGTTTTCTGAAAGAATTGATATCAGAAGACCAAGTTACCATAGTATCTGCTATCAAGTGCCTCGTTGTACTAACAACTCTTGAAGTATGAGATTGGAGGTCTGCCTTTCTTCTTTTTTGCCACTGGTTTTCCTTGAAAGATGGTTGCCTTGAGGTCCCTGTTCTTGTTGCATGATACATGGTCAATGTATTTTAGTGCTTCTCTTGTTGATGTCTGCTAGTAGTAGTTTTTTAAAGGTATCAGGTTCTTCCTTGACACTTTCTTTCTAAAGTTCTTCTGTCTGTCCATTTGACATGTAGTACTTAGTCTCTGATAAAACCACATCTCTGCTGCCTCAATTCTTCTGCAATCAGTTTTTCTCAGAGTCCAGGCTTCACAGCCATAAATCATGACTGGCCAGAGCAAACATTTTAAAAGTCTCTCAGGCCATTTGGTATGCCTCTGTCTTTCCAGATGTTGAGTTGGACCATTTTTTGCTTTGCCATTCCAATTCTTATTTTGATGTCTTAGGAGCAGGTTCCATCATCAGTTTTTACAGAACCAAGATATTTGAAATCCTTAACATTTTCTAAAGGAACCTTGTTAATTAAGATGTCATGATTGTTTTCAGTGTCTTTGCCTTTGATGTGTAGCACTTTTGTTTTCTTGGCGTTAAAGTTTAGGCCAGCCTTTTTGCCTGCTGCATCTACCCTGTATAGAATTCTTTTTATGCTGGAAATGTCCTTTAACAGCGCAGTATCTACAGCATAGTGCAGGTTTGTATGATTTTTTTCCTCCCATCTTTGTGCCCATGCCTTCTACATCAGCGTCTCTCATGACTTGTTCGTGTAGATGTTAAAGAGATATGGTGATAGGATGCACCTTGTCTAACTCCCTTGTGGATGTTGAAGAATTCACATTTCTGATTGTTCCATCCAGCTGTAGCCTTTTGGTCTTTATGTATTGAGGCAATTAATGTAATGAGGTGTTTGGGAACTTTTAGCCCATTTTGACTATAGTATTGAACAGGTGGAGATTAATGACGCTGTCAAATGCTTTGCTATAGTCTATGAAGGTGACAAAAGCTTCTTTTTCAGTGCATTTTATTTTTTCTATGATTGTTTGTAACTCAGATAACATGTCAGTTGTGCCTGTGTTGGATCTGTAGTCGCCTGGCAGTCAGATAGTTCTTCTATCTTGGGCTTCAATTTGTTGAGAACAAGTATAAGCAAAATCATACACACAGTGAAAAGCGTTGAAAATAAATGTTATGAAAATATTCTTGTGATTAAGATGGGCCGTGAACGGGCCTTATTTTGTGCTGTAGGTGGGATTGAACTTGAGACAATGGATCTGCAGTCGACAGCTGTACTGCTGTATCAGTTCAAATGTAGATTTGGCCAGAATACAATTTATTGACTTCGACTAATAGATGTAGTTTCGGAGTTTTTCTTTTCGGTGTGGAACTAGTGACTGAGACTTGAACTATGCCTGAAACTTAATGATTTAACAAACAGAATGTTGTTGATGTCAGTTTCATCTAGAAATCTATATTATATTGCCTTACTAGTTTTTGGTCTCTTTAAAACATAATGGATAGTGTGTCTGTCATTTATGTCTAGTTATGACAACTCTTCAACATTTGGAATTAATTTGTAATGTCATGTCTTAATTTCTTTTTAGTTGGCAGTTTCCCGGACCAAGATCTTTCCTCAGCAGCAAGGACTCGAGACTTGTCAGAGCCAGAGTTCATCGGCACAGAGAAATGTGAAAAATATGATAAAGTATGTAACTCAGCGACTAAAGAGTGCAAATGGATCACGGGCGTGGAGACATGCCAGCCTCCTGCCAGCTCAGGCTCTCGGAGTCTCTGCTATGCATCCTGGCGGAACAACTCAGAGGGCTTCCACTTTGTCAAGAAAGGATGTTGGATGAACGAGGTCAACTGCTATGGAGAACGGAAGTGTCTGAACCAGGGGCCTCCAGTGCGGGACATCTATTTTTGCTGCTGCGAGGGTGACATGTGCAACAGCAACATCATGTTTCAGAACTTGGTTAGTCCCGTTGCTGAAGATGACCTCACGACCCCGCTGACACCTGTACGTAAAGATAGCGAGTCGCAAGTGAAGAAGGCGATTTTGTATTCCTTGGTGCCCATCTGTGGGGGTGCTGTCATTGTGGTGGCCCTGTTCTTCATGTGGAAGGTGAGTAGTTGTGTGTGTGTTTTGTGTGTGTGTGTGTGTGCGTGTGTGTGTGTGTGTGTGTGTGTGTGTGTGTGTGTGTGTGTGTGTGTGTGAGTGAGTGTGTAGTTAATTTCATTATTGATTTCTTTATCTAGACTTTTATAGTCTTCAGTTTTGACCTAATGTTTAATTATTTGAACTAAAATCATTTAAAAAAATATGTCATACAAATTGAATGTTGCTGCCCAGTGAGTGGTTACTTGGGCACATAAAGAAAACTTTCTCTGTTTTAATTTATTTTCATTTTTTTTTTTCACTTTCAAAAGAAAATTGTGTGCCAGCTTCCATTGCCTTGTTACAGCGACACCGACAACACATGTACAGTGGGCACCAACAACTGCCGACAGTGGAGCCAGGTTATGTGGTCACCCCCTCCCAGTCGTCCTTCAACTTGGACAAGGTGGAACTGCTTGAACTTCGTGCTCGTGGCAGGTTTGGCTGTGTCTGGAAAGCTCAGCTGCTGAATGAGATTGTGGCTGTTAAAATCTTCCCCCTACAAGACAAGCAGTCATGGCTAAGCGAGCAAGAGATCTACAATCTCCCACAGATGTCTCATGAAAACGTTCTCAAGTGAGTGTTTATCTGCTGACGTTTTGTGTGCTTCTTTAGTGTACCAGCATGTTTCACTTGTTTGATGATATCTTTACCATAGAATCCTTTTGAGAGTGTGTGAATGTGTTTAAAGTAAGGCACTCTAAGACTATTTCATGACATACATTTTGCCTACTGGAGGATTTCTGTACATGTTTTTTTTTTATGGAATGAAAAAAAAACATTGCTTGTTAAGTCTGTTCTTTTGTCTTCATGCCTCTTGTAAAATAAATGTTACTTGGTGTTCATATGTTTATGTCTTCATACTAATACCCTTTTCAAGTGAGATACCAGATGCCATGACAGCATCTGTCATTTATCTTGCACTCTTTTTTTTGTTTAAGATCACTTGCTAAACAGCCTATGTATTCTGACAGTAATATGCTAAAATTGAAAGCAGAGTCATTCTTGTTTAGTTTAGCACAAACATCAACTTGTTACCATCTGTTTCACCCTGAAAAGTGTCAAATTTGAAAAAAAAGAAAAAATAATTGGCCAGTTTCACTTGTGAAATACTGATGGGTATTGCCATAGAGTTACTGGAGGTAAAGATAATTCCTTGTCCTTAACTGTACAAAGCTTGAATTTTGCTGATAGGAGGAAAAACACCTAGCTGTGATCAAAAACATGATAGCACTGGTAGGCTTATGTCTGCGACTGATGCTACTCCAAAATGGTTGTAATCGCAAGCATTGGAGCACCCTTAGTGGTAAAATGTGAAGGAAAGCGACGTTCCGAAAAATTAGACTGTCAGCCTGAACATGAATCGTCATATTTAAAATTTCTATGAAATATAGTTCTTCTCTTCTATTTTCCCTTTCTTTTAAAATGGTAATGATGTTTTCCCTTGTCTTAAGAGTATCACTGTGTAGTGACACTAGTGTGCTTATGCATATATATGTGTGGTGTGTGTGTGTGCGCGCGCGCGCGTGTGTATGTGTGCCTGCATGCATGCATCATTGCATGTGTGTGTGTGTGTGTGTGTGTGTGTGTGTGTGTGTGTGTGTGTGTGTGTGTGTGTGTGTGTGTGTGTGTGTGTAATTTACATTGCAAACATGTTCACATACAAGCACGCATGTATATTTGTAAACACAAATTTGTTTTCTTTCCGTAACACAGACATCTACTTGGACCAACATACATAACTCCTTGCCAGTGCATAGGGTGAGGGAGTCAATGGGTTAATTTTTTTCTGTTGGTGGATAGGGTGCGGGAGTCAAAGGGTTAATAACTTTGTGCAAAGGGATATTTCTGGCCAAAGCATGAGGACACTTTGGAGCAGAAACCATGGCGAGTTATCTGCGCCTATCCATTAATATGCGCAAAAAGTAGAATAAAATAGCCAGTTTTGTTTTGAAAGAAGGGAGAGCACTATTAAATAGAAAAAAATTCAGCTTCACAAACGTACCAAAGTTGTTTCCCTTCCAGTAATAGCTTTAGTATCAAAAATTGAGAAAAATTGTTGATCACCTGATGGCTGCTATGTACATTTTGACATCCACACAGCATTGGCTGCTAGGTGTCCGACAAGAATACATTGAGTAATAAGGTTAGGGATACAACACATATGAATCATTCACTGTCTTTCTCCTCAATTTACTGATTGGCCTCCAGACTACACATCCATGTACAGAATGTCAGCATTTTCATAACTGATTGTTTCAGTCATTTCAGTGAAAGAGTTCTTTATTACCACTTGTTTTTCTTTTGTTCACTGAGTGCATGATCAGGCTACATCTGGTGGTAAATGTGGCTGTTGTTGTTTTTTCTGTTTTTTCCAGTTTTTGTCAGCTACCATAGAGCTTGGTGATCAGAGTTGTTGTAGTCAGCCATGTCTCCTGATGCTCCAGTTGATAGCTCATCATTGTTGCAATATATGTTCAGCTGTCTGGTCTTCTTGACTGCAGGGGGATTGTTACAGGCATCCATTTGAAGTTGTGGTTCAAGTGGACATCCATCATCATCATCATCATGTGCCCTGCCGCATGGTGTTGGCGATTATGGCCCTCGATATGTGTCTATCCCTTGTCGCTGCAAATACATCTTTCACCCTCTCTGTCCTCAGCCACCCTGCAAGTCCATCCAATATTTTCTCCCTGGGTCTACCTGGATACTCTCTCTCCCTCCAGCTTTCCCGTTGTTATCATGTGTAACTCCCCTTTCCTCATAAAATGTCTTATAAATGTTGCTTGTCTTTTCCTAATCATCTTATCAGTGATCTTCTTGTGTCTGCCTCCTTCAAGATTGTCTCGTTTGTTTTCTTTGCTGTCCATGGAACTCTCAACATTCTTCTTAGAAACCACATTTCGGCTGCCTCACTCCCTCAGTCTTGTTCTGGCTTTGCGTGTTGACTGCCCACTTCTCACAGTCGTATAGCAGTATTGGTTAGATATAACATTCTAGAACTTACTTCCTGAAGTCATGGTAATCAGTAAAATATGGCACATCTTTGAGACAGGTTGATAAGTTTCAATATCTGGGAACGGTGATCTCACTAGACGGCAGATGCACATCAGATATAGCCAGCAGAATCGGCCAAGCCAAAACAACGTTGAAGAAGTGGGCATTAAGCCATTTATATCACTCATTTGCTGTCTGTCCTTAGTTTTCACAGCTGTTTATGTCACTCATTCACTGTCTTACAAGTTGCATTTGAATTTTTTTCAGATTCATTGCCAGTGAAAAGCGAGGTGACAAACTGTCAGTGGGCATAGAGCTGTGGCTTTTGACAGAGTTCCATGAGAATGGGTCATTAAATGATCACCTGAAGAGCCATGTTCTCACCTGGTCTCATTTGTGCAAGATTGCGGAGACCATGGCGCGGGGACTAGCCTTCCTGCATGATGAGATCCCAGCTACACAGTTGATGGTAAGTTTGCATTTCAGGTATATATGTTTATTACGATAATCAAACAGTAGTACTTTTGTCTGATCAGACAAAAGGATCAATTTTCAGGAGAAAAGGAGGCTGTATTTTTTATTGTTCAGTGATAACAGTAAAGTTTGAACCAATAACTTGTATGATTGCTTTCAGAGGAGGTGTCTTTGATAAGAGAGAAAGAAGAAGGAAGAGAGAGAGTTTTCACATTTTTTACTGCAGTATTAGAACGATAGATAGGTAGGTTTAGATTTGAAATATGGTCTACACTATTGACTCATTTTAACTTGGAAGAAATAGTAGTTACACAAGAAGAGTTGAAGGAATTCACTAACTTTGTAACGGTTAAACTAAGAGAGTGAATCTCTTACTTTAGCTTCAAGCTGACAGAAGGTTTCCTTTGCCTCAGCAGTGAATGAAGCCTGCAAAAGGGATGTTTTCATTAATACACACACACACACACACACAGACACACACACAGAAACCACACACACACACACAGACACACACACACACAAAAACACACACACACACACACACAACACACACACACACACACACACACACACACACACACACACACACACACAAGCATGACCAGTAATCGTCTCCTGTTATTTTGGCCTATTTTTTTTAGTTTATAAAATAGGTGAATGACTGTGCAGTGATTGTCATACTTGGATTTAGAATTATGATAACAACAGAAACAACAACAACAACAACAACAACAACAACAACAACAACAACAACAACAACACAACAACAACAGCAGCAAAACACCACTTGAAATTGCCTCTTTATGCTTCTGGCTGACAACATTTAAAAACACTTTTTTAAATTTTTTTTTTTACTGTTTTCTACCCCAACAGGGAACCAAGCCAGCCATTGCTCACAGAGACTTCAAATCAAAGAATGTGTTGCTGAAGGCAGATCTTAGTGCCTGTGTGGCCGACTTTGGCCTTGCGCTCAAGTTTGAACCTGGCAAAGAGCCTGGGGAGATCCATGGATTGGTATGTGCATATTTGTTTCTGTTGGGATTGTTTGTCCAGTGTTCCTTCTTTTTTTCTTGTCCAATTTTCTATGTCACCGTAATGACCACAGCAGCTGGGACAGTATCTACAATGTTATGATGATGGTGATTATGATGATGATGATCAGGCAATCCAAATGTCCGTGAATTCGCGGATATCCGCGAAAAGTGGGGAGGGGGGGGGGGGGGAGAAAAACAAACATTCCTTGACAGTATGGAGAACCGGGACTGGGATCACCAAAACTATTCAAAACAAGCCATAAGCGCATGCATGGTTTTACTTTTGCAACTGTCCGCCCGATTTGTGCATCCTCTTTCACAAGCGTCACTCTCTGTGTTCCATCGACGCATTGAAATATGAGTATATGTTGTGACTTTGTTCCACTAAATGCTTCCATCGCTGACATCGATGAACACCTCAAACATTGCTGAAGATCGCCGATAAAGCATACTGCAAACTTTGCCGCTCGGAAATCAGTTACAAGTCCGGCAGTAAACAAGCACTGGTTGATGACCTGAAAGGAAAGCAACACAACTACAGGCTCGGGACATCAAACGAAAATTTTCGTTTGTCAGGTGAGGCAAAAGAGAGTGAGGAAAAGTTGCATGCTTTGTTTATTGTTAACAACGCTTGTGCCCTTTTTTTCTTTTATTAACCCTTTGACTCCCGCACCCTGTCCACCAGCATCCTGCATTGCCAACCATGCTAGCAAAGCAAAAACTTAACCCTTTGATTCCTTCACCCTTTCCACCAGCTTCCTGCAGGAAGCTGGTGGAAAGGGTGAGGGAATCAAAGAGTTAAGTTTTTGCAGTTAATGGATGGGGTGCGGGAGTCAAAGGGTTAAAATACTTGATTCATCTTTCACCAGAGGGAGTTAAATTTCCATTTACTAGACTAAAATGCTTCAGCTTCTGGGGGCGACCCTTACCAGGGGCTCTGCCCCTGCACCCCCGCCAGGAGGCCTATGCGGCCCCCTGGACCCCCAGCATTTCTTCCTTGAAACACATTGCTGCTTGAATGGATTGCCTGGATGATGTAGACGATAATTATGATGCTGTAGAATGCCATGTAGAACTGAAACTCTATGCGGATTGCCAGAATATATCCTAGCGACAGCTAGGCCCAAGTGCTGCAGACACCTGCTGTGTTGGTCAGGAGATTTGAGCATCTTCAGTGACACATCCATGGAGTGGATGAAACTTGATTTTATGATTCCAGTCTTTCTAATGACAGGGTTCGCACAATCCTTAAAAGTCCTTAATTTTTAGGGCATGCTTTTTAAGGCCTTAAAAGTCCTTAAAAATCAGGCTTTTGCTGAAAGGTCTTTAAAAAGTCCTCAAGTTTTGTCACTGCCTATGATTTTTAATAAAGCCTGTGTAAAATCTTGAGTTTGTAAAAAAAAAAAAAAAAAAAAAAAGGTTGAAATTGAATTGAAAAAAAAAGAAAGTCTTGAGTCGGAGTTAAGATCGACGATCTCACCGATACGTCGTCTGCTATAGGTCAAAACACCAGAGTTACGGGCCTTCATGGCGCATGCGCGTACGTGAAAGGATGTTCCACCATTTTGAAAATGAGAAGTCAACATGCCGGGGAAGTGTTTGTTTAACGTGGTTTGGCTGGAAAAAGATGAATACAAAGAATGGCTGCAGGCAGACCCAAGTGGAGACAGATGCAAGGCCTTTTGCCGCATTTGTAAGAAGACCATAGACATTCATTCAATGGGAGAATCGGCTGTAAATACCCATGGAAAAGGGAAAAAATGATGAAGGCTTCAAATCCTGCAGTTCGTCTTTCGAATTTTTTACAAAAAATTCTACAAAGAGCGATCCCGTGATATCACTTCTAGCAGTTCGTCATCCTGCAGTTCATCAACCAACTGTTCTGCTCAAACTCAGATGTCAGTGAACAGCCTGAGCTGTACTAAAACACAGGCAACGAAAGCTGAACTACTGTGGACTTTAAAAGTAGTGACAAGTCATTACAGCTTTCGTTCGTGTGAAGGCATTTAAAAATAGTGCTTCAAAAGTCCTTAAAAAGTCCTTAAATTTTTTGTCTGGAAATCTGTATGAACCCTGAATGAAGTCTGACACATTCAAGTTTGTATAGAAGGGAGATGGAACTGAAATATCCCATAATGATTTAGACAGGACTGATGTGGATTTGAACCCACCACCTTCCAGTCATGTTCCAGTGTGCTAACCACAGCACCTTGGCAACTGGTTTGTCCATGTTTTTCTGTTTTCAACTGGAAGGGCTGAGAGTAGAGGGTTTGTTTTGAATTGAGAGACTGTGTGTGTGTGTGTGTGTGTGTGTGTGTGTGTGTGTGTGTGTGTGTGTGTGTGTGTGTGTGTATGTGTGTGTGTGTGTGTCCCACATGCACTCGAATATATGAATAAACATTAACCTGTATGGCCTTTTGACCCTGCCATTAACACTCAGCCATAGTCTGTCAGGGGTGTGCACGCTGGTATTGCATGTTTCCAAATCCACCAAAGCTGACATGTCTTATGGGATCTTTAATGTGTGTATTTGATGTTAAGGGAGGTTCAGGCACATAGGTCTGCACATATGTTGACTTTTTTGACGGAGTTGTGACGAACAGGATGTTATACAGACTATGTGGTGAGGTTTGCTTGCTGTACTGATCTTATGGACAAGAGGGTTTTTGTGACCAGTGGCTTTATTTTCTTCTGCTGCTGCTGCTGCTTCTTCCTTGTTCTCTTTTCTTCCTCTTTTTAATTTTTTTTTTCTCATGAAGGAAAATTATTCTGGTGCGTTAAGTTTTTCTTCACACTCCCATTGAGTTATCCCCCTTCGATTGCCCTTGCTATATTTGGTGCTGAGGTGAACAAAGTGACTAATTGTGATGATGATGGAAAATTGATGCCCACCTTGTGGAAATTCTGTGCTAGATATTTCCTCTTTTCTGTCACTCTTTTTGTTTCTGCCTTGTTCCTTTTCTTTCTGTTATTTCTTCCACTTTTCTGTCACTCTTTTTGTTTCTGCTTTGTTCCTTTTCTTTCTGTTATTTCTTCCTATAATTTTCTGCTTTGCTGGTCCATTCACCTGTATGTGTTTGATGAAGTTATGTGTACTTTCTCTTAGCATTAATAATTGGCTACATGTATTAAGTGCATTTTTGGCTCTAACAGAAACAATATTAATTAATTTAGGCCTGTTTTTATGTATGTTTTGGTGTTGTGTTTAAATTAGTATTCAGATGTGTTTTTTTAAATTCCCTGTGTGATAAATCGGATGGAGTGGTCAACGCCAGGGGCATCTTCTTAAATCATGTGCACGAATGCATCGATATGTATGCTTAATTTTCTTTTCGTATCTTTTTCCTGTTGAAAATAGTGTACATTTTGAAACGGTTATAGGCCTGATATGCTCTGTGCAGTTGGCTGTGCTTTAAACAAAAACAGCAATAACAGTTGTGATGTTCTTACATCATCACAGTAATTATAGTATATATCTAGGTGGCACTTGTATCTTGACAGTATTGTTCTCCTGTGGTGGTGGTGGTGGTGGTTGATGATGGAAATGGCTGCGATCATGATAATGATACTGACAACAGTGATGACAGTGGTGACGGTGACGGTAACTAGGAGGTGACATGTCCCTGTTTTGTGCCAGAGGTACTCAGAGGGGCCATGCATTTTAACCATAATCCTCTCCTGAGTATATTTACCATTATCGTCTTTGTCATCATCATCATCATCGTCATATCATCGTCACCATCTCCATCACCATCATCATCGTCATCATCATCATCATC
>JAPXFY010000023.1:8233911-8253911 GCA_030674185.1 Monoplex corrugatus
ATTTTGTTTCTTCCCTTTTTGAGATTTTGAAATTTTTGTTTGACATTTGAGTAACTGAAATTGTAAATAGGTTGCTTGATGTGAATTTTGTTTGTCACTGATGACAGTCAGTTGGTTTGGATGGTAATTTAAATTTGCGTGTCATCCAAACCTTCATGTGAAATCTTAAAGTTGGTGCCACTAGCATCATCACATTGTAAAAAACTGTTCCAGCTTCTGTGGCATTAAGGTGGCGTAGAAAATGGGACTTAAAAAAAAAAATGAGGTAAGCATAAAGGTAACCTCCCTGAGTGCAATGATCCTACGAAAAAAAAAAGAAGAAAGGGAAAAAAGTTGAATTTGAACCTAGGATCTCTGATTGAAAGTTTTAATTTTACACACTTCCCGCCCGCTGATTCCTTATTACGGTTGCTGTGAAACATTTGTTCATAAGTATTTTTTCTGTCACATGGAACTGAAACACTGTCTTCTGTTTGTTTTCTCCTTTGTGTCCTTCATGTCCTGCTCATAGACAGTCGTGTTGTTGTTTAGAATTGAGTCTTCACAAGAAAAACAACAGATGGGAGACTGAAAGTTTAAATAAATAAACTTGGGAAAGGAATTGTTGCTTCTCTTTTTGCTCACCTCCACCCCCATCAGGTAGTAGGTGTGATGCAGAACGATGCCATGGTGATGATTTTTTTGCCATTCTTATCAACTTTATGTAGTATTGTTTTGGAGGAAAGAACACTGTGCTGAAAAATTCAGATTTGTGCTGACAGGGTTTTAAAATTTACAGATCACCAAAGGGTTGACACCTCTGGTCTCAGAGAGTTATTGGAGTTATTTCAAAAGGGAGTGACCACACTCGGACAGCTCCATATGCGCTCCACCCAAATCCGCCAGCAATTATCTGACAGACTTTCTGAACCTGCACAAAACTGTATGCGCTGGCAAAGTCTTGAAACGGGGAAAGGGGAGAAGGGACGTATCAGACATTAAGTTTGTTACTAGGCCGACGCTGTGACACAGTTTACCTCACAGATCTAGATCTACAGATCTACTTCTTGAATTTTGCAGTTTCACACAAAAAGACTATACAAAAATCAAACAAGCACAGTGTTAAAGTACACAAAGTGTACATGCACATAAATCCACACAAAACTGTATCAACCAAATTTGGCAGTGTCCAAAATAGCCCCACTTTTCGCAGAATACAGCATGGTTCAATAGATAGTATGGCCAGCCTCATTGTTAACCATTTCTTTTCACTGGCACCACTTCCAGCCTTGCCGCATGCTGAGTATCGTGACTCATAACCAGCCGTGCCACAGAACTAAACAGCCCGCAGTAAACAGCCATGACAGAATACTGGAAAACAGTACAGAAATATCAGAACAAACACTGAAGTATTCTTGCGTTGTCCACTCATGGAGTGTTCTTGCGTTGTCTGCTCATCTGTCACTGTGTTAGTATCCACCATGCATGATGCAGGATAAAATGTAAGTTTTTAGAATTGGGATTCTGTTTTGTCATTTTTATTACTGATGTGCTCATTGCTGGTCTTGTATGTCATTTGCCGTGTTCAAGTTTGCCTGAATGCTGCTCTTGAATGTTAACAGGGATTGACAGGTCAGATCTTTCGTCAAAATTTTCCCTTCCCCACTCATTAAAAGAATGTTTCTTCCCCAGGGCATGGCCACACTCATCTCCACAGTAGAGGAGTGCTGGGACCAAGATGCAGAAGCGCGCCTGTCAGCAGGCTGTGTGCAGGAGCGTATCTCCGCCCTCTCGCGTGCACTCAACGCCAGTGACTCGGGAACAGTGGCACCACCAGAGGAAGCCCCTGTACCGCCCAGACTGCCACCTACCTCAGTGTCGCCGCCTGCCACGGGGGTGGTGCAACACACCGCGCCAATGTCCAGCGAATCTCTGGTGTCCTCGTCAACGTCTTCCGATATACCTCCTAAAGATATGAGCAGCTGTTGAAGAGTGACCCTGCCCCTCTCTCTCCCCCCCCCCCCCCCCCCCAGCGCCCCCTATCCCTCACCCACTCAGGTGTGTTACACTACTAGCACCATGGGAAACTGCTTCACAGTAGATCTGTCATCATATCTGTGTGTTTTGAATAACGAATATACAGTTTTTTTTTTTCAACAATTCAAAACACATATAGATGTGACATAGCATTTTCACCTTCCAGGTCACTAGTGTGAGAATTCTGTGTTGTTTCTGATGGCGAGGTCGGGATGCAGTCTTCAGACCGGTTTTTAAATTGGAAACGTGTAGACATTTGTTGATCAGATGTTCTTGAATGTTAGCTTAAACATAACAAGGATTACCTCTTTTGCATTTAAACAAAGAACTGAATGAAAAGACAGAGCATTTGGGAATGACTGCAATAGAAGACATCATGCTTAATGCAGAATGTCTTGGAGATTTGCGTCAGTAGTGTCCGTCGAACTGATGGAAGCAGTGGTATATAGAAGGACATGTTTAGAAATCAGCTTTAATTGTTCGGACGTGAGTACTGCAAAACTAGTTATTTTTATTCTTTTACTTCAAAATTGAAAAATGGCTGTAAAGTGGAAACACGAGACCACACCTACCTGTGGACACAGCTTGGTTCATATCTTAGGGAGACAGCTAACAGGAAATAACTCAGGGCCAAATTTTGTGTGTGTACACGCATATGTGTGGTATTGTATACTGTTACTAGGAGCAGACGTGATTTTACCCTTCTGCTAACTTGGAGCTGAAATGGTGTATACCTTTAACAATTATGCTATCTTGAAAGCCGGGTAGATACCTTATTAACTTCGTATGGTACCTTGAAAAATAAGGATGCAACTTTGCAACAGTCATCGAGACTTACTGTAAATGGTTAACTAGTGAAAACTGACACAGACTGAAAAGGTCAGTATTTTGTAAGTTATGGTGAAACTGACTCGTCTTACTCAACTGTGTGGCACCTCTGTGTTAAAGTAGGAACTGAGAAAAATATTGTGCAGCGTTGTTGTGAAAAACTTTTCACAACTACAGGACTGTGAAGTATCACTTAGTGGTGGCTCTGAAAATTTTCTGAGTGTGGGCTGTCAACACAAGCTGGAGGGCAACCTCCCTAAGTTCTCTTCAGCGTGTGTGACAGAAAACTGTCTTTTTACCTGTTACGAACTTGCCAAAAGTTGTGCAGCTCTCTTTCTCTTTGTGTCTCTGTCACACTTCTTATCTTTGTGTCTTTTTGTCTGAACTCTGTATCCGTGTAGTGTTTTTCTGAAATGTGTTTGATCATGGTTAGAATTTGTGTTTCGTTGTACTTGAGCGCTTGACGCAAGTTCTGCTTTTGTCAAAACTGTTGTGGTGTGTTTTTTGTCCACTGACTTTGTTCTTGTGATAATTTTTTTTTCTTTGTTAGAAATCTTGTAACTGTGTTAGCCTGAAGAACTTTTGTTCATCTTTGGTAGATCTTTTGTCTGTCTTTCATTTTTAGTGACAGTTTTTGTTTCAGCTGTCTGTTCTGGCGGAACTCTTGTTTGTCCTTGTCCAAATCGTCATTTGACTTTGTCCAGATTGTAGTTTGTCACAAGTCTTGTTTCATAGCTGTGGTTTGTTCTTGACTTGGCTCTTGTTCATGTCCGGAATGCCTGTTGTTTCTCATCAAACTCTTTGCCTTGGCAGCATTCATGATGGCTGGCATATCGTCGGGAAAACTGCCATGCCAGTAATCAGGTTGGCCCTTATGGAGGAGGAAGAGAGAGGTTGGTCCGTTGTATTAGAACACATCCAGACCCACTTGGCCTGTCCCACATGGATAAACTATAGGGAGACAAAGACCGCTGCAATTGCAAAAACTGCAGTGGGCCTTTAACTGTTGGAAACCCATCCTTCCCTCCCCTCTCTCTTCCCACCCTGGTGTGAACTTGGGGAAAAAAGGCCTGACTCTTGTTGACGAACATGGCAGACATTTTTGTTGTTGACCTTTCACCATTTTTGCACACAGCCGATGATTGTTGGCCAAAGCAGCTTTTTTTTTTTTTTTTTTAATATACGCTGATGCTGACTTGTTGATGCGATAATTTAAATTATCTGGACGACTGACCCGTTCATTGTTCAGTCAACGCACGTCTCTACCTCCTTGTCTTTTGTGAACGCGCTCATCTTGCAGCCACAAACACACACCTGCACATGTACACAGTGACATGTGCACACTGACACGTGCACACATGCGTGTGTACACTCACACCACAGACACACACATAGACAGATTATAGACCTATTTGAAGAGTCTGGGTTTCTGCTTCCTTCCTTCATGTCTGTGGTTTTCAGAAGCGAATGCTGTAACAACTGCATTTATCCCAACCATCAGACACAGGATGTGACAACTAACAAGTCATCCCTCTGGTATTAAGAAATGGCTCAACTGTTTGCAAAATTTGGAATCTTTTTGTCCTTCATAATTTTCTAAATCAAATGGGAGAGAAGTTTGGATTTTGTTCAAAGGGGATTCGTCCAACTCAGACAATTCCATATGCACTCCATTCAGATTTGCCAGTAATTATCTGGCTGTTTTTGAACCCCTACAGAACCCTGTGAGCTGACAAGGTCCTGAAATGTGGAGGAGGGAGGAGGAGGAGAACTAGACCTGTGAAACACTCAAGCTGAAACCACCACAATGATTGGACACAGAATAGGCCAGTTTGTATATTGCAGGCTGGGATTGAAATCTAGAGATAGGATCTTGAGTCCAGGACTCTGTTAGAGATATATCAGATCTTCAGTCTGTGGCTGTGTCAGCGGAGCTATCTGGTCCACGTGATGGGAGAAGAAGCGTGAAAACCTGAAGATAACTCGCAACTTGCGCTCATCCGATGGCGCCACTTGTCAAAATACAATAGTCCACTCAGTCCTGATGGTGTTGGAATGCCCGGGCCAAAGCGGTTACGGTCGCAGAGTTGAGTGGCCAACACTCTCCTTTGTGATCCACTCAGCCACACATTGTTATCATTTGAAGACTGAGACAAGTGACATTGGTGATTGCTATAATTATATTGGTTTGCATTGTTAGCAAAGAGAAGAAAATGTTATTGTTAATTGCCGATAAAAAAGTAAAAGAGAAAGCTAATAATGTAATTAAATGTAAGTTAGTTGAATGAACAACGTGCTGCCTCATAGGAATGGTCTAGTGAGATCAGCCTGACTAGGTGACCGTGTTGATGACAACACATAATGATTGGGTCAGCATGAGAACACTGTGTGTGTGTGTGTGTGTGTGTGTGTGTGTGTGTGTGTGTGTGTGTGTGTGTGTGTGTGTGTGTGTTGTAAGTGTACATTCATTTGCGCTTTGTGTAAAATACATTTTTGTATCTGTTTATTTAAGAAATGGGTGTGGAGGGTAGGAGAGTGTTTATTCCCCCCCTCGCCCCCTCCCCCTCCCCCCCCCCCCCCCCCGTCTGTTTTTGTGTGATGATCAGGTTTGCAGTCCACCTCATGCGTACAGACCTCAACGGCACAACTGCCATGGGGAAGTGGTGTATTTTATTATCAGTGCATGTACATTTTGTGTATTTTGTGTAAATCGTAGTGTGCCACATGTGTTAGTAAATGGTTGTCAGAAGTCCTTTTAGCATTAGGTAGGACAAACATATCCTGTGCAGTGACTGATACATGCTGTGTTTTTTTTTTTTTTTTTTTTTTTTTTTAATTTCTGAAAATTCTGTTGTTGCCTCATCTTTTACGCTGCTCTTGTGGCATTAACCTTTTGACTCCTTCACCCTATTCGCCAGCATTCTGCATTGTCAGCCAAGATCGCAAAGCAAACAATCCTTTAAATTCCTCACCCTTCCACCAGCTTCCTGCAGGAAGCTGGTGGATAGGATGAGGGAGTGCAAAGGTTGAGTTTCTGCTTTGCTGTCATGGCTGACAGTGCAGAATGCTGGTGGATAGGGACAGG
This sequence comes from Monoplex corrugatus, assembly GCA_030674185.1. Classification (NCBI taxonomy): domain Eukaryota; kingdom Metazoa; phylum Mollusca; class Gastropoda; order Littorinimorpha; family Ranellidae; genus Monoplex; species Monoplex corrugatus. The sequence continues at coordinate 8,239,841 of JAPXFY010000023.1, forward strand.
GAGTCAAAGGGTTAATTCTCACTCCGTTCAATTTGGCTGTCCAGTGCATGACCAAGCTCAAGTTCCACTAGCACAAAGTCCATCAAAAAGACGGTGATGTCAAGTTGCTGTGGAGTCCCCTTACCTGTAGAGACTCCAGTCTATAACTGCCAGAGGACTTCAGTGTAGTTCAGTAGTGCCTCTTCTGTGTAGCTTCCATTGGACACTACCAGTAAAGCCCCATGTCATTTACAGTAATTCGTTTGTTTGTGGAGTCTGACTGGGTGAATGTCCACCTGTAGAAAGGCTGATTGATAGCATGCTTCATGCTTACGTAAGTTTTTCTCAGAGTCAGGTAGGACAGTAATAGTCAGTACTCATAGCTGACGCTTGACGTGTTCCTGATGGCTCTGTATGTAGCAAAGGGCCGCAACAGCACCCATTCAGTGGACTCAGTTTTGGGCTGTTCTCTTCAGTTGGGCATGTGTCCATCCAGCTGCCTTCCTCTTGTTTTCCTTGCACCGTTTCCGTGTCGAGTTAGGTCTGTTTTCAGGTGTGTTTCTTAAATCCCCTGTGTGATAAATTGGGCAGAGTGGTCAATGCCAGGGGCATGTCCTAAGATTATGCACTGATATGTGTACTTAATTTTCTTTTTTTTTTTTTTTTCTCCTGTTGAAAGTTTTGTTGACAAAAATGAAATACACAGAGCAGAAATGTTGTTCTACAGGCGTCTTCTCCGAGTAAAATGGACAGACAAAAGAAACAACAAAAGTGTGCTAAAGGAATTAGCTGTCCAACATAAAATGCTACCAGAGATCAACAAAAGAAAATTGAAATATAACGGGCGCATGAACAGAACTCAAGAGCCGACTTGATGACAGCAGTCCTGTAGGGGAGAGTTGAGGCAAAGAGAAAACAAGAAAGGCCAGCAAAATCTTTCATGGACAACATCGCTGATGCCTGCAAAATGGAGCTCCATGACATCATACACAGGAGCAGAGACTGTGTTGCCTGGCGATCCTTTGTGACAAAGAGTGGAGCTCCCACCGTCGTCCATGGCGATGGAGGTGGATGATGATGAATTTTTGTATGTTTTGAAGCGGTTATAGCCCTGATATGGCTCTACGCCGTCGGCTGGGCTTTAAACAACAGTAACAATAACTGGTCTATAACTTTCCTCTTCCCAAGGGGGTTCTGCTGTAGTGTTTGTCCTCTGAAGTTGTTTCAGAGGTTTGCTTAGAGTGTGTCCAGTGCAGCCCATTTCCTTTTTTTAAAATTTCATGGCTGATGGGTATTTGGTTTGCTCTTTCCCACAAGTTTATTTTCCATCAGTTAGTCTTTCGGAATGGGATGAAAAACAAGTTGGAACGGTATGCCTTCTGGCTGTTCATGCTAAAGATCCCACGGCAGTTGAAAATCGTGAAGAGCAGAGCATTGCCTGGCTGCCTTGGTGTAAAATATTGGAGAGAGAGAGGGTTGATTTCCCAGGTCCCACCCCTTGAAGACCGATTAGCCTTCTTGCCTTTCTGAAGTCTTGGTAAAAAAAAAAAGTGAAGATGAATTGCCACAAGTTTCTTGCTTTGCCTTTAGTGTTGATACGCTATGTCACTGTCAGGCACGTTTGAAACAGTGCAGAATTTACTGGCGTCAAGACACAGAGGATCTGCTTGTCTTGTTGATGGTCTTGTGCTGTGTCACAGTCACTAAGTGTAACAAACAAGCAGAAAGTGTTGGTGTCAGGCACTTGAGATTTGGCGTCAAGACACAGAGGATTCTTGTCTTGTTGATGGTCTTGTGCTGTGTCACAGTCACTAAGTGTAACAAAAAAACAGAAAGTGTTGGTGTCAGGCACTTGGGATCTGTTTGTCTTGCTGTTGGTCTTGTGCCATGTCACATGTCAGTGTAACAAAACGCAGAATGTTGTGTCACGCATTGGATGTTGTCTTTGTTGGCTGTGCATGTCAATGCAGTAGTGTAACAAACAACGCAGAAAGTGTTGGTGTCACGCACTTGGTTGCTTGTTGCTGTTGTCTGTTTGCTTGTCTCGTAGTAGTGTAAACATCAGAAAGTTGGTGTCAGCACTTGGGTTGTTGTCTGCTGTTGTCTTGTGTGGTCACACGTCAGTAGTGTAACAAACAACGCAGAAAGTGTTGGTGTCACGCACTTGGGGTCTGTTTGTCTTGCTGTTGGTCTTGTGCCTGTGTCACATGTCAGTAGTGTAACAAACAACACAGAAAGTGTTGTGTCATGCACTTGGGATCTGTTTGTCTTGCTGTTGGTCTTGTGCCGTGTCACAGTCAGTAGTGTAACAAACAATGGATAAAGTATTGGTGTCAGGCACGTGGGATCTGTTTGTCCCTCCTGTGTTATTTCTGGTTTATGATATCATAATAAACTATCTCTGTATCGTCTCTTGAGCCGTAGTGGTGTGCATCTTATGATTTCAGAGCCGTAGCGATGAGTGTTATATAACTTACGTGTGGCACTGCAATTTGTTTTTGTATGCAGCAGCAGTAATCAGCATTTATTATTATTATGAATATTGACGAATTGAATATCACTCTTTGAATATTGATGAATTGAATATTATCACTGTATTGAGCACTGTTCTGTGTTCTTTTTAAGTTAATGTTGTCCTCGTGTTCGGGTTATCGTTCTTGACTCTGCTATGGAGGCAGCTTCTGATCTTAATTGCCTCTTTGTGTGTGTGTGTGTGTGTGTGTGTGTGTGTGTGTGTGTGTGTGTGTGTGTGTGTGTGTGTGTGTGTGTGTGTGTGTGTGTGTGAAAGAGTGTACTGACAAATGAAGAGACTGATATGTGCAATTGTGTTGGTAATTTAGTTGCTTTGTGGAGAAGTGTGTGTGTGTGTGTGTGTGTGTGTGTGTGTGTGTGTGTGTGTGTGTGTGTGTGTAGGAGTTTTCATGCATCACATTGATGTATGAATGTGTAGTTTTGCTTTGTGTAAATTTATGTGTTGCAGAGAGAGTTGTGTACTTCAGTTCTGTAGATAAAATGTTTTCCACATATAGAAATAAAGACATTCAGTAGAATGTGCATAGAGTTGGTCATCTTCTGCATAGTTATTCAGTCATTTGTGCATAGTGTTGTGTAGCTTTATATATTTTTTACGTTTTTTTTCATACTTATTTGAAGGACTGTAGGATATTTTGGTAAAAGTAAGCAACTTGGTAAAACTAAATAACAGCATTGAAAATAAAAACAATAACAACAACCAAAAAAAAAAACCTAGACAATTTTATCAGTAGAAACTACATGAAAAGAGAACTGTAGACTGATGATAGTTTGTGATGGAATATTTTTCGCGTAAGCCAAGTGATCCATTTTCACTTCCCATAATGAAGACAGTGGTGTTAGTTCGGGAGGCTAGCGTAATAGTGATATACAGCTAAACTGTGTGGATAGAATTTTTGAAAAAAACAAAACAAAAAAGTGTTATCAAAAGACATAAGAATCGAGAACTTATGATCAGTTGCCTTGATGTTTTTGAGGGAAAATCTAATGAAACTCAGAGAGAAGATTTTTTTTTCTTTTTAATTGCAGATTTATTTTTTTGAAGAAATGTGTTCTGATTGTACTTTGGATTCATGAATAAACAGATCTGCATACAATGTAAAATGGTTGAAACTAGTCGGAAAGCTCAAACTTTGTAAGATGGATATGTAATTATATTTGTACAGAAAGGTTTCATAGGACAAGTTCACAAAGAGTAAAACTTTGTAAGATAAATTCACAAATAGTAAGACTTGTAAGATAAAATTGATAAAGAATTGTAAGATAAATTCACAAATAGTAAGACTTGTAAGGTAAAATTGATAAAGAATTGTCAAGATAAATTCACAAATAGTAAGACTTGTAAGATAAAATTGGTAAAGAATTGTCAAGATAAATTCACAAATAGTAAGACTTGTAAGATAAAATTGATAAAGAATTGTAAGATAAATTCACAAATAGTAAGACTTGTAAGGTAAAATTGGTAAAAATTATAAGATAAATTCACAAATAGTAAGACTTGTAAGAAATTGTAAAATTGAAGATAAATTCACAAATAGTAAATTGTAAGATAAAATGAAGAATTGCAAGTAAATCACAATATAAGACTGTAAGATAAATTGTAAGTTGTAAGATAATTCAAAATATAGACTTGTAGGTAAATTGTAAGATTGTAAGATAAATTCACAAATAGTAAGACTTGTAAGATAAAATTGGTAAAGAATTGTAAGATAAATTCACAAATAGTAAGACTTGTAAGATAAAATTGGTAAAGAATTGTAAGATAAATTCACAAATAGTAAGACTTGTAAGATAAAATTGGTGAAGGATTGTAAGATAAATTCACAAATAGTAAGACTTGTAAGATAAAATTGGTAAAGAATACTTGTGCAGAGTATTGATGTAGTATAAGGAAGATTGTATTGATCTGTAATCAATAGATCTGGAAGCATATATAATCATCTGTATTGATCAATAATCAACAGATCTGCAAGTATATATAATCATTTCTATTTTGAGAGGTCATAAAGAAGAATTATAGATCTGTGTAGTAATTTTTTTGAAGATTTGTCTATAAATTTTAAACAAAGAAAAAGATCTGCATAGTGTTTTTCTTGAGCGTTCAGTTTCAGGTATAATTGCAAGTATCAGATTCAAAGTTTGAAATTGAAAGGTTCATTTTCAAGCATAATTAGAAGCGTATTATTCAGAGTTTGAAATTAAAACTAGTGTTACTCATGCAGAATTAATCAGTTTAATTACTTTAAATTGTTTTGTTTTGTTGTTGTATAGTCTGTATTTTTGAATTGGCTGGTGGCGTTTCGACTTGGTTTGTTAGTAGTTGTCGTGATCATTCTTACTTATTTCTAGTGTGTTTTGTTGTTGTTGTTGTGATGGTAGTGTGTGTGTGTGTGTGTGTGTGTGTGTGTGTGTGTGTGTGTGTGTGTGTGTGTGTGTGTGTGTGTGTGTGTGTGTGTGTGGTGTGTGTGTGTGCAAATATTGTGTCCGTCGTAACTTTGTGCAAGTGCAAATGTTTGCACATGCGCTCATGAACATGCTTGTATGTTTATTATTTTGGAGTCATAATGAAGCCAGTGTCGTGGCTTTGATAAGATGTGTAAATTTATGAACGTCAGATAGCTCACAAGAGTGTGGCATGGTTTTTGCATGTAATGCGTTGTTTCCGTTGTACGTGCACTGGTCGTATTTTTGTTATGATTACACTGACTTTGCATTGCTGCAATATATATCTCTTACTGTATGTTCAGGCGTATGTTTGTATATTCACTATAATACAGTTTGTCTATTCCATTTGATTCTGAATCAGTGTGAAAGATGATTTTTGTATTCAAGATGTTTTTCAGTAGATGTTTTATTTTTGTATGGAGAATTGTGATGAGTTTTGGAATGGAAAGGTGGTGTGTGTGTTTGTGTGTGTGTGTGTGTGTGTGTGTGTGTGTGTGTGTGTGTGTGTGTGTGTGTGTGTGTGTGTGTGTGTGTGTGTGTGTGTGTGTGTGTGTGACACATTCAGAATGAGAATGTTTGTAAGATTTACCTCATGGTGATACCAAAAGTAACATGATTTCGTGTATATGTAGTCTCTTTGTGTATTTGTCTCACATATTTTCCTTTTTCTGTCATGTTACACCTAAGTTCAGGGTTGCATTACCGGTGTCTGAAGAATTACCTCTGTATAACGACAATTTGGCTAGAAATGTACATATGTAAATAGAATACAATATAATTTTTGTGTATGATACAATTTAGTTTGCATCATTACTATCTTTGTATATGTGTTCTTATGATGTTTTTGTTGTGCATTTGTGTGTGTGTGTGCGCGCACGCGCGTGTGTGTGTGTATATGTGTGTGTGTGTGTGTGTGTGTGTTGTGTGTGTGTGTGTGTGTGTGTGTGTGTGTGTTCTCACATGTTATATAAATCTTCTTTGTGTGTTCCTGTTACATTTTACGATTCTGCACATGTATGTTTTATCAGTACAGTTATTTTTGTGTGATGTCTGATTCTTTACATAAGAGAAAACATTTTTTTTTTCTTTCCATGCTTTCAGAATTAGACCATGAAGTGAATTGTATCTTGGAAATGAGTGCGTAATATGCAGTTGCCTTACATATACATGTACACAATTATGGGAGAACAAAATATTCAACTTAAGAAGCAATGGTTTGCAAATTTTGTAGGAGCAAATTTTGTTGTTATATATTCTATGATACATTGGGGTAAGAATGATATTGTGTTGTTTGTCGGTAACTTTGGTTGTATCGTTTGAATTGTATGTTTGGTTTTGAATTGTAGTTCAGCATTGCTGTTTTGTCGTTTTTGTCTTGTCAGTTGAATATTCTCATTCTCATTTCATTGTTTCATGTATAAAGGAACAGAAAAGTAATTCACGAAATCTGAATTGCTTCTCTCACAATACAGATTTAATGCCTCATAAAATGTCTTTTTCTCTGGGGGAAAAGAACACTGTGTTACAGAAACCGCAAAAGAAATTTTTTTTGCTACTGTATTTGCTTTGGCATAGTGAGCAGTCCTTTAAACTAACTTAATTTTTTTTTGCTAAATCAGGGAGAAAACGTTTAATGGGATATTTCATAGGCATGGAGACGTACTTTCACTGGAATTGTTTCTTGAGAGAGAGAATAAATTGAAATGAGGAAAGTCTGTTCTAGGTTCAACAGTTGTATAATCATTTAACTAATCTAAAACAAATGTAGTTGGGTTGGAGTAAGATTTTTTTTTTTTTTTTTTTTTTTGGTAAAGTAGAGGCCATGTCCCTGTCTTCACAGATGAATGGATAATTAGATATTGAAAAGGACTGTAATAGCTGTGACCGAGATGTGTAGATTTTTGTATCGTAAAAAGGCTTGTGATTGCTAGAACTACAGATTGATGTTTTGAATGTGGTTGAAAATCAACAGCAACAACGAAAACAACAACATATAATACAAAAACAAGAACAAATTTCAGTTGCTGATAGGGTTGGCAATTCAGTTTACTTGATTGTAGAACACAGTAGATTGTTTTTCACGCACATCACACATGCACATACATGAAGTATGAGCATGTATACCCTTCCCCATCCTGTCCCCAACATACAAGTCCATGCATGCACGCACTCACAATATAAATACAGATGCACACACACACACACACACACATACATTATGCACAGACTGATTCTTACAAGGAAAGGAGATTGTCTGTAATATTACCTACATTACCTTTTGTACAGATATTACAGTTTAATTTAATCTCAGGTTAAAACAAAAGATGCTGGGTAACTTTTTATCTGCATTTTTATAATATCTCCTGAACCTAAAAAAAAACCCAGGGAATTATAATAATTATTGGTGGCAAGGGTCTGTGAATTGAGCCATCACAATCTACCTTGCTAAAAAGATATTTGTGTGTGTGTGTGTGTGTGTGGTGTGTGTGTGTGTGTGTGTGTGTGTGTGTGTGTGTGTGTGTGTGAGAGGAGAGAGAGAGAGAGAGAGAGAGAGAACTGCATTATTTTCACGGTGTTCTAAAGCACTGAGGATGGGGGCAGAAGGCACTGTAGCTGTCTTCTTAAGCAAATGACAACTTTTTGTTTATTTATTGTGTACAGTGAAGGCACGATCTGATAGTTTCACATTCTCAGGCATAAGATATGACGGTGGTTCTCTCTTGCCTAGGCATCGGGACTTTTTCTCCTGTACAGTAAAGATGCTGTAGTTTTTGTATTCTCAGGTACGAATGTCAGTTTGATGGGCTGCTAATGGCATTGGGCTCTCTGTTCAGACACAGGTGAGAACGTCACAATTGCGGTTTCGTATTGTCCTTTCACTTCTGCATCGTGCAGGAGGTTGGTGGATAAGGTGAGGAAGTGAAAGGATCAATATGATTTTCTGTTATTCTATGTCTATATTATTTTCAATTATTGACTGACATGTATGGCATACTCTTCTTCTCTTGCTCTGGCGTCACTTCTCAAGGATTCTTTGTTTCTTGCACAGTGCTGATTTTCCTTCAATTTGTTTCACATTCATATTTGTATTGAAATTATTTATTATTATCTATTTGAAAAGAAACTTTGTCATGCTTTCAGCACCAAGGTGGTTTCTCATGTCGGTTAGGCTGTAAGGAACATGAAGATAATGAAATGAAATTTGAATCTGAACATCCACATTTCCCTGAAGTGGTTTTGGAGTTTGTTAATAGTTTCTTGCTGTAGTGATCAGTTTATGTGTTGCTTGAAAAAAAAAAAAAAGATCATCGGAGCAAAGCTGTCTTGTGTGTGTGTGTATGTGTGTGAATATGCACACACATGAATAAAACCTGTTGGCAAACAAATGTTTGCTTTTTTTTTTTTAATGGATATCTTTAGTTGATATGGGATTGTATTCATGTCTTTGTTGGTTTCCTTACAATGATGATACCTTCACCCTCCAGCTGTTGGATGTCTGTTGCTGTGGATGTGATAATTCAAGTCTGTTTCTAGCTGTTTGAGGTTTTGTTTGTGTGGTGGTTTTTTTTTTTTCTTTGTTACATCTGTAATCTTCCCCTGCACTCAGGTATTATGTTGTATTTTAGTTACTGTTTACTTCCCAATTTTCTGTACCACGTCTGTGTGACTACCACCATGCCCACAGATAAATAATTACTGCTATATGGTTCAGACTGGTTCCACTCGTTTGGTTTTCTGTTGTTTTTCTCCCGTCAGGGTCCTCCTTTCTATTTGCTTTTAGGTATTTGTAATTGTTTTAATTATGAATCGGTCAGTTTGTTTCCCTTTTACTTTGGTTGAATTTCTGGTTGTGTTGTTTTCCTAAAGGCATACCTTGCGTTAAGTTCGTTCTGTTGGCAGGTAGGCCTATTGTTCTCGGTCCCCGTATGTGTTAGTGAACAGTTGACGTGGCTGTCTTCTGCTCTGAAAGATTTTAAGGTGTAATTGTGCACTGGCCAGTCCGTTTTCATATTCCCCTCTCCTCCCCCCCCCCCCCCCCCCCTTTTTTTTTTTTGGTATTTTTTTTGTATGTGATTTGCTTTTCTAACTAAAATACGACGCATTTTACATGTAGAGATCTCCTGAATAGTTTAGAGCATTTCGTTTTTGTTTTATGGCAGTCAGGTTGGCTGTCTTATGAGACCTGTGAACTCGGATCTTGTATCTTGAGTTCAGGCTGACCCTGCAACATAAACGTTTGTGTTGACTCGTTGGCTACCCATCTTAACTAAATCTCCAGTCAGTCTTTCTGTTGGTGTCAGTGTTTCATTAGTCCCATTTCCCTTCCTGTTTCAATACCTTGCTTGTGCATAGGGCTTTACACAGGCTCGGAATATCTGCCCAATTACCTCTGGCGGATTTAGGTGGAGTGCATATGGAATTGTTTGAGTGTATGAAGTCGTTTTGAACATACTTCAGTCAACAAGCTTCCACATAAATGTTGTACCGCTCTTGTTTCTTTTTTTTTTTTTTTAACCCTTTGACTCCCACACACTATCCACCAACTGCAAAAACTTAACCCTTTGATTCCCTCACCCTATCCATCAGCTTTCTGCAGTAAGCTGGTGGATAGGGTGAGGGAATTGAAGGGTTAAGATTTTGCTTTGCTAGCATGGTCGGAATGCAGGATGCTGGTGACAGGGTTGGGAGTCAAAGAGTTAATGAAAGATGCATTAATCTCTTTGAGATTTTTTTGGTGTTATTAAGATTTTTATGCGAACTGCAGACAAAAGATCCTTATGGCAACTGCAGCAAATCTTTGCAATCAGACAAAAGATCCTTATGGTGAACTGCAGACAAAGATCCTTATGGCACTGCGCAAAGTCCTTATGGCAAACTGCAGCAAAAGTCTTATGGCAAATGCAGACAAAGATCCTTAGGACTGCAGACAAAGATCTATCAACTGCAGACAAAAGATCCTTTGCAATGCAGCACCTATGGTGAACTGCAGACAAAAGATCCTTATGGCAAACTGCAGACAAAAGATCCTTATGGCAAACTGCAGACAAAAGATCCTTATGGTGAACTGCAGACAAAAGATCCTTATGGCAAACTGCAGACAAAAGATCCTTATGGTGAACTGCAGACAAAGATCCTTATGGCAAACTGCAGACAAAAGATCCTTATGGCAACTGCAGACAAGATCTTATGCAAACTCAGACAAAAGATCCTTATGGTGAACTGCAGACAAAAGATCCTTATGGCAAACTGCAGACAAAAGATCCTTATGGCAAACTCAGACAAAAGATCCTTGGCAAACTGCAGACAAAAGATCCTTATGGCAAACTCAGACAAAAGATCCTTATGGCAAACTGCAGACAAAAGATCCTTATGGCAAACTGCAGACAAAAGATCCTTATGGCAAACTGCAGACAAAAGATCCTTATGGAAACTGCAGACAAAAGATCCTTATGGAAACTGCAGACAAAAGATCCTTATGGCAAACTGCAGACAAGTTCTTATTGACTTCTGTCCACATCTTACAGTGATTTTGAAGTTCATACAATTTTGTTGATAAATGTAAATGTCGTTTAACCTCAAGATCATATTGTGATTTGCATGAATATCTGTTGCAGTAATTTTCTTGTGAACGTGTTCCGTTTATAGATCTAGTGCGATTGTGATTGATATCTTGGTTCAGTTCCTTTTGTACTTAAAAACTGGTCGCTTGATAGGCTTGCCACTATCACTTGTTCTTTTCCAGTAGGGGGTTGGGGTTGTTAATCTAGCGTTTCATATGTTTCTCTCCCCCATTTCAAGACCTTGCCAGCACATAGGGTTTTGCATGGGATCTAAGAGTCTGATCTGCAGATTATTGCTGGCACATTTTGTGGAGTGCTTACAAAAATTGCCCGCGATGACTGTTTTTAGAATAAATCTCCAGCTCCAAACTTCCATGGAACTCAAGCTCATGGGTCAGTAAAGGGGGGTAGGCTGGATCTTGTAGTAATGTTGTGGACTTGAGATCTGATGTCTTGAGTTCAGTTCCAACCTGCTTCATGAAGAACTGGCCTGTTCATCGCCTGTCTTTGAATGCTCCAGTCATTCTGGTGGTGTCAGCATAGATTTCATGCTTCCCTCCCCTTCTTTTATTTCAAGACTCTGCCAGTGCTTAGGATTTTGTGCCAGTGCTTAGGATTTGTGTGCAGGCTGAAGGAGTATGCCAGGTAACAGATGGCAGATGGGTGGAGCGCATATGGAATGAACTTTGTGTGCTGATTCCATGAATAAACTCCCCAACTTTTAACTTCCCTCTGCGTAGTAGAGGTGCCTGTGTAACCTTTTACATAGTCATTTATGCAAGCTGCCACGTTTTGTTTGAACAAACTGAAATGGCAACTGAAACGGATAACATGGCCAGTGATATTGTGGCAAGGAAACTTGCTTTGATTGGCAGATTTTATCATTAACCCTTTGATTCCCCCAACCTGTTCACCAGCATCCTGCATTGTCAGCCACGTTAGTGAAGCAAAAACTTAACCCTAGGACTCCCTCACCCTATCCACCAGCTTCCTGCAGGAAGCTGGTGGATAGGGTTAGGGAGTCCAAGGGTTAAGTTTTTGCAGTTGGTGGATAGGGTGCAGGAGTCAAAGGGTTAAAGACATATGATTTACTCAGTTGGAGGTGCAATTTCTTAAGAGAAGTGACACAGGTGTGGGAGAAATTGGCAGAGTTATTTCTGAGCTCAGGTTGTTTTAAGAATCAGTCTTTTTTTTTATTGTGGGTAATGAACACGAAAATGAAAAATAACTTAAAAACTAGCTCATAATTCAGCTGTTTTTTTTTTTTAAGTTTCAGTACTGGTAATTTGTACTGAATGAGAAATTGGTCTCAGGGAAACGTATAGAACAATGCTAAAGTTCCTAAAGTTTTAAAACGGGTTTTTTTAAATGTCATATTTAGGCTTAGAGTCCAAATGTTTTTAAAATGTGTAATATTTTTAATCATCTTATTGGAAACCTAGGTAACTCAGGCTCCCGCTTAGTTTTTAAATCATTTGTTGTATTTTGGGTGACGCAACTAGCTGACACACTTCAGTGAGTATCTCCAGCTTACACATGAGGGCACAGACCCTTCAGTTTCAGGAAGTTTGTATTTGTCCTTGGGTTTTGTGTGTTTGTGTTTTTTCCCCCCTCAGAGATTCCCTTAACTTGACCTTGTAATGATTATTATTTTTTTTTACTCAGAGATTCTTTTAACTCGACCTTGTAATGACTATAAATGCAAAAAAGAAAGTGAGTGATCAATACTGAATAACAACCAAATAAATATCTTAAAACCTCAGAATCGTGACATATAATTGCACTGGCATGTAGCATTTAAAGTAGCTGCAAAATGGGAGAAGATTGGAAGAATGGTTCAGACATTCGCCTGCCAATAACTAAGCTTGAGGTTCCAGGGTTCGATCTCCATAGAGGCCTAGACTTTTCTCCTCAGTTTGACTGGAAAATCGAACTGAACGTCTAGTCCTTCGGAAGGGAACAAAAAATGAGTCGGACCCGTGTGCCTTGTGGCTGCGCACATTACAGATCCATCGGCAGTTGAAAATTGTGAAGAGCAGGGCATTGCCCGGCTGCCTTGGTATGAAAATATTGGAGAGATAGGTTGATCTCCCAGGTCCCACCCCTTGAAGACCAAGTAGCCTTCTTACCTTTCTGAAGTTGTAGTTTAAAAAAAAAGTGAATATGAATTTGAATTTGAATGGAGGAGAGGGGATGGGCGCCACCCTCATGGTGCTGGCCTTATTAAAGTTGAGATCTCTGCCACTTCTTTCCCCTACGACCCCAGGGTTATAGCACTATCTAGATTGGACCTGAGGACCTGGCCAGCTCATGGATTTATGTGCAGGCTTAAGGCTTGTGCCGTGATCATTGTGGATCTTCTCCATCACTTGACACCTGTGATGTTAGTGCATATGGGATTCGTTCTAAGTGTGGAGATGTCATCTTGAGAAACAGAACCTGAAACTAAAGACATGCACTGGAATCTCAGAATCTCAACATATATATGGAACCTCAAAATAATTGTGCTGGAAGAAACATCCTCAGGGGAGGCAATATGTCTTGTTTTGCTTCTCTTAATAAACCTTTTTTCGGTAAATAAGGTATGCCGTTTTCAGAATTGTCGGGGCATGAAGATGCCTTTTGAAATTCATTTTTTGAAAACCTTCTGTAATGCATGATTCCTGATCGTAGAACTTTTTGTTGTTGGAGGGGCTGGAAATGTGGATGTGTTTAACCTCAAGTTTTAATTTTTTCCTTTTTTTTCTGTATATTTTATTGTTCTGTTGTGTGTTCTGCTGTTGAAGTTTTTTTAGTTCAACTTGAAGGGTTGTCTTTTAATTGGCGTTAAAAAAAAAAAAAAACGGTATCATTATCAGTTTTGAGTAACAGTGAAGGTAGCGATGGGTTATGTGCTAAATGTTTTATTTCTAGAATTGATTTAGTATATTTTTATATCTGGAGGTAATAAGAATTCATCAACCAACATGTAGTTATGTATTGATTGATTGATTGATTTATTTATTCGTTATTTCTTTCTTCCTTATTCTATTTGTGTTCCTTCTTTCATTCATTCATATATTCACCGATTTAATGTTAAGTCTGTAATGTATGTGTGTATATTGTAAAATGTGTGAGATTGGCTGTATGTATATTACGTTTTAATCATTTTATAATGTGTTGGTTTATTTGTATATTCTCGTCTAGGGAAGAAGAAAAAGAACGTTGTGAGTTAGTGATTTTTTTTGTTTTTGTTTTTGTTTTTTTGTTGAAACTGTGTACTGCTTCTTACTCAGGTGTTAATGTTTAAAGATTGCCCAGTAGATACAGTGACGATGATTTATTGTATTTTAGGTAAGTACATTGTACAATTCTGTTATTTATTTATTGTATTTTTATGTGAATGCTTTCGAAATGCCCTGGTGGCTTGCTTTGATTCGCAGCCTTGTAGAGAAGGTACTGTGAGCTTGGACATTATTATTTTGATGGTAAATTATGTCTGGGTCTTTGAAGTCGTATCTTGACGCCATCGTACTTCATAAAATGACGTGATCTTGACCAGTCTCTGGTAGAAT
>JAPXFY010000023.1:8256411-8261411 GCA_030674185.1 Monoplex corrugatus
GAGAGAGAGAGAGAGAGAGAGAGAGAGAGAGAGAGAGAGAGAGAGAGAGAGAGAGAGAGACTTTTTGCATATAATAGGAAAAGACCGGACAGCAAGAACACAGAAGAAATGGTTGTAGGAAAGATAACTGTGCCAGCGAACGGTAAAAAGTCACCCGTGAGTTATTTCCCTTGGTTCAAGCGTCCTAGTCACCACACTCGCTTTTAAAAGCAGATAGAGCGTGGATACGAAATTCTGACAGGCTGATCTGCTTGGTGCACTGGCAGAAACACATACATCGCGCAACCAACACACTGCCTATTGTGCCATTAGAATGTAGAGCAGCAATGGAAGTCCTCCACTTCTGTCAATTGTGGGCCTGCCTCTGTATAGTACCCCGTGTATTTCTGCCTAGTACCCCGTGTATTTCTGCCTATCTATCTTTCAGCCATCGAAAGTTCGTTGTGGGACGTAGACCTTCCCCAGCTGCTTCCATTCACTTCGTTCCAGCGATTTTCCTTTCCAGTTCTTGTCAAATCCATCTAAGTCGTCTCTCCATCTAGTTTTCTGTTTTCCTCTATTGAAAGTGCCATCTCATGGTATCCAGAACGTGGTTTTTGTTGTCCAACGCTTGTCCATTCTCCGGGTGAGATGTACTGCCCAGTTCCATTTCAGTTTGTTGAAGGTTTCCAGGATGTCTCGCACTTTTGTTTTTTCTCTGATCCATAGAACCGTTTTGCGATCTTTCCGGCGATACCAAGCATGATTTTTTCATGTGCTCGCTGCGCGGTTCTTAGTTTCAAAGCGAGTTTTTTTTCTCTCTCGTTAGATTTCACGTTTCTGCACCGTAGGTGACTGTTGGCAGTATGCATTGGTCGTAGACTTTTCGTTTCAGGACAGTTGGAATTTTGTCATTCTTGAAAACCGAACTTGCTCTTCCAAACACTTGCCATGTATTTCAGGGTCTTAAAATCCCCAAATGTTCGTCGTCAGGTTTTTTTGGGTCTTCTCTTCCTCTCTTACGTCCTCCTTTTGTGTCCAGTGAAGGGTAATTTGGGTGATGTTATCGTTCTCACTTCAAATAATGCATCCAATCCATCTTCATCGTAACAAGCTGCCATTCACGTTATCAGTTTCTACCTCTGTATGGACAGCAAAGAAAACAAACGAGACAGTCTTGATGGAGGCAAACACAAAAAGATAATTGATAAGGAAAAGACAGGCAACATTCATAGGCCATAGGGGGAATTACAGCACCTGGTCACAACAGGAAAGCTGGAGGGAAAGAGACCACCAGGCAGACACAGGGAAAAAATATTGGACAGACTTGCAGGGTGGCTGAGGACAGACAGGGTGGAAGATGTGCTTGCAGCAACAAGGGATAGATGGATAAGGAGGGCCATGATCGCCAACGCCATGTGGCTGGGCACTTGATGATGATGAATCTGTATCCAACCAGTCTTTCACATTTTATGCGAAAGCCATACTCTTCTTCACTAAAATGACTGACTATTATTTTGAGACACCTTCCCACCAGTATACTGTATATTTCACTTTATTGTATATTTCTATTTTACTTTTACCGTTAGGTATTTTTGTTGCCGAAGCATCTTCTGCGTTTCACGTTCATTTAGAATCAATATCTAAGGAACACAATAATCCTCTTATATTTCCGTTCGGGCAGACATGAAACTTTTCAGATACGATGAAATGTGCGGATATAATGTTCACTAAATATTTCTTCCCTACTATTTCCGTCTTTTCCGCCTTTCTACACTCTCGTAAAGCCAGAACTTACATTCATACCGCGTTCGTAACATTATTGAAGATAATGGCATAAACATATTGATTTTTGTTTTAAACATTCAGCCCTAACTCAAAGAGGGTCTACGCCATTACAAGTATATTGTAATGCTCGTAAAAATAAAGATGACGTAATGAAGCAAATGAAGTATAATGGTATAAAAACGTGTGTGTGTGTGTGTGTGTGTGTGTGTGTGTGGTGTGGTGTGTGTGTGGTGAGAGAGAGAGAGAGAGAGAGAGAGAGAGAGAGCGAGAGAAGAGAGAGAGAGAGAGCGAGAGAAAGAGAGAGAGAGAGGGAGAGAGAGAGAGAGAGAGAGAGAAGAGAGAGAGAGAGAGAGAGAGAGAGAGAGAGAGAGAGAGAGTACTCTAAAACATTTATGTGTGTGAATTGACGTAAAAGAAATATTGGGCAAAAACACACACGTCTGCACACACACACACACACACACACACACACACACACACACACACTACACACACACACACACCACACACACACACACACACACACACACAACACAACACACAGCATACATACATACATACATACATACATACACACAACCCTGACCAAACTGATGAAGCCTGATTGTTCTGATGTTCTGATTATATTTCTCTTGTTCATTAAATCGTTTGATGTTACCTTATATGATACAATGCTTCATGATTTCATAGACCCCATAGACACCACTGATCTGTCTATTATTTATCTATTTACTTATTTATATTTATTTCGTCTAAAGCACGTATGTGAATAGACGTTAAAAGAAATACGAACACACACACACACACACACACACACACACACACACACACACACACACACACACACACACACACACACACACACACACACACACACACACACACACACACACACACCACACACACACGTGCCGAGATGCTCACACACATACACACACACGGCACACACACGCCACACACACACACACACACACACACACACACATACACACACACACACACACACACACACACACACACACACACACACACACACACACACACACACACACACACACACATCTCTCAGAGGAAGGCCGATCAGGCGATACTCACGAGGAGCTTGTTCGGAATTTGTTCAAAAGGAATTCAACACACTCGGACATCCCCATCTTCGCTCTATCCACGTCTGCCAGTGATTTTCTCTCAGACACCTTGACCTTATGCGTTGGCAAGGTTTTGAAATGAAAACGGGGAGAAACAGGACTTTTCATGAGATGAAGTTTGCTTAAACCAAGCAGTTAGCTAACTTTCATCATCATTATCATGAGCCCTGCCGCATGGCGTTGGCGATCATGGCCCCTCATATGTATCTATCCCTTGTTGCCGCAAGCACATCTTCCACCCTCTCTGTCCTCAGCCACCCTGCAAGCCCGTCCAATATTTTCTCTCTGGATCTACCTGGTGCTCTCTTTCCTTCCAGCGTTTCTGTTGTGACCAGGTGCTCTAATTCCCCTTTCCTCATAAAATGGTCTATAAATGTTACCTGTCTTTTCTTAATCTTCCTTACAAATGACCTTCTTGTGTCTGCCTCCATCAAGACTGTCTCGTTTGTTTTCTTTTCTATCCATGGAACTCTCAACATTCTTCTTAGAAAGCACATCGCGGCTGCCTTAATCTTGTTCAGGCTTTTCTTGTTGACTGTCCCACGCCTCACAACCGTATAACATCATCTGTTCTATATAACACTCAAGAACTCTCTTCCTGACGTTAATTGATAGGCTTTTGTTGCTAAGGATGCTTTTCATCTTCTTGAATGCTGCTTTGGCTTGGTTGACTTTATTGTCTCATTATATAAAGAACAAAAGGCTACAATTAGATGGAACAATCAGAAATGTGAATTTTTCACGTCCACAGGGGAGTTAGACAAGGTTGTGTCCTCTCACCATACCTCTTTAACATCTACACGGAACAAGTCATGAGAGAAGTGACATAGAAGGCATGGACATAAAGATGGGAGAAAAAATCTTACAAACTTGCGCTATGCCGATGACACTGCGCTGTTAGCAGGCAACATTACCAGCATAAAAAGAATTCTTTACTGGGTGGATGCAGCAGGCAAAAAGGCTGGTCTAAACTTGAACGCCAAGAAAACAAAAGTGCTACGTATCAAAGGCAAAGACACCGAAAACAATCATGACAGCTTAATTAACAAAGTTCCTCTGGATAATGTTAAGGATTTCAAATATCTTGGTTTGTAAAAACTGATGACGAAACCTGCTCCAAAGACATCAAAATAAGAATTGGAATAGCAAAAGAAAAAATGGTCCAACTCAACAACACCTGGAAAGATAGGCGTTCCAAATGGCCAGAAAGTTAGACTTTTGAAATGTTTGATCTGGCCAGTCATGATTTATGGCTGCGAAGTCTGGACTCTGAGAAAACTGATTGCAGAAGAATTGAGGTAGCAGTGATGTGGCTTTATCGGAGACTACCATGTGTCAAATGGACAGATACAAAACTAATGAAAATGTCCTGGAAGAACTTGATACCACCAAAAAACTACTAGCAGACATCATCAAGAGAAGATTAACATACATTGGCCATGTGTCACGCGACAAGAGCACAGACCTCATAGCAACCATCTTTCAAGGGAAAACAGTGGCAAAAAGGAAGAAAGGCAGACCTCCAATCTCATATATAGAGAACATGACCAACATCAGTGGCCTAACTATTCAAGAAGTTGTCCACAAAAGTCAAGACAGAGCGGCCTGGAGGGAGATGGTGGTGTCCAGATTTGCAGCTGCCAACACCGAACCAGGTGACGCCGACAGGTGAGATGAGACAGGTGAGTTAGCTAACACCATCAGAATAATTGGAACATTAAGATGAGTAGCAAATATTGCCAGTTTCCCCCCAAACTTTCTTTAATCATCATTTCTTAATTATGCAGATGGATGGAGTAGTCAACACCATGGGCATCTTAATTAGGTTATGTGTGTAAATGCATTGATATGTGTATTTAATTTTCTTTTCTTTTTTTCCTGTTGAAGTATTGTGTATGTTTTGAAACAGGTTATAGCCCTGATATGGCTGTAGGCAGTCGGCTGGGCTTGAAACAAAAATGAACTAAATAAATAAAATAACAGATACAAAACAAAACATCAAAGCGCATTTGCAATTATACCAGTGAAAAAAATATCACCTCAAATCTGAATAGCATCCATATACTTTAAAGTACAAGTACACACACG
>JAPXFY010000023.1:8296411-8303911 GCA_030674185.1 Monoplex corrugatus
TTGAAAGACACGGGTTTGAGATTAACTAGATAATGCAATGGTTCATACAGACTAATTCCGCTGTAAAGATAGATATGTTTGCCCCAACGAAAAATGACTTTTTTATTCTAAATTTTGGAACAAAATGCTGCTCCAGCTCATTTATTTTCTAAGACTGATCCATCGGTAAAAATATGAAGGTGGGCACGGTATTTTTCATCGATGTGTTCTCTTGAATTGTTGACGTTTTCATATTTCTTAGCGTCTGTATAATCAATATCAAAAGAGCTTTTAGTTTTAGCATTTCCCATGTAGGGATAGGCGTTGTTGATGGTGTCTCAGCTATTTCATCCATATTTATGTTAGACTGTTTGACCAAGTCAGATATGTAAGTTGCAACAGTCATTTGTGATGAAATGCTGTGATGAAATGCTTACTTATGGTGTATAGAAATAAAATTCTGGATTTTTCTTCATCGTGTAATCATAGTAGAGGTAACCTTTCTGAAAAAAAAATAATGATCTTACTTAGATTATTTAGCTAATTTCTTAGATCAATGGTGGCAGATTACCTTGTTCCTTATTTTTCGGCCTACAAGATGCTGCAACCTATATGCAGCGCATAAGACGCACTCCCCAGTTTTTTTTTTAAAACACTCCCCAATCAAAACGCTGATAGGATGCATACAGCACATTACTGTTATTTTTGTTTAAAGCCCAGCCGACTGCGTAGAGCCATATCAGGGCTATAACCATTTCAAAACATACACAATACTTCAACAGGAAAAAAAGGAAAAGAAAATAATACACATACCAGTGTATTCGCGCCCATAAGGCGTTGACCACTCCGTCCAATTTGTCGCACAGGAGATTTAAAAAACACACCTGACTAGAAATTCAAACATAAGTAAGGACGCTAAAACATACTTAAAAACGGGCTTAAATTACCCAAAATTGCTTCAGCATATCTCATTTCCCTAGAGCCAAAAAACAACAACAACAACAACAAAACAACAACAAAAAAAAGCACTTAATACAGTACCCAATTATCAATCCTAAGAGAAAGTATATAAGACTTTATCGAAGACACACAGGTAAATGGACCAGCAAGGCAGAAAATGATAGGAAGAAATGATAGAAAGCAAAGGAGGAAGAAGAAACAAAGAGAATGACAAAAAAAGGAAATTTCTGGCACAGAATTTCCAGAAGGTGAGGATACAATTTATACTGAAAGATCCCCTGGCATCCCCTCAGGGAGTGTATAGCACATAAGACGCCCCGAAAATCGAAAATGAAGAATGAAGACTAAAAAATGAAAACCAAAAGTCAAATGTGAAGAGATGAAATATCGTTGGAACTGAAAACCGAAAACATTCAGAAAGTGGACATGGATAGGAAGACGGCAAAAATGACAGGGGAAAACTGACGGTAAACAGTCATTCCCGGTTTCTGACAGAACACAGATTCATGGAAACTCTCACTGGTTTAAATGTTCTTTGTCTGCTGAAAATCCGGAGAAATCGGTGAGTTGTCAATAAAAAAAAAAAAAAAGAAAAAAAAAATCCTAACCTTGAAAAGACGATAAGACGCGGAGATCAAAGCTGAGGGATTTAATTGCATCTTTTAATGGCCGAAAAGTATAGATTGTTATTCTATTTTGATATAAATTGTTTATTGATTTGGTTTTAAGCTTCATACCCCTGACGTAGACCATTTTAAGAGGAAAGGGTAATTAGAGCATCTGGTCACAACAGGAAAGCTGGAGGGAAAGAGAGCATCAGATAGACCCAGGGAAATCTATTTGACGGACTTGCAGAGTGCTGAAGACAGAGAGGATGGAAGATGTGCTTGCGGCAACAAGGGATAGAAACAGATGGAGGGCCATGATCGCCAACGCCATGTGGCAAGGCACCTGATGATGATGATGATGATGACCGCTGACGTGTTTTTGTTTCAATTTTTACTCTAAAACCACAGTTGTGAACAGACATTAAAATGAAAACATTCCATTTCTTACGCAAAGTTGAGCGTGCCTGGGACTCATTGGGAAAATTGGGACCACACAGTCTAACACCAACCACTTCATAGATGCGTCATTGAAGGTGTTGCTCAAGTTTCTTGGCAGGTGACTGTTTCTCTCGGAAAGGTAGACGCTAAAATATATCATGACAAGAAAGCGTAGAGTGCAGTCTTGTCATGCAGCCTCGGTTCAGAGTGGACCTCCATAGCATCATGACTGTCATCTCCATTGTTATAAAATCACTATCTCACCTGTCTCACCTGTCGGCGTCACCGGGAACAGTGTTGGCCGCTGCACATGATGTCCTCACAAGTTGCCTCCAGCACTCTCGATCTTGGCTAAGTCTGACCACCTCCTGGAGTTTCTTGCCACTGATGTTTGTGATGTTTCTAGCAAGTGATGCAGGTGGCCGTCCTCTGTTTCTCTTTCCTTCCACTTTACCTTGGAGGACAGTGGACATCAAGTCTGTTCTCTCATTACGGATTGCGTGTCCAACATATTTCAGTTTCCTCCTTTGTATGAGTACTAGAAGCTTGCGTGTAGTACCCAACTCATTCAGTATGCTTTCATTTGAGCGCCTATCCGTCCATTTGACCCTCAGCAGTCTTCGGTAAAACCACAGCTCTGCTGCTTCCACTCGTCTTTCATCCTCTTTCTTCATTGTCCATGCCTCGCAGCCGTATAACATCACTGGCCAGACAAGACATTTTAAGAGTTTTATCTTAAGGTCTGCTGTTATGCTGTGGTCTTTCCAAATATTGTTCAATTGAACCATACTGTTCTTGGCCATTCCAATTCTCATCTTTATGTCTTTTGAGCATGTTCCATCGTGTGTCTTGACTGAACCTAAATATCTAAAGTCCTTGACATTTTCTAGAGGGACTTGGTTTAGCATGATCTGGTCCTGTCTAGTGTTATATTTGCCTGCAACATGCATAACCTTTGTCTTCTTTGAATTTAAGTCCAGCCCAGCTGCCTTTCCAACCCGGTCTACCCTGTACAGGATCCTCCTAGAGCCTGTAATGTTGTCTGCCAGTAATCCTGTGTCATCTGCGTAGCGTAAATTTGACAGGTTTCTACCACCAATATTTACTCCCATGTCTTCTATGTCTGCTTCTCTCATGATATGTTCAGTGTATATGCTGAAGAGATGTGGAGACAGGATGCAACCTTGCCTTACCCCTTTAGTGATGTTAAAAAATTTGCAGTTTTGATTATTCCATCTGATTGTTGCTTTTTGATCATTATATAATGAAGCTATGAGGGAAACCAGATGTCTTGGAAAACCCATTTTGATCATGAAGTGGAAAAGACTTTGGCGAATCACGCTATCAAATGCTTTGCTGTAGTCAATGAAAACGATGAACATCTCTTGGTCTGTGTTTCTAATCTTTTCTATCAATATCTGGAGTACAAACAGCATATCTATTGTTCCCCTGTTTTTCCTATAGCCTGCCTGACAGTCGGATAGCTCTTCCTCTACTTTTGGCTTTAACCTGTTTAAAATTATTATCAGCAGTATTTTACTGGCATGACTGATCAGTGCAATTGTTCTATAATTGTTGCAGTCTTTGACATTTCCACTCTTATGTAACATGACAAATTCTTGGAGCTTCCAGTCTGTAGGCCACTGACAAGTCTTCCATATCTTGCAGCATAAGTGATGCATTACTTTGAGTCCACCATCACCTGAGTGTTTCAACAACTCTCCAGGAATATTGTCAAGACCAGGAGACTTTCTGCATTTTAGATCTTTAATGGCAGATTCAACTTCGCTGAGCAGAGGTTCAGGTTCCGTATCTCCAGGGATCAATTCCAAATTTGGCTCTAAATTATTTTCATGGCTGTCAGGCTTGCCAAAAAGTGATGTGCCATATTCGTTCCACCTATCCAAGACATCATCTGGTTCAGTCAGAGTGTGACCATCCTTGTTGTTGATGCATTGGTTTGTTGCTTTGAAATTTGTTTTTTTTCACTTTTTTTATTTGTTTGAAGAGCTCCCTCGACTTCCTGTTTTCGTTGTGTTCATTGATTTTACTGCATTCTTGTGCCAGCCAATTTGCTTTGTCTCTTCTGACTTTACTTTTTATTTCCCTTTTCAGTGCTGAGTATTTTTCCCGCTCTCCCTGCTTTCGAGCTTGACTTTTCTTTTCTGCCAGATCTATCACTTCCTGACTTATGTAGGGCTTAGCTTTTTTCCTTTTTTCTTCTTTTCCTAGTTTTTCTTCAGAGATTTTGGTCAGTGTGTTTTTTATGTCTGTCCAGATTTCATCAGGATATGAGTCATTTTCATCCCAAACTTCAAGTAACTTTAAGAAACGATTACTTGTTTCTATACTGAATTCTAACGCCAGCTCAGGGTTTTCTAATTTTGATATGTCGAACTTTGGCGTAGTTTTGGTTTTAGGCTTCTTCAATATTTTCATTCTTAATTTGGTTGTCACAAGAATGTGATCCGTGTCGCAGTCTGTTCCAGGCTTTGTTTTTGCATTGAGGACAGTTGATTTCCAGGATCTGTCAATGATAATATAATCAATCTGATTACGACACCTGTCTCCTGGAGAGATCCATGTGTATCTTCTGCGCAGTGGTTGTTGGAAAAAAGTATTTGTGATGTTCATCTCATTTGCCTGACAAAACAGAGCCAGCATGTCACCTCTCTCATTTCGTTCTCCTAAACCATATGGTCCTATTCCACATTCTGTGTCAGCCCCCTCTCCAACTTTAGCGTTGAAGTCACCCATCACAATGCATATTTCCTTTTTGGGAATTTTGTCTCTGATAGTTTGGAGGTCATTGTAAAAATTTTCTATTTCTTCTTCTGAGCTAGTGGATGTTGGAGCATAAGCTTGAACTATGTTCAAAACAGCATATTTGGTATTTATTTTGACAGTGAGAAATCTGTCATTAATTGGATTATAGCTTTTCAGAGCTCCAGCATGCTTTTTGTCCAGCACAATTGCTACTCCTCTTGAGCCACCTTTTTCATTTCCACTATATACAACTGTATGCTCTCCTACAGTAAAAAGTCCCTGCCCACTCCATCTAACCTCACAGAGCCCTGTTATGTTCATCTTGCTCCTTTCTAATTCTTTGACTAGTAGGTAGAGCTTTCCTAATTCTAACATAGTCTGTACATTCCATGTCCCTATATTCAAATCCTTTTTTTGCATTTTTTTCTTTTTGTGATTTTGCATTTTTGAGGAGTTTCTACATGTCCGCTTCCAATAACCTCCGTCGGGTAATCCATTACCGTCATCACAGCTACCTTTCACAGACACGGACTCTCCCTCCCCAGTAGCCATTGAGTTCAGGTCCCCCCTGGGGGACTCAGAGGACACAGAACTATAACGTTTTCCATTTTGTAAGTTCATCATATGCAATGATTAGCAAAAGTACAAGCAAGTAGTTTGCGGGTGCCTTCTTGCCGCGCAGTGCACTTACAGTGCTGAGATCCTGACCATTGTTCCTTCGAAGAAATCATCTGCTCACGACATTGAAAAAGAAGCCATATATGAAAAGTGTATCTTCTTTACCCTCTTTTTCACCCATCCCCTGCTGCCAGGACTTGTTTGTATGCACCCTTAGTCTGGCCCCTCCCCCAGCGACCTGTCCGGCTTGCTTGAAGCTGCCAGGGCCCACGAAGTCCCCGCCGGCATAGCTCCTGGGATCGTAAGGACACACAAGCTCCCCCGCCACAACAAGGCTGATGCAATTGGAGGGAGAAAATCACTATAGTAGTATGAAAACATTGTCACAGGCTCTGTGACAATTAAAATGGCGGAGAAAATGGGGACAGAACACAACGGTGAGGACAAATGAAAAAACTCAAGTGAGATGATCATTAACTCTTCGACTCCTGCACCCTGTCCACCAGCATCCTGCATTCCCAACCATGCTAGCGAAGCAAATACTTAACCCTTTGATTGCCTCACCCTATCCATTACTTTCCTGCAAGAAGCTGGTGGGATAGGGTGAGGCAGTCAAAGGGTTAAGTTTTTGCAGTTGGTGGATAGGGTGCGGGAGTCAAAGGGTAAAGTATTTGCAGTTGGTGGATAGGGTAAGGCAGTCAAAGGATTAAGTTTTTGCAGTTGGTGGATAGGGTGCGGGAGTCAAAGGGTTAAAAGAAAAAGAAAGTGTTGGAGTTAATATTAATCAAAGAACATAACTCTTGCGAGTCACGTAGGAATTATCTCCCATGTTGTAGAACTTCTCAAATCTAACACAGTTTGCGCTACCCATTCAGCTAGCATAGAAGCAGATACAAAGCACAAAAACCGTAAGCTCAGAACACTCCTTTGTTGGAGTTAATGTTAACATCCAGGAAAAAAACATTTGCATACCTTACAAAAATGCAAAACGTTCAACCTCTGTTAATATCAGCTCGTGTGTACTGATCAATAAGACATTGACATTTCAAGTCTCTGCCTGTGTCTTTGTATTTGTCTCTGTCTCTGTCTCTGCTTTTCTCTTTTACGCTCTGTCTCTCTCTGACGAGACATCTTAGTTATTGCTAACATTAAAGCAAATATTTTTGGTATCTTTATGCCAAACACGATACAATGTTGTCTGCCTTGTGCCAGATTCTGCAGACTATGACTTGACAAACTGCAGTATTACAGTCATAACAAATAAGACGTTATACACAAATATGACAACACCGCAAACGAACAATTGGTTATTTGTTGTTGTTGTTTTTTTCTCTGTGTCTGAGGAGTGTATGTGGTTCTTTTCTTAAGACAGGGTTGATACACTCATGCCTTTTGCTTTATTTTTGTTGTTCGTGTCTTTATCAAAATATTCAGACGTCAGTTTGAGAGTGCGTGTACATATGATTGTACGTCTTTCTGCAATCTTGACACACACACGTGTGTGTGTGTGTGTGTGTGTGTGTGTGTGTGTGTGTGTGTGTGTGTGTGTGTGTGTGTGTGTTGTGTGTGTGTGTGTGTGTGGTGTGTGTTGTGTGTGTGTGTGTGTGTTGTGTGTGTGTGTGTGTGTGTGTGTGTGTTGTGTGTGTGTGTGTGTGTGTTGTGTGGGGTGTGTGTGTGTGTGTGTGTTTTGATCATAACTGAGCATACACTTATCTATATATTTGGATTGTCATGTATGATATCCATTTAAATGTGTGTTCTACAAAAATGCAGCTTATCTTTACATTGTATTAGTTCTTGCCTAAACTTGAATAAAAACAAAAGGAAAAAATGTTTTCTGCCTTGTAAATATATGCCAGAACAAGATTATATAGAACCAATACTGTTATACAGTTGTGAAGCGTGGACAGTCAAAAAGCAAAGCCAGAACAAGATTGAGGCAACCGAGATGTGGTTTCTAAGAAGAATGTTGAGAGTTCTATGGACAGCAAAGAAAACAAACGAGACAGTCTTGATGGAGGCAGACACAAGAAGATCATTCATAAGGAAGATTAGGAAAAGACAGGCAACGTTTATAGATCATTTTATGAGGAAAGGAGAATTAGAGAACCTGGTCACAACGGGAAAGTTG
>JAPXFY010000023.1:8318911-8321411 GCA_030674185.1 Monoplex corrugatus
TGGTGGGTCATCATCGAGTGCCCTGCATGCAGTATAGCGTTGGCGATTATGGGCCTCCATATGCATCTATCCCTTATCGCCGCGAGCACATCTTTCACCCTGTCTGTTTTTAGTCACCCTGCAAGTCCGCTGAATATTTTCTCCCTGGGTCTACCTGGTGTTCTCTTTCCTTCTGGCTTTCCCGTTGTGACCAGGTGCTCTATTTCCCCTTTCCTCATAAAATGGCCTATAAATGTCGCTTGTCTTTTCCGAATCTTCCTTATGAATGATCTTTTTGTGTCTGCCTCCATCAAGACTGTCTCATTTATTTTCTTTGCTGTCCATTGGAACTCTCAATATTCCTTTTAGAAACCACATTTCGGCTGCCTCAATCTTGTTCTGGCTTTGTTTGTTGACTGTCCACGCCTCACATCCGTACAACAGTATTGGTTCTATATAGCATTCAACAATTCTCTTCCTGATGTTAATTGATAGGCATTTGTTGGTAAGAACGTTTTTCATCTTCTTAAATGCTGTTTTGGTTGGCCGATTCTGCTTGCTACTTCTGATGTGCATCTGCCGTCTTGTGAGATGACCGTTCCCAGATATTTAAACTTATCAACCTGTCTCAGAGTTGTGCCATTTTTGTGCCATTGGTGGGTAAAGGGTGGAAATGATTTACCAATCTCCCAGGTCCACATGTGTGCAGACCTGCCAGTGCCTAAACTCCCTATATGTGTACCTGCATTAGAATATCAAATTTACTCTTTAAAGATCGTAGAAGTCATGTTAGTGGATGATTTATGGAAACATGAAAACCACTAGCATGCAACCCCACCAAAGAAGCAGATTGTGCAACAGCGTAGTGACCCACAGAATTCCCACCTTCCGAAAATTCTGTGCAAGAAATTTTCCTCTTTTCTGTCACTCTCTTGTTTCTTTCTTCCTCCTTTGCTTTCTATCATTTCTTCCTATCATTTTCTGCCTTGCTGGTCCATTCACCTGTATGTGTTCTATAAAGTCTTAACTATTTCTCATGTGTTCGATAAAGTCTGCGTACTTTCTCTTGGATTGATAATTGGGTTTGTGTACTAAGTGCATTTTTGGTTCTAGGGAAATGAGATATGCTGAAGCAATTTTATAATTTAGGCCCCTTTTCATATATGTTTTAGTGTCCTTATTTATGTTTCAATTTATATTCAAGTATGTTATTTTAATCCCTATGTAATAAATTGGAGGGAGTCGTCAGCGCCAGGAGCATATCCTTTGATTATATGCGTGAATGCATTGCTCTGTGTACTTAATTTTCTTTTGTTTTTCCTTGTTGAAGTATTGTGTATGTTGTTCAGAAACGGTTATAGCCCTGATATGGCTCTACGCAGTCGGCTGGTTTTTAAACAACAAACAAACAAACAAACAAACAAACAAACAAACAAACAAACAAACAAACAAAGCAAAGCAAAGAAATAAGCAAAAAACAAAAACAAAACAACAACCAAAACCAAACCAACCAAAGTAAAACCACCTAAAACAAACCACCCACAAAGAAAACCAACCAGAACCAACCAGAACCAACCAAAACCGACCGGAACCAACCAGAACCAAAACCAACCAGAACGACCAAAATCAACCAAAACCAACCAAAACCAACTGGAACCAACCAGAACCAACCAGAACCAACCAAAACCGACCAGAACCAACCAAAACCAACCAGAACGACCAAAATCAACCAAAACCAACCAAAACCAACCAGAACCAACCAAACCCAACCAAAACCAACTGGAACCAACCAGAACCAACCAAACCAACTAAAACTAACAAGAACCAACCAAAACCAACCAAAACCAACCAAACCAACCAAAACCAACCAGAACCAACCAGAACCAACCAAAACCAACCAAAACCAACCAAAACCAACTGGAACCAACCAAAACCAACCAGAACCAACCAAAACAACCAAAACCAACCAAACCAACCAAACCAACCAGAACCAACCCAAACCAACCAAAACTAACCAGAACCAATCAGAACAATCCAGAACAACTAAAACCAACCAGAACCAACCAGAACCAATCAGACAATCCAGAACAACTAAAACCAACCAGAACAACCAAAACCAACCAGAACCAACCAGAACCAATCAGAACAATCCAGAACAACTAAAACCAACCAGAACAACCAAAACCAACCAGAACCAATCAGAACAATCCAGAACAACTAAAACCAACCAGAACAACCAAAACCAACCAGAACCAACCAGAACCAATCAGAACAATCCAGAACAACTAAAACCAAACCAGAACAACCAAAACCAACCAGAACAAACAAAACAAACAGAACACACAAACAGACAGACAGACCGACAAAAAACAAACAAACAGACAGACAACCAGACAAACAAACAAACAAACAAACAAACAAACAAACAAACAAACAAACAAACAAACAGCGTGGTGGAATGTGCTCTTATAAGTTACACGGCTCTAGAACTAACATACAGAAAGTTGTTGCCTGCATTCTT
>JAPXFY010000023.1:8323911-8331411 GCA_030674185.1 Monoplex corrugatus
CGTTAAATCCTATACACTGGCAAGGTTTATGAAATGGGAAAGGTCAAGGTTGGTGGTGGTGGTGATGGTGGTGGTGTGGTGGTGAGGGGGGGGGGGCTGGTGAAAAGACCTACAAAACAAAAATATGGCATCACCAGAATGATGGAAGCATTTACGATTGGCAGCCAAAACAGGCCAGTATTTAATGCTGAAGGCTAGAATTGAACTCGAGTTATCAGATCCTCAATCCAACGATTCCATCCAAAGGACCAACCCGCACACGAGGAAAATCGTTCCCTGAACAAAACTGCTAACATCCTAGGGACCATCCCGCACGCGAGGAAAATCGTTCCCTGAACAAACTGCTAACATTCAAAGGACCATCCCGCACGCGAGGAAAATCGTTCCCTGGACAAACTGCTAACATCCAACGGACCATCCCGCACGCGAGGAATATCGTTCCCTGAACAAAGTGCTAACATCCTAAGGACCATCCCGCACGCGAGGAAAATCGTTCCCTGAACAAACTGCTAACATCCAACGGACCATCCTGCACGAGGAAAATCGTTCCCTGAACAAACTGCTAACATCCTAAAGACCATCCCGCACGAGGAAAATCGTTCCCTGAACAAAGTGCTAACATTCAAAGGACCAACCCGCACGAGGGAAATCGTTCCCTGAACAAACTGCTAACATCCTAAGGACCATCCCGCACTCGAGGAAAATCGTTCCCTGAACAAACTGCTAACATCCTAAGGACCATCCCGCACGCGAGGAAAATCGTTCCCTGAACAAACTGCTAACATCCTAAGGACCAGCCTGCACGCGAGGAAAATCGTTCCCTGAACAAACTGCTAACATTCAAAGGACCATCCCGCACGCGAGGGAAATCGTTCCCTGAACAAACTGCTAACGTCCTAAGGACCAACCCGCACACGAGGAATATCGTTCCCTGAACAAACAGCTAACATTCAAAGGACCATCCTGCACGCGGAAAATCGTTCCCTGAACAAACTGCTAACGTCCTAAGGACCAACCCGCACACGAGGAATATCGTTCCCTGAACAAACAGCTAACATTCAAAGGACCATCCTGCACGCGGAAAATCGTTCCCTGAACAAACTGCTAACGTCCTAAGGACCAACCCGCACACGAGGAATATCGTTCCCTGAACAAACAGCTAACATTCAAAGGACCATCCTGCACGCGGAAAATCGTTCCCTGAACAAACTGCTAACATTCAAAGGACCATCCCGCACGCGAGGGAAATCGTTCCCTGAACAAACTGCTAACATCCTAAGGACCATCCCGCACGCGAGGGAAATCGTTCCCTGAACAAACTGCTAACATTCAAAGAACCATCCCGCACGCGAGGGAAATCGTTCCCTGGACAAACTGCTAACATTCAAAGGACCATTCTGCACGCGAGGAAAATCGTTCCATGAACAAACTGCTAACTCCAAATTCCTAAGTCACACCACCCCTTCCCCCACTATGTTACCTTTCACCCTCACCCTCCACAACCCGCCCCCCTTCCCACATCCCCGATCCCAAGCACGTGAGGGGGGATTTAACGACAGGGATTCTGTGTACCCGGAGGGTGCCAGAGAGACTGGAACACGAGCAGGCATATAAATCCCTCACGTCACCCTCCTCCCTCAGCCCTAAACCCCTACCCCCCCTCGCACACACATCTTCCCAGCAAGCCATCCCTTCTCTCTTTTCTGCCCAGCTCCCTAATGCCCCCTCCCCTCTCCTTACGCAGCCGCCTTAGCCATGTGGCTCCCCCCTCTCCCCTTTCCCCCTTCCCCCCTTCCCCCACCTCTCTCCCTCCTCCCCTCAAACCTTATGAACGCGGTGGACCAGTTATTCAGACGTCATATTTCCAATCGGAGGGTCTAGGTTCGATCCTTGCCGTGCCTTGTTATGATGTGTTTAATGCTCATGCTGCCAAGTTGCATTGCCATGTTATTATTGTTGTTGCTGTTGATGCTATTATTATTACTGTTATTGTTATTCTTATCATTATGATGATGATGATGATGATGATTGTTGTTGTTATTGTCATCATCATCATCATCGTCATCATCATCATCATCATCATAATGCAGGAATCTGGTGGATAGGGCAAGGAAGTCACAGGGTTAAGTGTTTGCAGTTGGTGGACAGGGTGCGGGGAATCAAAGGGTTAATTAGTTTCCTCTTTACCGTCATGTGAGCTGGCGGTAGCGTTCGTACTGTTACTACTACTACTACTTGTATTACTACTATTGTCATTATTATTATTGTTATTATTATTATTGTTTTGTTATCATTATTATTATATTATTATTAGATCATTAGTATCACTATCGTCGTCGTCGTCGTCGTAATCATCATCATCATTACAACTACTACTAATATTATGTCATCATCATCATCATCATCATCATCATCATCATCATCATCATCATCATCATCATCATCATCATCACCACCACCACCACCACCACCACCACCACCACCACCACCACCACCATCATCATCATCATCATCATCATCATCATCATCATCATTCTTACTATTCTTACTATTCTTGTTCTTCGTCTTCCTATTGTTATTATCATGATCATGATCATATCATTATTGTTATTATTATTATTATCATCATCATCATTATTATTTTTATCATTTATTATTATTATTATGATAATTTTTTTTATCGTTATTATTTTTTTCGTCTACCCCTATGGTCGCTTATGTCACCATCTTGTCGGGGTGTGTGGTTAAGTTTCCGAATCGGAATTTTATTTTTCTTCTTCCAGTTTCTGCCTGTCTGTTCTGTTTCTCTGTTTCCGTCTCCTTAGGTTCTGCCTCTGTGTTTCTCGTACTTGTGTCGATGTCTATAATGCCTGATTGTTTCCTGCAATTCTCCAGTTTTCTCATTTTTCTCCTTTTTTCCCTAATGAACCAGTTGTCTATAAATTCATGGCTTGTGACCTTTGTTGTTTATGTTAAAAGTTTTTGATAGTGGTGATAGGGAAAGTTCTTTTGTTCTTGTCTGTCTTTTTTCTCTGTGTGTGTTTGTCTGTCTATCTGTCTGTTTGCCCTGTCTGTCTGTCTCTCTCTGTGTGTATATATATACATATGTATACATACACATCTATCTATCTATCTATCTATCTATCTATCTATCTATCTATCTATCTATCTATCTATCTATCTATCTGTCTATCTGTCTATCTGTCTATCTATCTATCTGTCTATCTATCTATCTATCTATCTATCTATCTATCTATCTATCTATCTATCTATCTATCTAATCTCCCTGTACCTCTTTTTCTCTGTTTCTTTGTCTCTCTCTCTCTCTTACAGTTTATAATGTGGCTGTACCACCTCACCTCTTTCTTCTCTCTCCCCAATCCCCACCCAGCCCCTCTCCCCCCTCCGTCACCCACTAAAACTTCGCTACAGTGGATAGGAGATATGCTTAATAATAGCGATTTGATTTTCTTTCCGCTTTCTGTGGTTTTGTTTCATTCTTTCTTTGTCTCTTTCTTTCCTTCTGTAGCTCTTTATTTATCGTTGTTTTTATTGATGTTCGTTCTCTGTCTGCCACCTTTCTTGATTTGGTTTTCTTTTTATGTTTTATTCTTTCTTTCTTTGTTTGTTTGTTTCTTTCTTTCGTTCTCTTCTTTGTTTGTTTCTTTTCTTTGTTTCTTTGTTTGTTTCTTTCTTTCTCTTCTTTGTTTCTTTCTCTTCTTTGTTTCTTTCTCTTCTTTGCTTCTTTCTGTCTTTCTTCATTTCTCTTCTTTGTTTCTTTCTCTTCTTTGTTTTTTTCTTTCTTTCTTATTTTCTCTTCTTTGTTTGTTTGTTTCTTTCTCTTCTTTGTTTGTTTGTTTGTTTGTTTCTCTTCTTTCTTTCTTTCTCTTCTTTCTTTCTTTGTTTCTTTCTCTCCCTTCTTTGTTTCTTTGTTTGTTGTTTGTTTGTTTCTTTCTTTCTCTTCTTTGTTTCTTTCTCTTCTTTCTTTCCTTTCTCTTCTTTGTTTCTTTGTTTCTTTCTTTCTCTTCTTTGTTTCTTTCTTTCTCTTCTTTTTTTCTTTGTTTCTTTCTTTCTTTCTCTTCTTTGTTTCTTTCTCTTCTTTGTTTCTTTCTCTTCTTTCTTTCTTATTTTCTCTTCTTTGTTTGTTTGTTTGTTTGTTTCTCTTCTTTCTTTTCTTTTCTCTTCTTTGTTTCTTTGTTTATTTCTTTCTCTTCTTTGTTTCTTTGTTTCTTTCTCTTCTTTGTTTCTTTCTTTTCTTTGTTTGTTTGTTTGTTTCTTTCTCTTCTTTCTTTCTTTGTTTCTTTCTTTTTCTTCTTTTTTCTTTCTTTCTTTCTTTCTCTTCTTTGTTTCTTTCTGTCTTTGTTTCTCTTCTTTGTTTGTTTGTTTCTTTCTTTCTCTTCTTTGTTTTGTTTGTTTGTCTTACTTTATTTCCGATTGTAGGCTGCAGTTCACATGTATGATCGGATTAACTAGTGAGCAGTTACGTGCGTGGCAGGTTTATGTGTGTGTGGTGTGTGTGTGTGTGTGTGTGTGTGTGTGTGTGTGTGTGTGTGTGTGTGTGTGTGTGTGTGTGTGTGTGTGGGGTGTATGTTTGTTTGTGTATGTGTGTGTGTGTATGTGTGATGTGTGTGTGAGAGAGAGAGAGAGACTCTGTGTGCGTGTGAGCGTGTGTGTGTGTGTGTGTTTGTGTCTGTGTGTGTTTGTGTGTGTGTGTGTGTGTGTTTGTTTTGTGTATGTGTGTGTGTATGTGTAACTGTGTGTGTGTGTGTGTGTGAGAGAGAGAGAGACTCTGTGTGCGTGTGAGTGTGTGTGTGTGTGTGTGTGTGTGTGTGTGTGTGAGTTTGTGCGTGTGTGTTTGCTTTTGTGTGTTGTGTGCGTGTGTGTGTGTGTCCGTGTGAGAGTGTGTGTGTGTGTGTATGTGTGCGTGTGTTGTGGTGTGTGTGTGTGTGTGTTGTGTGTGCGTGTTCGTGTGTGTGTGAGAGAGTCGAGTGCACGTGTACGCGCGTGTGCGCACACATGTGTCTTTTATATGTGTGTGTTTCCTCTCCCTTCTCCCTTCCCCCATTCTCCCTCGTAAGTCACCAAGCAACCCTCCCTTTCCTTGCCACCGCCCTCTCCCATTCCTCCCACCCCTGTCACATTCTCTCTCCCCCCAAACACCACCCTCCCACTCCCCTCCACTCCCTCCCCTCCCCTTCCCCTCCATTCCGCTCTAAACCCTCCTTCAAGGAAGGTGCCATGTTGCATGATCGGAATTTGATTTTCATTTTTGCTATTTTCTTGGCTTTTGTTTCTATCGTCTGATTCTGTCTTTATTTGTTTTTTGTTTTTTTTTTCTCTTCTTCTGTATTTTCATTTCTAGGCAGATGATTGTTTTGGTTGGCAACAACAAGCGTGAAAAATGGCTTTTAGCCAATAGCACGTACGGCTGTTAAAATACAGCATGACTGTTATTTTGTCATATCTGTTTAATTTGTTCTTATTATTATAGTTTTTATCTATTTGTTTAATAATTTTTTTTAGGATAATTGCATACAGAGAGGTTACCTTTGTGCTCACCTTTTTTTTTTCGTCCCATTTTCTACGCCATTTTAATGACCGCAGGAGCTGGCACAGTTTTTTTTTTTTTTTTTTTTTTACAATGCGATGATGATGTTATCGATGAGGATGATAATCATGATGCCATGGCGTTCCATCTTGGATTGAGACTGCGTGACAAGCTGTACTCTACGCTCGCTATCATACTATATCCTGGCGTCAACCAGGCCCGAGAGGTACAGACACCTGCAGTGCTGGTCAGAAGATTTGAGCAACACCCTCAATGACGCATCCGTGAAGAAGTGGATGAGACTCGACTGTGTGGCCCAGTCTTCCCAAAGAGCCCATAGCACAGCCAAGCTCTGGGTAGGATCCGTTAGAGCCGAAAAATCCCACAATAATTTTTTGGAAGGGTCTTATGGTGATTGAACCCACAAACTTCCAGTGGGTAGACCGTTGCTTAACCACTACACCACGGCAACTGGTTCTTATATTACAGTTAGTCGTCTGTCCTTCTCATCCGTCTAACTCTCCTACACTGGGCGTGATAGCCAAGTGAGTAAGACATTGGGCTTCCAATAAGAAGGTCCCGGGTTCGATCCTTGCCTGGATACCTGCCGCCTGGTGGGTTGAGGGTGGAGGTTTTTCAGATCTTCCAGGTCAAAATGTGATTGGGATGTGTTCTACGTTTGTTTTTTTTCATATTATATTCTGAC
This sequence comes from Monoplex corrugatus, assembly GCA_030674185.1. Taxonomy (NCBI): domain Eukaryota; kingdom Metazoa; phylum Mollusca; class Gastropoda; order Littorinimorpha; family Ranellidae; genus Monoplex; species Monoplex corrugatus. The sequence goes on from JAPXFY010000023.1 coordinate 8,330,166, forward strand.
GTTAACCAGGCCCGAGAAGTATAGACACCTGCGGTACTGGTCAGAAACTATAAACAGCACCCTTAATGACGCATCCGTTAAGTGGTGAGATTGGACTATGTAGTTCCCGTGTGTTCGTCTCTGAACAGGAGCTGGCTAAGGCCCAAAAATCCCACAACGATCTTTATTTATCAATTTGTTTATCAATTTATTTATTTATCTATTCGTCAAAAATCTATCCGTCTATGCTTCTATCTATCTATCTATCTATCTATCTATCTATCTGTCTATTCTATCTATCTATCTATCTATCTATCTATCTATCTATCTATCTATTCTATCTATCTATCTATCTATCTATCTGTCTATTTTATCTATCTGTCTATCTACCTATCTATCCTATCTATCTATCTATCTATCTATCTGTCTATTCTATCTATCTATCTATCTATACTATCTATCTACTATCTATCTATCTATCTATCTATCTATCTGTCTGTCTGTCTGTCTGTCTGTCTGTCTGTCTATCTGTCTATCTGTCTATTATTTATCTATCTATCTATCTATTGTTTTATTTATTTATCTATTTATTCATTTATTTATATATTTATCTAATTATTTATCTATTTATTCATTTATTTGTTTATCTGTTTATTTATTTGGTTATTTATTTATTCATTTATTCATTAATTTGATCTGTCCTTAGGCGAAATATTTTGTCAGCCTTACAAAACGTAATTTGATAATTCAAATCGGCGTAAAGTTTCATCAGACTCTGATCCTGTTAAAACTTTTTACATTTATCATGTTATTTTCTTTTGATATTTCATTTTAGAGTATATTCATTTTTTAGTGATCCATTCATTTATTCTTTTCTTTTTCTAGCAGTTAAACAAACACTGCATGAATTGTGACGAGAAATTCATGGTTCAAATCATTTCGTGTCATGTTGCATAATAGAAATCCGATAATTCTCTTTACTGAAAAATTGCTTTCTTTTCATTGAATGTTCATTTATTATTTATTTATTTATTCAAGTTCGTTCTGTTATTCGGTAGAATAAGTTTCACCAGGCTTGTGATCAGATATCATTGTTCAATTTCGTCTTTTTCTTTGTGTTCTCTTCGTCTATTATCTTTTTCGTTTTTTCTTTATTGTTTTTTTATTCTGTCTCTCCTGCAAAAATGTTGATTTTGTTATCATTTCGCATGAACGTTTTTTTTATCACGTGTATTCTCAGATGACAAAGAAGCTGGTTCATATTGTC
>JAPXFY010000023.1:8336411-8343911 GCA_030674185.1 Monoplex corrugatus
TCTTTGTCTGTTTGTCTGTCTGTCCTTGTCTCTGATTCTTTGTCTCTGTATCACTGTCTCCGTCTCTCACTTTGTCTGTCTGTCTTCTCCATCTGTCTCTCTAGGTGTCTGTTTCTACTCCTGTCTCTCTCTGTCTCTGTCTCTCTGTCTCTGTCTCTCTGTCTCTGTGTCCCTATCTCTGTGTTTCTCTGTCTGTCTGTCTGTCTCCCTCTCTCCCTCCCCCTCTCTCTGTCTGTCTGTCTGTCTCCCTCTCTCCCTCCCCCTCTCTCTGTCTGTCTGTCTGCCTGCCTGCCTTCCTGCCTGTTTGTCTGTCTGTCTGTCTGTGTCTTTTTCTCAATGTCTCTTTGTCTTTGTTTCTGTCTCTGTATGTTTGTGTCCCTTGTTATCTGTCTGTTCGTCTGTTTTCATTCTCTATTTCTGTGTGTGTGTGTGTGTCTCTCTCTCCGCCTTTCCCTCCGTCTGTCTGTCTGTCTGTCTGTCTCTCACACACACGCGCACACAGACACACACACACACACAGACACACACACACAGACACACACATACACACACACACACACACTCTCTCTCTCTCTCTCTTTGTATCTGTCTCTGTCTCCCTCTGTCTCTCTGTCTCCTTCTGTCTCTCTTTATATCTCTCTGTTTCTGTATCTTTGTCTTTGTGTGTGCCTCTTTCTGTGTCTCTGTCTCTCTTTGTAAGTTTCTCTCTGTCTGTCTGTCTGTCTGTTTCTTGTTTCACCAACAGCAACCCACACAAATGGCGCGCAAGAAAAACACCATGCAACGAATAAAACAAAACACAGAATTGTTAAGCCCTACTCATGATCTTCCTTTTATTCGAATATAATGCTTTTCAGTTTGGGTTTTTTTCAGCAGGGAACCATCGCACTTAGATGATCTCATATGAGCTTTATCCAAATCTGCCATGAATTACTCAGCAGATTTTGACAGCCTGCGCAGAACGTCTATGCTCTAGCAAGATCTTGAAATTAGGCAGGGGGGGGGGGGGGGGGAGTGAGGGAGTGAGGGGGGAGAAGGGAGGCGGGGAGAAGGACTGAGAGAACAGGACTTATCAAACACTAAGCAGACACCACCCAAAAAGATCGGAGCATTAAGATGGGCGGCGAACAGGCCAAGTGTTATGTCCCGGGTTGGGATTGAACTCAAGACGTGAAGTTTGGAGTCACCAGCTTCTGTCAAAGGAACCAGTAAGTCCTCTGAAAAACAGTTTCAGTTTCAGTTTCTCAAGACGACGTCTCCGCGCTCGGAACGAATTCCATATGCACTAACGTCACAGGTGCCATGCGTATGGTGAACATAAACCCATGAGCTGGCCAGGTCCTGAGGCCCTACCTAGACTATGTTTTACTTAGTCTATATTTTATACTGGTATTGTATATCAGCATATCACTGGAATAAATCTGTCATTTATCTTTTTTTTTACGCTCCAATTTCTACGCCACCTTAATGGCCACAGAAGCTGGGCAGTTTTATCTAACGCGATGATGATGATGTCGATGAAGATGATAATCATGATGCTATGGAGTTCCATCTAGGTTTGAGACTGCGTGACAGGGCTGTACTCTACGTTCACTATCATAATATATCCTGGCATCAACCAGGCCCCAGAGATACAGACCCCTGCGGTGCTGGTAAGAAGATTTGAGCAACACCCTCAGTGACGCATCCGTGAAGTGGATGAGACTCGACTGTGTGGATCCCAGTCTTCCCAGTGAGCCCAAGCCGCCCAATCTGGGAAGGAGACCGGTTAGAGCCGAAAAATCCCACACTGATTTTTGAAGGGACTGACGGGGATTCGAACCCACAACCTTCCAGTCGGTAGTCCGTTGCGTTAACCACTACACCACAGCGACTGGTCCACTGGTATAATCTTGGTTACATGTAAATGACACGTGAAAAAGAAAATACACGACTATTGGACAGGAGTAGTTATCTATCGCAAAACACTTTTTTTTTTTATCTAGACGATTATTTCCTCTGTGAATGTGAGACCTTGCCAACGCTTAGAGGAGTCTTGCACAGGACTCAGAAAGTCTTGCCAGATAACTGCTGCTAAATTTGGGTGGAGCCCATGTGGAATCGTCCGAGCGCGATAAATCCTCTTGAACAAATCCAAACTCACTGTGAGAGGTACAGCCCTTGACGAGCGTGGCACGAGGCAGATAGATCATCATCATCATCATCATCATCATCATCATCATCATCATCATCATCATCATTCATCATCATCATCATCATTCATCATCATCATCAAGTGCCCTCCCACATAGGGTTGGCATCATGGCCCTCCTATATGCATCTATCCCTTGTTGCCGCAAGCACATCTTCTTCCCTCTCTGTCCTCAGCCACTCTGCAAGTCCGTCCAATATTTTTTCCCTGAGTCTACCTAGGTGTTCTCTTTCCCTCCAGCTTTCCTGTTGTGACCAGGTGCTCTAATTCCCCTTTCCTCATAGAATGGCCTATAAATGTTGCCTGTTTTTTTCCCTAATTTTCCTTATCAATGATCTTCTTGTGTCTGCCTCCATCAAGACTGTCTCCTTTGTTTTCTTTGCTGTCCATGGAACTCTCAACATTCTTCTTAGAAACCACATCTCGGCTGCCTCAATCTTGTTCTGGCTTCGCTTGTTGACTGTCTACGCCTCACAACCGTATAACATAATCGGTTCTATATAACATTAAACAACTCTCTTCCTGATGTTAATTGATAGGCATTTGTTGGCAAGAATGCTTTCCATCATTACTGAATGCTATTGAATGCAAATAGAAACACAGCGTGTGGTAATTTCCTTCTTTGGATCAGTAAGCATGTACTGCAGTAGGGGGGAAAAACCTCTGGGGAGAGCTGGGTAGGGATCGGTCCTCAGAGTTGTGTTGACAAGAGGGATTCATCGCACTCGGACAATTCCATATGTGCTCCAAGCAAAATCTGCCAAGAATTATCTGGCAGACTCCCTAAGCCTGCGCAAAACCCTATGCGCTGGCAAGGTCTTGAAATTGGGAAGAGGGGAAGGGACACACAGCGCTCGCACACACAGACACAGACACACAGACACAGACAGACACACACAGACAGACAGACAGACAGACAGACGACAGACATACACACACACACCACAACATCAATATATATATATATACACACACACACAAAACTCCCTCAAACACACATACACACACTCACACACACATACACACACCACATACACACACACACAAATACACACACACACACAAACACACACATACACACACATACACACAAACACACACACACATACACACACACAACCTCCCCTCAAACACACACACACACACACACACCTCTCTCTCTCTCTTTTCTCACACACACACACACAAACACACGCACATCACACGCACACGCACACGCACACACAACATACAACCACGCACACACACCCAAAGACATACAACATGCACATGTAGACCCTACCAGTCTGTTCTAAACTAAGTCCCTTTTTAACTAACACCAGGAGAAGACAGTCATAAAAAAGACTTCAACCACAGACTCCGGCACTGGAAACCACAAGCCATCAATATTTTGTTTTGCTGTCACCACACAATATGCCGCTGACACAAAAAAATATCAATATCTTTTTGTCTGTTCTGCGGTCTATTAGTAAGGTGGTGTGGTGTTCGGTTTTAACAGGGCGATTTTCTTTTCCTCGCTTCGTTGCTTTATTATCATTATTTTCTTTTCTCGTCGGTAATGATGTGTTGGAAAGCTGGATGGAAAGAGAACACCAGGTAATAGACCCAGGGAGAAAAATATTGGACGGACTTGCAGGGTGGCTGAGGACAGAGAGGGTGGGAGATGTACTTGCAACGACAAGGGACAGATGTGGTCATTTGTTCAGCCGGCAACCACACTCGACCGTGTTTGATCTTGACTTCCAGAAATCAGCGTTTAAACCATGTTTTTAAAAAAAAATTCATGTTTAGAATTGATGTAAATCTAAACTATAATTTGGCGTCAATTGATTAAAAGCTGAGATTTTTTCTTGTATGTTTTGTATCCAGACAAACAGACAAACAGACGGACAGACAGACACGCGCGCACGCACAGATATACGCAGACAGACATGCACACAGCCACACACATGCACACAACACACACACACAAGCACACACACACACAACACACACACAACACACACACACACACTCACTCACACGCACAAACACACAGACACTCACACACGCATATATACACATACAAACATACACACACACGCACACACATATACACACACACGCACACACACACACACATGCATGCACACACATGCATACACACATACACATACACGCACGCGCAAACACGAATACACATACTTATACAACACACACACGTACAACACACACACACACACACACACCGCGCGCGCGCGCACACACACACACATACACACGCACATATAAAACACACACAACACACACACAAACATACACACACACAAACACACACACACAAAAACACACACAAACACACACACACACACACACACAAACACACACACACACAAACACACACACACAAACACACACGAGTTGTCACAGAAACATACCCATTGTGTCTGCCATAAAACCTGTCACTTGTAACGCCACTGCCCTTTCAGAGGGTTCTTGTTTTTCTTCCCAGAAAATGTGTCATCTCTGGTTCTGTTTAAAGTTGGAAACTGCTGATAGTACGAGGAACCGACACGTGTCAATATGACGGGGCACATCTGACATTTCAAATTTCGTGGACATTCTGATAGTATCAAGAAAGAAGTGGCCGAGATGCGCGGTGAACAAAAAAGTTGTTGAGATTACCAAGAAGAGGCTGAGATATGCAAGAAATAGTAAGAAATGACCAAGAAATGGCTGAGGTGCCAAGAAATGGCTGAGGTGCCCAAGAAGTGGCTGAGGTGCCCAAGAAATGGCTGAGGTGCCCAAGAAGTGGCTGAGATAAGCAAGAAGTAACTGAGATACACAAGAAATGACTGAGATTACCAAAAGTAACTGAGATACACAAGAAGTGGCTGAGGTAAGCAAGAAGTAATGAGATAAACGAGAAGTGGCTGATGTAAGCAAGAAGTGGCTGAGAGAAGCAAGAAGTGGCTGAGATAAGCAAGAAGTAACTGAGATACACAAGAAGTGGCTGAGATAAGCAAGAAGTAACTGAGATACACAAGAAGTGGCTGAGATAAGCAAGAAGTAATGAGATACACAAGAAGTGGCTGAGATAAGCAAGAAGTAACTGAGATAGCACAAGAAATGACTGAGATAAGCAAGAAGTAACTGAGATACACAAGAAGTGGCTGAGATAAGCAAGAAGTAACTGAGATACACAAGAAGTGGCTGAGATAAGCAAGAAGTAACTGAGATACACAAGAAGTGGCTGAGATAAGCAAGAAGTAACTGAGATACACAAGAATGGCTGAGGTAAGCAAGAAGTACTGAGATAACGAGAAATGGCTGAGGTAAGCAAGAAGTGGCTGAGGTAAGCAAGAAGTGCTGAGGTAAGCAAGAAGTGATGAGATAAACAAGAAGTGGCTGAGGTAAGCAAGAAGTGGCTGAGGTAAGCAAGAAGTGGCTGAGGTAAGCAAGAAGTGGCTGAGAAAGCAAGAAGTGGCTGAGGTAAGCAAGAAGTGGCTGAGAGAAGCAAGAAGTGGCTGAGAGAAGCAAGAAGTGGCTGAGAGAAGCAAGAAGTGGCTGAGGAAGCAAGAAGTGCTGAGAGTAAGCAAGAAGTGGCTGAGGTAAGCAAGAAGTGATGAGATAAACGAGAAATGGCTGATGTAAGCAAGAAGTGGCTGAGAGAAGCAAGAAGTGGCTGATGTAAGCAAGAAGTGGCTGAGAGAAGCAAGAAGTGGCTGAGGTAAGCAAGAAGTAACTGAGATAAACGAGAAATGGCTGATGTAAGCAAGAAGTGGCTGAGAGAAGCAAGAAATGGCTGAGGGTAAGCAAGAAGTAATGAGATAAACGAGAAATGGCTGAGATAAGCAAGAAGTAACTGAAATAAGCAAGAAATTGCCGAGATTACCAAGAAGTAACTGAGATACGCAAAAAATGGCTGAGATTACCAAGAATTGGATGAGATAAAGAGAATGGCTGAGATTACCAAGAAGAGACTGAAATAAGCAAGAAGTGGCTGCGATAAGCAAGAAGTGGCTGCGATAAGCAAGAAGTGGCTGCGATAAGCAAGAATGGCTGCGATAGCAAAGTGGCTGAGATTACCAAGAAGTGGCTGAGTAAGCAAGAAGTGGCTGAGATAAGCAAGAAATGGCTGAGATAAGCAAAAAGTAACTGAGATAAGCAAGAAGTGGCTGAGGTAAGCAAGAAGTGGCTGAGATAAGCAAGAAATGGCTGAGATAAGCAAGAAGTGGCTGAGATAAACAAGAAGTGGCTGAGGTAAGCAAGAAGTGGCTGAGATAAGCAAGAAATGGCTGAGATAAGCAAGAAGTGGCTGAGATAAACAAGAAATGGCTGAGATAAGCAAAAAGTAACTGAGATAAGCAAGGAATGGCTGAGGTAAGCAAGGAATGGCTGAGGTAAGCAAGAAATGGCTGAGGTAAGCAAGAAATGCTGATGGTAAGCAAGAAATGGCTGAGGTAAACAAGAAATGGCTGAGATAAGCAAGAAATGGCTGAGATAAACAAGAAATGGCTGAGGTAAGCAAGAAGTGTTGATGTGACCAAGAAGTGGTTGATGTGACCAAGAAGTGGTTGATGTGACCAAGAAGTGGTTGATGTGACCAAGAAGTGGTTGATGTGACCAAGAAGTGGTTGATGTGACCAAGAAGTGACTAAGATAAGCAAGAAGTGGCTGATGTGACCAAGAAGTGGTTGATGTGACCAAGAAATGGTTGATGTGACCAAGAAGTGGTTGATGTGACCAAGAAGTGGTTGATGTGACAAGAAGTGGTTGATGTGACCAAGAAGTGACTGAGATAAGCAAGAAGTGGTTGATGTGACCAAGAAGTGGTTGATGTGACCAAGAAGTGGTTGATGTGACCAAGAAGTGGTTGATGTGACCAAGAAATGGTTGATGTGACCAAGAAGTGGTTGATGTGACCAAGAAGTGGTTGATGTGACCAAGAAGTGGTTGATGTGACCAAGAAGTGGTTGATGTGACCAAGAAGTGGTTGATGTGACCAAGAAGTGTTGATGTGACCAAGAAGTGGCTGATGTGACCAAGAAGTGGTTGATGTGACCAAGAAGTGGTTGATGTGACCAAGAAGTGGTTGATGTGACCAAGAAGTGGTTGATGTGACCAAGAAGTGGTTGATGTGACCAAGAAGTGACTGAGATAAGCAAGAAGTGGCTGATGTGAGCAGAAAATGGCTGAGGTGAACAAAAAGTGACTGAGGTGAACAAAAGTGACTGAGGTGAACAATAAGTGGCTGGGATGAACAGAAAGTAGCTGAGGTGAACAAAAAGTGCCTGAGGTGAACAAACAGTGGCTGAGGTGAACAAAAA
>JAPXFY010000023.1:8348911-8351411 GCA_030674185.1 Monoplex corrugatus
CCCCAGATCAATAAAAAAAATCAGCACTACATTGGACTGCTTTTTGAGCCCTTCTATGACGTGTTATGATATCATTCCCAATAGCGAAGTTTTCGTTTATAAGACTACTTCTGAAAGATAATCTATTGGAGTTGTTGGTTCTATATGACTACAAAAATGATGACATGTTTTTGACGTGTCTTCCCAGGACAAGTTATCATTGGTATCATGTAAAGCATGACTGTGGCCATGTTTATCAAGATCTGTTTAAAGGGTATAAGCTTGTATTTCCATTTAGCTGTTGACTTTATGTCAGTGTAAGACGTTTGGAATCATTTACACAAATGTCTCCAGCCCTATATGCTTTGAAAACTTTAAACAGAAATTGCTAATCTAACGAATCAAAAGCTCTCTCAAAGTCCGAACAAAATAGACATTTAGGTAATTAATTTTCATATCCAAGTAACTGAACAAATCATAAAATAATCTTAATTTGTATCCAAGATACCTGCTTGCAACAAAGCCTGTCTGATCCTCAGAAGTCAAGTTTGTTTAGAAATATTGTCTTAATTTTCTAAGCAATACATGCTGACCCGATGTTCTATAATACACAAAATTGTGAGATAGGTCTCCAAACATTTTATGTGCTCTTTTGACTCATCTGGTCTAGAGATACAGATTATAAGTCCTTCTTCTTGATTTGCTGAAAGTTCACCATCTCTGATCGACTTATTTAACCCTTTGACTCCCACGTCCCTCTCCTACAGTATCCTGCATTGTCAACCACGTTAGCACAGCAAAAAAAACCCCAACTTAACCCTTCGCCTTCCCCACCTGCAGGAAGTTGGTGGAAAGGGTGAGGGAGTCAAAGGGTTATTTTTTTGCAGTTGGTGAATACGGTGCAGGAGTGAAAGGGTTAAAGGTCGCACAACAAAAGGACCAGCCTTTTCAAAAAAAAAAAAAAAAAAAAAAAAAAAAAATTTAGGAAAGGATGAGGCAGCCACTAACGTGACTGATAAAACAATTTTATTGAGGCCAAGCCATCAACGCAGTTGGTTGAAGAGCATTAATGATTGTGTGGAAGTCTTGTCTTCGACTTCACATGTGGGCTGTCTATTTTGTTTTTGCCTATGTTTGCATTTGTTTGTTGTTGTTGTTTTATTGTTAGTGAAGTCATGACTCAGGATCTGAATTCTCAAGTTCCAAGCCACAAAACATCAAAATGGCTTTTGCGTTGTGCGTGTCTGCTTGTGTACGTAACCACACACACACACAACACACACACACACACACACACACACACACACCGCACACACACGCACACGCGCGCGCACACACACACGCACACCGCAACACACACACATACACACACACACACACTTAAAAAAAGAGAAGACAGACACGCACACACACACACACACACACATACAAAACACACACACACACACGCACATACACACACACATACACACGCACACACATATACACTCACACACACATGCAACACACACACACACACACACACACACAGACACACACACACACAGACACACACACACACACACACATACACTCGAAAAAGAGAACACAGACACGCACGCACGCACACACACACACAACTAACACACATACAACACACACACACACATACACACTCACACACACACATACATGCACACACACACACACACACATTGAAATAGTTTGTATCTTATATCCCTATCTGGGTTTCTTGTGCAAAATAATGTGTTCTGACTTCACACTCACACACCTACACCCACACACTTACACTCACCCCCACACACACCCACCCACAGACACACACACATACACACATATACACACATAAACACACACATACACACACATCATATACACACACAAAGAAGAGAGAGAAAGAGAGAGAAGAGAAAGAACACACACACCAACACAACACACACACACACACACCACACACACACAGAGACAGAGAGACAGAGACAGAGAAAGAGACACAGAGACAGAGACAGACAGACAGACAGACAGACAGATAGACAGAGATAGAGACAGAGACACACAGACACAGACACAGAGACACCGAGACCAAGACCGAGACAGAGACAGAGAGACACAGACGCATGCGCGCACACGCAAAACCCCTACCTCCTAGACATCCACTACCTCCCTTGTTCCCCCGATCCCCAACCCCAACCCCCAACCCTAACCATTCGTCTCCAGCAGACCTCAAAATCACTTCAGCACTAAACAGACATCTACTGCTATGTCCTCACACTGATTGCTGGGCTGGTGATGAAGTGTGAAAAGAGGTTGTGAAGTATGTGCCAGTCGCCCTCACTTCCCGTTACTGTATGTGACTCTCTCCCAACAAATGAGCCTTAGTTAGAGGAGTGTTCTGAGCTTGCTGTTTTGTACTTTGTACCTGCTTCTATGCCAGCTGTATGGGTAGCGCAAACTGTGTTAGATTTGAGAAGTTCTATACAACATGGGAGATAATTCTCAAGAGTTATGTCCTTTGATTATA
>JAPXFY010000023.1:8356411-8358911 GCA_030674185.1 Monoplex corrugatus
TATCTCTGTCTGTCTGTCTGTTTGTCTGTCTGTCTGTCTCTCTCTCTCTCTTTCCTTCTCTCTTCCTCTTGATGTCTCGCTAGAATACAGTGTCGTGTGTGTCTAGTACAGTGCGATGTTTCGTTAGCACAGTGTTTTCTGGTTTTGTTTTGTTTCATATTTCTCTGTCTCTCTATTTATCTGTCTGTCTGTCTCTGTCTATATATGTCTGTCTGCCTGCCTGTCTGTCTCCTTCTCTTTCTCTCTCTCTCTCTCTCTCTCTCTCTCGCTCGCTCTTCCTCTCACTTCTATTAGTGTAGACCCTCATTAATGTAGACCCTCATTAGTGTAGACCCTCATTAGTGTAGACCCTCATTAGTGTAGACCCTCATTAGTGTAGACCCTCAATGTGGTAGGGCTGAATATGAAAGGGTAATATTCTGCTTACGTTACTACCCTCGAAACTATTTTTTCTTTTGGTTATTGCTATTACAGACAGACAGACAGACAGACAGACAGACAGATAGACAGACACACACACTCACACACGCACTCTCTCTCTCTCTCTCTCGCTCTGTCTCTCTCTGCTTGTGTCCGCGAATGTATGTGTAAATGTGTGTGTGTGTGTGTGGTGTGTGTGTGTGTGTGTGTGTGTGTGTGTGTGTGTGTGTGTGTGTGTGTGTGTGTGTGTGTGTGGTGTTTTTGTTCTTTCTTTCCGTCTGTCTGTCTGTCTCTTTCTCTCTGTTCCTCTGTGTCTCTCTGTCTTTCTCTATCTCTCTGTCTGTCTGCCTGTATTGTTTATTGTTTTTTTTCTTTTTTTTTTTTCCGTGTACAGCCCGAATTTCTACGCACGTTTAATGGCCACAGAATGTGGGACATATTTTCACCATGCTATGCTGATGATGACGATAGAGATGATAATCATGATACTATGGATTTCCAATTCTGGACTGAGACTGTATGTCAGGGCTATAATCTACGCACTCTTTCATATCATATCCTGGCATCAACCAGGTCCGAGAGATACGCACAATTGTAGTGTTGAACAGAACATTTTGAGCAACACCGTCAATGTCACATCCCTGTAGAGGATGAGATTGGCCTAAGTGGTCCAAGAATAACCAGAAAAAAACACGAAAGAAGAATAAGAACTTGTATTTAATACAAGACAAGACACAGGCGCTGTCTTGTCTGGTTGTATTAAATACGTGTTCTTATTTTTCTTTCGCGTTTTTTTTCTGGTTCCTGTCTGATTCAATGCGGGCAGTACACACTTGTTTTGAACTAAGCGGTCCAAGTTTTCCTATTGAGCCCATAGCACGCTCAGCTCTGGCCGGTTGAGGCCAAGAAAACCATTTCAAAATGATTTTAATACGACCGATGGGATGAGATTCGAACACACAACCTTGCAGTCGTTAGACCGTTGCGCTAACCACAACATCACGGCTTATACTGGTCCTGTTTGTCTTTCTGGTACAAGTTCCATGCCAGTTTCTTTCTTCGTCAGGATACAATCGCATACTGTCTCCACTCGGTGTGGAATCACATTGCAATTTATATTTGTATATAATACGTTTCCTATAATTTTCCATTGCTTTTCTTCTTTTTCCCCCCATTTATAGTCATGTGTGTGTGCGTGTGTATGCATGCGTGCGTATGTGTATGTTCAGCCCTTAGATTTGATTTATATCAAGATTTTGCGCTGTATAAATATTGTAATCATTATTGTTATTAATCAATATCATTATACGAACATTACAGAACAGCTGCCGACGGTCGTACTTAACAGAACACGGACCTGCAGTAGCAGAAAGCGGGGTCCCAGTAGCTCAGTTGGTTTGAGCGTCGGATTCACATACTAATGGTTGGTTGTGGGTTCGAATCCCGGGGTGCGCTACATTAAAACTCGCCTTCTCACTGTCCCATCTTAACATCATTGTTGTTCTGGTGGTGTCAATAAAGGATTAGATAGGTCCCCCCTTCCCCCACTTCCATGGGATGGTTATCCCCGTCGACCATATCACCTGAGTAGGTGTCGACGTAAAACCTGAACCAAATCAATCAGTCAGTAGCAGAGTCCAAAGCCGCAGAACTCCTTTACATACACAGTTCCTGCAGAAGAATGTGGTGCCACCAGGATCGTTATTGTATCCAACACGACCTGAAGACCCACATTATGCACTACAGACCTTTGTAGTCTGAAGTTTGTTCAAGAAGGATTCATGGCATTCAGACCATATGCGCTCCACCCAAATCTTCCAGCAATTATCTGGCAGACTTCCTAAGCCTGCGAAAAAAGAAACGTATGCATTAGCAAAGTTTTGAACTGAGGAGCGAAAGAGGGGTTGGGGGGTGGGGGGTGAGGTGGCGTGTGGGGGGAGAGGGAGAAGACCTTTGAAACTTTAAGCTAACACGAACCAGAAAAAAACACGAAAAAAGAATAAGAACGCGTATTTAATACAACAAGACAAGACAGGTGCAAATTTTCGGCCAACTGGCCTTTTGTCAATAGTAAGATCAC
>JAPXFY010000023.1:8371411-8373911 GCA_030674185.1 Monoplex corrugatus
GGTTGAGGAGGGACTCGACAGAGTTATATGGATGGGGGTGGAGATGAGAATGGATTGGACTGAACGTATATGGATGAGGGTGGGATGAGGATGGATTGGATTCAACATATATGGATGGGGATGGAGATGGGGATGGACTCGACTGAACTTATATGGATTGGGGTAGGGTAGGGGATGGATTGGATTCAACTTATATGGATGGGGGTGAAGATGAGAATGGACTGGATTCAATTTATACGGATGGGGGTGGAGATGGGGATGGATTGGACTGAACTTATATGGATGGGGTGGAGATGGGGATTGATTGGATTAAACTTACATGGATGGGGGTGATATGAGACTGGATTGGATTCAACTTAAATGGATGGGGGTAGAGATGGGGTTGGATTGGATTCAACTTAAATGGATGTTGGTGAAGATGGGTATGGATTGGATTCAACTTAAATGGATGTTGGTGAAGATGGGTATGGATTGGATTCAACTTATATGGATGGGTGGATGGGGGATGGATTGGATTCAACTTATATGGATGGGGTTGGGTTGGGGATGGATTGGATTCAACTTATATGGATGGGGTGGAGATTGAGATGGATTGGATTCAACTTATATGGATGGGGTTGGGTTGGGGATGGATTGGATTCAACTTATATGGATGGGGTTGGGTTGGGGATGGATTGGATTCAACTTATATGGATGGGGTTGGGTGGGGATGGATTGGATTCAACTATATGGATGGGTGGAGATTGAGATGGATTGGATTCAACTTATATGGATGGGTGGAGACAGGGATGGATTGCATTCAACTTATATGATGGGGTGGAGATGGATGGATTGCATTCAACTATAAGGATGGGGATAGGGTGGGGGATGATTGGATTCAGTTGGAATAAATTTTTTTATCGACGTTTTTTTTAGGGACCACTGGGATTAGTCCTTCTAACACTACCTTCATTTGGCTACTAATCACTTCCTGTCCTGCTGGGACTACTCAGACAATTTACAGACGCTACTGATTTTTGTTCACCCAAAGCGAGACACTACTGATTTTTGTTCACACAAAGCGAGACACTACTGATTTTTGTTCACCCAAAGGGAGAATACATTTAGTTTCTTCCCAAATTGAATCTGTGTTGTTTTTACTTGCACATTTCACTCTTAAAACTTGGAGACAGCAAATCACTGACAGAGACAGAGATGGGTCTTCATGTAACTGGGGGAGGAAACAGTGAATATTTCAAGATACAGTCTTATTTTTTTCACATTCAGTCGTAGATTAGGAGAAAAAAATCTTCTGGAGATGTTCTGAACGCAGAACAGGTGCAGAACAATAGCAGTAACTGATTCAAACATTACCAGATCTTTTTTTTTTTTTTTTGAGCAGAATGTCGACACGAAGAGCGAGGGAAGAAGAATGCAAGAAGAAATGAAAAGAAGAATGCAAGAATCAAGAAGAAGAAAACAAGAACGAAGAACGAAGAAGAAAAGGAAGAAGAAGAAGAAGAAGAAGAACAGAACAAGAACGAAGAACAAGACAGAAGAAAGAAAAGAAAGAACAAGAAAAGAACGAAGAAGAACGAAGAACAAGAAAGAAGAACAAGAACAAGAAAAAGAAGAACGAAGAAAAGAACAAGAACAAAGAAAAGAACAAGAAAGAAACAAGAACAAGAACAAGAAAAGAAAGAAGAAGAACAAGAACAAGAAGAACAAGAAAACGAAAGAAACAAGAAAACAAAAGAACAAAAGAACAGAAAAGAACAGAGAACAAGAACAAGAACAAGAACAAGAACAAGAAGAACAAAAGAACAAAAAAGAACAAGAAAAGAAGAACAAGAAAAAAGAACAAGAAAAGAAAACAAGAAAAGAACAAGAAGAAGCAAGAAACAGAACAAGAACAAGAACAAGACAAGAACAAGAAAACAAACAAGAACAAGAACAAGAACAAAAAGAACCGAAAAGCACAGAGGCTGGCCGCCAAAATTGCTCATGCATCCAACAATGGTGTAGTCCCAGTGAGATTAGTCCTGGTAGACTCTGTCCTCCCCCTCACTCCTTCCCCCTGAAATGCACATTGCTGTCCTCGGGCAGAGCACACCGCCATAGTATGCCGCCACCCGTTTTTTTTCTTTTCTATGTGAGTGTATATTTTTGTTAATCTATAAGATTGGATTTTGCTTAGATAGAATATTGCCAGGGACAATCTTTTAGTTGTCGTGGGATCTTTTACGTGCATCAAATGCATGAGCGTACATGGGATCTCGGTTTATCGTCTCATTTGAAATACTAGCATCCAGCCCACCACTCAAGGTCTAGTGCAAGGGATGGTTTAGAAAAATCCGTCCAACCGGGACTCGAACCCCAAGCGTGTGGTTCGTCTCGATTGTGGATTCGATTCTGTCATGTGCAATAACTGCATGACGCACATGGTACCTCTGTTTATCGTCTTATTTGAAAGACTAGCACCCAGGCCACTGCTTAAGGTCTTGTGGAAAGAGAGGTGGAG
>JAPXFY010000023.1:8378911-8381411 GCA_030674185.1 Monoplex corrugatus
TGTACACACACACACACACACACACACACACACACACACACACACACACACACACACACATACACACACACACACACACACACACACACACACACACACACACACACAAACACAAACACAGACATATAAAATATATTAACACACACGTACACATACATACATCAGACAGAATGGAACACTGGGTCCATACTGTAACACAAGTCAAACTGTGCACACACACACACACACACACACACACACACACACACACACACACACACACACACACACACACTCACTCACCCCCACCCCCACTTGCACATACATCCACACTTACACACACACACATATCATCACCATACTATACTATAAACACATGCGCTCGTGCGCGCTCGCACAGAAACACACACCACACACACACACACATACACGCACACACACACACACACGCACACACACACACTCACTCTCTCTCTCTCTCTCTCTTACACACACACACACACACACACACACACACACACACACACACACACTCTCTCTCTCTCTGTCTCTCTTTCTCTCTCTCTCTCTGGCTCTCTTTCTCTCTCTCTCTCTCTCTCTCTCTGGCTCTCTTTCTCTCTCTCTCTCTGGCTCTCTCTGTGTCTCTCTCACAAGCACACACACACACACACACACACACACACACACACACACACACACACACACACACACACACAAACACACACACACAAACACACACACAGACATATAAAATATATCAACACACACATACACATACATACATCAGACAGGATGGGACACTGGGTCCATACTGTAACACAAGTCAAACTGTACTGTTTGTACCTATGGACACAAATTCTGTTTTAGTCTTCATTCATGATCTGTTTGTTTGCTTCAAACCAGGCAACTATTTTCTTAATTAATGGTGTTTTTTTTTCTTCTTCTTGTTCTTCTTTTTCTTCTCTTTCTTCTTTTCCCTCCTGCCTAGTCAGTTTCTTCTCTTTCTTTTTCTGAATGTTCTTTTTCTGCTTCTTTTTCTTTTCGTCTTCTTATATCGATCGATATGTCTATCCATACGTCTGTCTGTTTGTCTCTCTGTTGAGCTCTCTAAATACGTTTTCGTGGCTTGTTCGTATTTTTAGCAGACCAAAATACATGCAGCAAAAATGCATGGTCACAGGTAATCGATTGTAGGTTATATTTTTAACTGCACTGGTTTGGTTTGTTAAGCTGCTCGTGTTGAATGTGTGAGTGGGATTTAATCATGTGTCTTTTCTACTTTTAAACATTGGTTGTCAATTACACTCATACATCCTCCCACGCATCCCCCTCTCACTTGCACATACATCCACATTTACACACATGAACATACACGCCACACTATACTACACACACATACACGCACACACACGCAATCACGCTCGCACACACACATACACACACGCACACACATGCACATACACACACGCGCCCGCACACACACACCACACACACACACACACACCCCACAATCCACACACACACTAACCAACAACCAACAACAAACAAACAACAATACAACGAACGATCGAACAGACGACAGAGACGACGAAAAAGAACAACGAACAAACCACAAACAACCAACCAAAACAAACCAAACCAACAACCCAATCCAACCAACCCAGCCAACCAAACCAAACCAACCAAACAAACCAAAACCAACAACCAACCAAACAAACCAACCAACCAAACAACAAACCAAACCAAACACAACCCAACCAACCAACACAAACCAAACCAAACAACCAAACAAACCAACAGCAAACCAAAAACCAAACCAAACCAACCAAACCCAAACCAACAACAACCAAACCAAACCAAACCAAACCCAAACCAAACCAAACAAACAAACCAAAAACCAAACCAAACCAACAAACAAACCAAACACAACCAAACACAAAACAAACCAAACAAGCAACCAAACCAAACCAAAGCAAACACAAACCAAACCAAACCAAACAACCAAACCAAACACCAAACCAAACAAACCAAACAACCAAACCAAACAAACCAAAAGCCAAACCAAACCAAACCAAACCAAACCAAAACAAACCAAACCAAACCAAACAAACCAAACACCAAACCAAACCAAACAAACCAAACCAATCACACCAAACAAAACCAAACAAACAACAAACCAACAACAGAACCAACAAACCAAACCAAACACCAAAAACAAACCAAAAAAAACAAACCAAACACAAACCAAACAACAAACCAAACAAACCAAACCAAACCAAACCAAAACAAACCAAAACAACCAACAAACCAAACCAAACAAACCAAACAAACCAAACAAACCAAACCAAAACCCAAACCAAACCAAAACAAACCAAACAACCAAAAACCAAACAACCAAAACAAACCAAAACCAAACCAAAAACAAACCAACCAACCAAAACAAACCAAACCAAACCAAACCAAAACCAAACCAAACCAAACCAACAAACCAAAAACCAAACCAAAAGGAAAAAAAACAACA
>JAPXFY010000023.1:8388911-8391411 GCA_030674185.1 Monoplex corrugatus
GTGTTTGTGTGTGTGGTGTGTGTGTGTGTGTGTGTGTGTGTGTGTGTGTGGTTGTGTGTTGTGTGTGTGTGATGTGTTTGTTTTTTGATGGTTGTGTGTGTGTTTGTTGTTGTTGTTTGTTTCTGTGTGTGTGTGTGTGTTTTTTATGTGTGTGTGTGTGTTGTTTCGTGATTGTGTGTGTTGTGTGTGCGCGTGGTGTGTGTGTCGGTGTGTGTTTTTTCTTTCTTTTCTTTTTTTTTTTTCTTCTTATTGTACGCTTTCAACTAAAAACAAAACAAACGAACACACAAACACACACATCACAACACAAACAAACACACGCACACTACACGCACCACGTGTTTTGTGTGTGTGTGTGTGTGTGTGTGTGTGTGTGTGTGTGTGTGTGTGTGTGTGTGTTTGTGTGTTTGTGGTGTGTGTGTTTCTCTCTCTCTCTGTCTCTGTCTGTATGGTGTTTGTTTCTCTCTCTCTCTGCTCTTTCTGTTTCTGTTGTGTGTTTTCTCTCTCCTTCTCTCTCTCTCTCTTCTCTCTCTCTCCCCCTGTGTATCGTGTTTGTCGTTTTTCTTTCTTTGTCTTTATCTGTGTGTGTCTGTCTTTTGTTTGTTTCTTTGTCGTCAGTGTGTTTTAATTAATATATTGTTTGTTTTGGTTTTTGAGTGTGTGAGGTATGAGGGTAGGGTAGGGGTAGTGTGAGGTGGTAGTGTGTGTGTGTGTGTTGTGTGTGTGGTGTGTGTTGTGTGTGTGTGGTGTGTGTTGTGGTGTGTGTGTGTGTTTGTGTTGTGTGTGTTTCTCTCTGTCTCTGTCTCTCCTTGTTGTCGTGCGTGTTTTCTCTCTCTCTGTTTTGTGTGTGTGTGTTTCTGTGTGTGTGTGTGTTTTCTTGTGTGTGTGTGTTTCTCTGTGTGTGTGTGTGTACGTGCGTACGTGTGTAGTGTGTTGTGTGTGTGTGTGTGTGTGTGTGTGTGTGTGCCGCGCGTGCGTGTATCTAATGATTTGTGTGAGAGATTGAAAGTGTGGAATTGTTACGTTTATAATAAATATTTATGATGATGATGCAAAGAGATAATTAGAGAGAGAGAGAGAGAGTATTGTGTACGTGTGCGTTGTATGTGTATATGTCCTTGTGTGTTGTGATATCTGTGTGTGTGGGGCTGTGCGTGTATATATCTGTTGTATATATATATATTCATATATATATGTTGTGTGTGTGTGTGTGTATGCACGTGTTGTGTGTAACATATAATGAAACCTTCTGATTTTACGATGTGCGTTTTACACCGTATTCTATTTCTCTCCTAGCCATTCTCTTGTTTATTTTCTTCTGTCTCAGTTTCTACGCCGCTTCAATGGCCACAGAACCTGTACTATTACTTCACAATGCTAAGACGATGAATGACGATAAAAGGATAAATGGATAAATGCGTAATGTTCAGTACGTTCGTCTCTCCAGTAACTAAACCAAGTTCCAAGGCTCGTTTCACATTGTGCATCGACTTTTCTCTCTCAGTTTGATCCGTTCGTTTCTCCGTCTCAGACCTCAACTCTTCTCTTTCAGTTTGACCTGAAATCGAACTGAGCGTTTACTCGTTGAAGGACAAAAAACCGTCGATCCAATGCGTCCCCAGACCTGCGCATGCTTAAATCCCACGAAATTGAAAATCACAAAGAGCAGGGCTACTCCCTGCTGCCCTGTATAATACATTGAGAGACAGGTCCATTTCCCAGTCCTTCTCCTTGAAGAAGGAGTTCTTGCTGTTCTTGTCTTCTCTGTCTGAGTCTGTCTCTGTGAAACAGTTCGCTGTTTTAAAAGTCAAGATGTTTGAATATACGACTGATGTTAAAAAGTATCTGCATTTCCACTTGAAATTGTTTTTTGTTGTTTTTCAGTCTTCGTTAAGGCTGTGCCAATTTAAATCATGATGCCTTTATTGGAATAATCATTAAATTGTTTCCTCTTTCCCCTGTCATCAATCTGTTTTTTTTTTCGCTCCTCAAAATCCCCCTTATCGCCTTTGCCTTCCCACATAAAGACGAGAAATGTTGTCGTTACTTGTCGACACTGGCTCTAAATCTAAGGATCATAGTCATTCAATTTGACATTGATACGATTGTATTTCGTGTGTAATTACCAGTAAGTGAAGTTCATCGAAGCGTCTAATATACTTATAGTAAAAAACTTAATTTAAAGAACAAACTGAATCTACTCGTCTCCTTCCACCAACCGCCAACTACGTACATTACAAATCAGTAGCACTACAAGTACACACCACTGCACACCTCCTACATTCACAATAACACAACAGACAGACAGACAAACTAAATCAACACAACCAGAACACACAACACACACACACACAACACCACAACACAACTCCTCCCCACACATCACAACACAAACACACACACACACACACACACAACACACAGACACTATTTGTAAAGGCGCCAAATGTTGACAATCAACAATCAAGTACATTTAAGCGTATCAGAATACACATGTAAT
>JAPXFY010000023.1:8408911-8413911 GCA_030674185.1 Monoplex corrugatus
GCAAAACAAAAACTTAACCCCTTGATTCCCTCACCCTGTCCACCAGCATCCTGCATTGTCACCATGCTAGCAAAGCAAAAACTTAACCCTTTGATTCCCTCACCCTGTCCTCTAGCATCCTGCATTGTCAACCATGCTGGGCAAAACAAAAAGTTAACCCCTTGATTCCCTCACCCTATCCGTCTGCTTTCTGCAAGAAGTTGGTGGATAGCGTGAAGAAGTCAAGAGGGTCAAGTTTTTGCAGTTGGTGGATAGGGTGCGGGAATCCAAACGGTTTTAAAGCACCATGTTGATAGCAAAGGGGGTTAAGGTTCGATTCTGGAGTGAGCCACAATTTGTATATTTTTTTATTTTGTTTTTTTTTTCCTGTTGGCTGTTTGGTTGTTTGGATACAACCGTGGCTTCCAGATGTCATGTCTCGAGTTCAAACCCTCATCCCTGCAGCATAAAAGTCGGCTTGTTGGCCTGCCCATCTTAACCCTTTGACTCCTGCAGTCTGTCCCCCAGCATCCTGTACTGTCAACCAGACTAGCAAAGCAAAAACTTTACCCTTCGATTCCATCACCCTATCCACTAGCTTTCTGCAGAATGCTGATAGGGTAAGGGAGTCAAAGGGTTCAGTTTTTGCAGTTGGTGGATAGGGTGAGGGAGTCAAAGGGTTCAGTTTTTGCAGTTGGTGGATAGGGTGAGGGAATCAAAGGGTTCAGTTTTTGCAGTTGGTGGATAGGGTGAGGGAATCAAAGGGTTCAGTTTTTGCAGTTGGTGGATAGGGTGGGGGAGTCAAAGGGTTAAGTTTTTGCAGTTGGTGGATAGGGTGAGGGAGTCAAAGGGTTCAGTTTTTACAGTTGGTGGATAGGGTGAGGGAGTCAAAGGGTTCAGTTTTTGCAGTTGGTGGATAGGGTGAGGGAGTCAAAGGGTTCAGTTTTTGCAGTTGGTGAATAGGGTGCGGGAGTCAAAGGTTAAGTTTTTGAGGTTGGTGGATAGGGTGAGGGAGTCAAAGGTTCAGTTTTTGCAGTTGGTGGATAGGGTGAGGGAGTCAAAGGGTTCAGTTTTTGCAGTTGGTGGACAGGGTGAGTGAGTCAAAGGGGTAATGTCCCCATCATTCTGGTGGTGTCAGTATAGTGTTTCATAGACCCCCTTGCCCTCTGTGCATTTACTCAAACAATTGAAGTTAATGTCATTAGTATCAATTCAGTTTCAGTTTCTCAAGAAAACGTCTCCGCGCTCGGAACGAATTCCGTATGTACTAATGTCACAGATGCCACGTGTATGATGACCGTGCACATGCCTTAAGCCTGCACATAAACCCATGAGCTGGCCAGGTCCTGAGGCCCTATCTAGACTATGTTTTACCAAGTCTATATTTTATAGTTTTTTTTTTATCAGCCTACCACTGGAAGAATCTTGGTAACATGTAAATGACATGTGTATCTGTGTATCTTACCTTCAAAAAAGGAACATGGATACAAAATAAACAAATGAATAATTAAAGTTCTGAATCACAACACAACGATATTAGTATCAAAGTGTCGGAGTATCAAAAGTATCTCTCTGTCAGTCTTTCTGTCTGTCTGCCTGTCTGTCTGTCTGTATCTTGTCATTTTTTCAGTGTTGTTGATCATGCTAATTTTTACTTTGCCCACTGGAAGCAACATTCCCCATGATGAAGATGATGAACACATCACTGAGTCCATGTCTGGAACGTCCCATAACTAGAACAGAGGAAATACATGGCATCAGGCGACTGAAAATTAGAGAAAAGTGCAGAATGTTCTTTCCTAACCTTGCGTGCATGGTTAAGGGCAGAGAACGCTGGCACTCTTTGACAACGGAGGAATACATCATAGACACTATCTCCCCTAGAGGGCATGACAACTTCTTTTTTCTTTTTCGTTTGCCATCTACATGGTCAGGCCACATGACTGTTTTTTCCTTTCCAGTTCCTACCGGCTGTTATGAAGCTTGGAAAGAGAACACCAGGTAGACCCAGGGAAAAATATTGGACGGACTTGCAGAGTGGCTGAGGACAGAGAGAATGGAAGATGTGCTTGCGGCAACAAGGGACAGATACATACGGATGGCTATCATCGCCAACGCCATGTGGCAAGGCACTTGATGATGATGATGATGATGATGATGATATGAAGCTTGGTGGTCAGAGGAGATGTAGTAGGTCATGTTTCCTGGCACTGCTCTTGACAGAGGTGACATCACTGCAGTATGTCTTCAGCTTTCTGGTCCTTTTGACTGCAGGGGCAGAGCGGTGATGACATCAGTTTGAACTTGCGGTTCATATGGGCGTTGAGCCGGTTGTGACTGGTGCGAAGCCTCATTAGGACTATTTGTTTGGTCTCTGGACGTCAGGTGGTAGTCGTCCCTTTCTGTCCGTGGCTTAAGGAGTGATCTGATGATGCTCTTCTTCTCGTTTCCTCTTCTTGTTTCCTCTTCTCACACTGGACCCAGCAGCAGGGAAGTTTCAGTCTTTCTCTCCTAATTTTTGTATCTTGTGTTTGCGATCTTACGCTTGACAAAGGCCAGTTGGCTGAAAATTTGCGCCTGTCTTGTCTGGTTGTATTAAATACGGGTTCTTTTTCTTTTTTCTGGTTCTTCTACTCGTCAATGATGCTGTCTTCCTGGGCTCCTCTTTTTGCTAGCTCTTCTATCGTCTGGTTTCCTGGTATACCATAGCGAGCTGGGGTCCACTAGAGGCCTACTCTCTGGGTTGTTTTGACTTGCTGGAAGGTCTTAGTCAGATGAGTGAACTTGTCATTTTCCAGGACCTGAAGAACAGATTAGGGATGAGATCAGTCGGTGAATCCGTGCAAAACATGTTACAGATGATGGAAACGAAGATATTTTTTTTATGCCTTGATTCATTCTGATAGTATTTTCGAGTGGTATTTTACACAAATTAGCCTACAATTTTTTTAACGACCTCCTCCCTATTTTCTGTTCTTTTATTTATCTTCCTCTTCTTCTTTTTCGTGTTGTTCTTGTTCATGTTCTTGTTTTTTTCTTTTGTTGTTGTTGTTGTTGTCGTTGTTGTTGTTGTTGTTGTTGTTGTTGTTCTTCTTCTTCTTCTTCTTCTTCACATTCTCTCTCTCAGTCTCTTTCTCTCTGTCTCTGTCTCTCTCTCTCTCGCTTTCTCTCTTTCTCTCTCTCTTCCTCTCTGTCTCTGCCTCTCTCTCTGTCCCTCTCTGTCTCATCCTCTGCCTCTCTCTGTGTCTCTCTCTCTCTCTGTCTCTCTCTCTGTCTGTGTCTGTCTCTCTCTCTGTCTCTCTCTCTGTCTCTCTCACTCTGTCTCTCTGTCCGTCTGTCTGTCTGTCTGCCTGTCACTCTCTCGGTCTCCATCTGCCTCTCTATCTCTTTCTATCTCTGTCTCTTTGTCTTTCTCTCTCTCTCTTTCTCTCTCTCTCTCCCTCTCTGTCTGTCTGTCTGTCCTTTTCTCTCTCTCTTTCTCTCTCCCTCTCTCTCTCCCCCTCTCTCTCATGTTGCTGTACCAGTTCCTATGTCATATTAAAGACCATAGAATCTGCGACAAATATTCGCAATGCTATGATGATTGCAGTGTGGATGATAGTCATGATGCTGTGGAGTTCCGTTGTGGACTGAAATTGCGTGATAAAGCTGTACTATACGCTTGCTTTTGTAATATATCCTGGTATCAACCAGGCCCGAGAGCTTCAGACACCTGCGATGTTGATCAGGACATTTAAGCTACACCCTCAATGACGTATTTTTGAATAGGACGAGAATGGACTTTGTGGTATCAGTTTGTAGTTTGTTCAAGAGGGATTCACTGCACTCGGAAAACTCCATATGCGCTCTACCCTAATCTTTCAGCAATTATCTGACAGACTTCCGATGCCTGCGCAAAACCCTATGCGCTGGCAAGGTATTGAAATGGGGAAAGGCGGAAGAGGAATACTAAGCTGACTCCACCAGAATGATGTAAACATTAAGATGAGCAGCGAACAGGCCAGTTTTTAATGTTGCGGGCTGGGGTTAAACTCAAGATATTAGATCCTGAGTTCATGGCTCTTCCTAGTGAGCTCATAGCATGATGAATTCTGGGTGGAAGCCGGCTTGGGCCAAAAAATCTCACAATGATTTTGGCAGAATTGATGGGATTCGAACTCACAGTCTTCAATCGGTATACTGTTACCCTAACCACGTTGGCCTGTACTTTTCTCTTCAGTTTGATCTGAAAATCGAACTGAACGTCTAGTCCTTCGGAATGAGACGAAAAACGAGTGTGCCTTCTGGCTGCGCACGCTAAAGATCCCACGGCGGTTGAAAATCGTGAAGAGCAGGGCATTGCCCGGCTGCCTTGGTAAAAATCATTGAAGAGATAGGTTGATTTCCCAGGTCCCACCCCTTGAAGATCAATTAGCCTTCTTGCTTTTCTGAAGTCTTGGTATAAAAATGTAAATATGAACATAAATTTGAGTCGACGGGAGAGGGGATGGGCGCCGCCCTCGTGGTGCTGGCCCCGGGAAAAGTTGAGATCTCTGCCTCCTCACTCCCCAACGACCTGAGGGTTATGGAACTATCTAGGTAAGATCTTAGGACCTGGCCAGCACATGGGTTTATGTGCAGGCTTAAGGCTTGTGCCGTGATCATTCTAGATCTTCTCCATCACATGCCATCTGTGACGTTAGTGCGTACGGAATTCATTCCGAGCACGGAGACGTCATCTTGAGAAATTGAAAAGTTGAGACCTCGGCCACCTCATTCCCCTACGACCCCAGGGTTATGGAACTATCTAGGTAGGATCTCAGGGACCTGGTCAGCTCGCGGTAACCACGTTACCGTGGCGACTGGTCTGCCCCTTTGCAATTTGCAGATTGATTGATTGGTCGGTTGGTTGGTTGATGTGGCTGTTTACTCGCTTACTCGCTTGCCGTAGTTGGTTCATTTGTTTGTTTGCTTTTTCAAAAAAATTAATTGGCTGGTGGGTTGGTTGGTTGGTTGGTTGGTCCTTGGTTAGTTGATTGCTT
>JAPXFY010000023.1:8423911-8426411 GCA_030674185.1 Monoplex corrugatus
TGGTCAAAGGCCGATGTGATGCGTCTAGTGTGTCGGCTAGTGACTGTGTGCTTGTCACCTCTCACTTTCAGCCTGCATGGTGGCTAGCACTGCTGCTTGCAACTATGTGAAAAGAAGAGCAGAATGCGTAAGTATCTTCCTGTCAGTACATAGCCTGTCCATCAGCAAGCCCTACGTTATGCCTTCTCGGGGCGACAGGCGGTAACTGAGCACCTCACGGACTCGAGGGACTCGGATAAGGTTTGGCCCCCAGACGTGCGGCACGTAGGCTCACCGGCGTGTGGATATGCATTGGTGCCCACGAACCAGATCCCCAAGCTATGGATAAATAGCTCCATTGCCTTTGGACATCTCGGAGAGAATAAGGCTAAGGGAAGTAACCCTGAAAAAAAATCATCCTACTGCCTTGTAGGCTGTCGTGGGAACGACAAAGACTAGCGGAGAGACCGTAAACAAACCGACGGAAGGCACTTGGAAACCACCGTCGTATTCTCCCCAGCAAATTCATGGACAGACAAAAGAAGAAAAATGAAGATAACGACGTAAATAGGTGCTCCTATGGCGCACCTTCGTCCGGTAGGGACCGTCATGCGGCGCAGATGACACCAGACCGTCAGCAAGCTACTGTGACCAACCTAAAAAAAAAAAAACCAACCTCAAAAATACCAAAATCGCAACATGGAACATCAGAACATTGTTACAAAAAGGTAAATTAGACAATATCAAAATGGAGATGGAAAGGCCTAACATCAGTATTTCAGGACTAGGGGAAGTGAGATGGAAGGCGGCAGGCATAACATCAGGAGAGTATACAGTAATATACTCTGATGGAAATTCTCATGAAAGAGGAGTAGGCATCGTAATGGACAGGGACAAATCAAAAGCAGTTAAGGGATACTGGGCTGTGTCCTACACAGTTTTGCTGGTCAAAATGGGAGGCAGGTCATTTGATATCAGCATCATTCAAGTGTATGCGCCAACATCCGCAAGTACTCAGGAAGACATCGACAACTTCTACGAAGTATTAGAGATGGCCAAGGCCCAATGCAAATCACAAGAGGTTGAAATAATAATGGGAGATTTTAATGCTAAAGTGGGACAATGTAGGGTGGAGGATATAGTTGGACCTCATGGCTTTGGTACACAAAATGAAAGGGGAGGGAAACTTGTAGAAGGGGCACAGATAAATGGGTTCATAGTAGGAAACACCTGGTTTGAGCAGCCTAATAGAAGAAAATGAACTTGGATGAGTCCAGGAGATAATACCAAAAATCAGATTGACTACATCCTGATTAATAACAGATTTAGAAATTGTTTACTGTCAGCAAAAACACTACCAGGCGCAGACTGCAACAGTGACCACGATCCTGTAGTGGGAAGATTTAGGCTGAAATTAAGGAAAAGGAAACAGACCTAAAGCAACATCAAACTAAATCTTGGACTCTTAAAGACAGATGAAGTGATAGAAACAAATTTGATGTACATGTTCAAAACAAATTCAGTGTTCTGGAAGACGTTAGTGATAGTGAAGAACAATGGACAAAGTTGAGAAATTCGATAAATGAAGCTTGTGAAGAAATCCCTGAAGTAGATAGAAAGCAAAAAAGAACTAGATGACAAAAGAAAGTTTGGGCTTGATGGAGGAATGGAGGAAGGCAAAGAGAAACGAGGAGATATACAGGAAGATAAACAAAGAAATCAGGAATAGATGCAATGAAGCTAAGGAAGCTTGGCTGAAAACAAAATGCAAAGAAATAGAAGACCAACACAAAACGGATCCTCAGGGTATGTACAGACAAATTGAAGAAACTGTCCACAGGAAAAATACATGCACATCAACTGGTTGCTTAAAATTGGA
Source organism: Monoplex corrugatus (assembly GCA_030674185.1). NCBI lineage: Eukaryota > Metazoa > Mollusca > Gastropoda > Littorinimorpha > Ranellidae > Monoplex > Monoplex corrugatus. The sequence goes on from JAPXFY010000023.1 coordinate 8,425,770, forward strand.
AGATGGTACGCTTATCATGGAAAAAGACAAAATATTAACCGATGGAGAGAGTACATTAAAGACCTTTTTGAAGATGACAGAAACGAAGAACACATTATAAAAAAGAACGTTGAGGACCAACAATAATGAAAGATGAAGTTAGAGCTGCACTGAAAAGATGAAACCAGGAAAAGCCCCAGGACCAGACAACATTACTACAGAGAGATTGTAGCCCTGGAGAATTTGGTATTGAAAAAATAACAGTCCTCCTAAATGAAATTTATGACACTGGAAAAATTCCCAGAGATATGTCAAAATCAATTTTCATTGCACTTCCAAAGAGACAGGGGACTATAGAATGCGAACTCCATCGCAAATCAGTTTGATGAGTCATGTAACAAAGATCCTATTAAGAATAATCATGATGAGAACAAGGAATAGAATCAAAAGAGAAATAGCAGATGAACAGTGTGGATTTGTGGAAGGGAAAGGAACTACTAATGCCATATACATCCTAAGAACTATCATAGAGAGGTCAATCGAGATGAATAAGGATTTGTATTTATGCTTTGTTGACTATACAAGGCTTTCGATCGGGTACGACATGAAGAATTGATCAACCAACTAGAAAGACTCAATATTGATGGAAAAGATCTACGAATA
>JAPXFY010000023.1:8431411-8433911 GCA_030674185.1 Monoplex corrugatus
AGAACAAGAACAAGAACAAGAACGAAGAAAACAAGAACAAGAAGAACACAAGAACAAGAAGAACAAGAACAAGAAGAACACAAAGAACAAGAAGAACAAGAACAAGAACAAGAACAAAAAGGAGAAGGAGGAGGAGGAGAAGAAAAAGAAGGAGAAAAAGAAGAAAAGAAGAAAAGAAAGCGAAGAAGAGGAGGAGGAGAAGGAGGAGAAGGAGGAGAAGAAGAAAGGAAGAAGAAGAAGAAGAAGAAGAAGAAGAAGAGAAGAAGAAGAAGAAGTAGAAGAAGAACAAGAACAAGAAGAAGAACAAGAAGAACAAGAACAAGAAGAAGGAGAAGCTGCAAAGAATAGGAACGGAACTGACCTAAAAAAGTGCTGACTCGAGAGTCACATGATCTCTATCACGTCAGTCCTCAAGGACGTTTAGGTCAAGAGACAACTCTCTTTAAACGTGCACGTGCTTCTTCTGATCTGAGTAGTTGTCCTATTGATAGGGATCCATAAGTCCGGCATAGACATAGCATATTCGACTTAATTCTGCCTCTTGACAGGATTCCATTGTCTCCACTCTTGAGGCTTGAGTGTCTTGTTGTCGTCGTGTACGTGTGATAAACGTCACTTCTGTTCCAGTATAGAACTCTACAGCTTATAGCTAATGCTATTAACAGGCGTGACGATAGCAGCTTTCCTATTATACAGAGATTTACCTGAAGACTTCATCATTGCGAAAGATTTGCTTGCAGGCTCGTGGCAATTACTGTACGTCTTTTGGATCTTCCTCCATCATATAACATTTATAATACTATGGCATAAATACTAACAACATCTTGAGAAAAAAAGGGGGGGGGTGCTTCTTTCTCTTTTCTTTCCTTTTCTTCTTCTTGTTCTTCTTCTTGTTTCTTTCTTCTTCTTTTCTTCTTCTTCTTTTCTTTTCTTTTCTTCTTCTTCTTCTTCTTGTTCTTGTTCTTCTTCTTGTTCTTCTTCTTCTTGTTCTTCTTCTTCTTGTTCTTCTTTCTTCTTCTTCTTTTTCTTCTTTCTTCTTTTCTTCTTCTTCTTCTTCTTCTTGTTCTTCTTCTTTTCTTCTTCTTTTCTTCTTGTTCTTCTTCTTTTCTTTTCTTTCTTTTCTTCTTCTTCTTCTTCTTCTTCTCTTCTTTCTTCTTCTTCTTCTTCTTCTTCTTCTTCTTCTTTTCTTCTTCTTCTTCTTCTTTCTTCTTTCTTCTTCTTCTTCTTCTCTTCTTTTTCTTCTTCTTCTTCTTCTTCTTCTCTTCTTCTTTCTTCTTCTTCTTCTTTCTTTTCTTCTTCTTCTTCTTCTTCTTCTTCTTCTTCTTCTTTTCTTCTTCTTCTTCTTCTTCTTTTCTTCTTCTTCTTCTTTTCTTAATCTGTTTTATCTCTGTGTTCTTGTTTCTTTTCCTTCCTCACTTTTCTTCTTTCCTTTCTTCTTCTTCCTCTTCTTTTTCTTATTCCTTCTTCTTTCTTTCTTTTGTTGTTGTTGTTGTTGCTGCTGCTGTTGTTAATGTTGTTGTTGTTGTTATTCTTCTTCCTCTTCCTTTGCCTCATTTTTATTTTCTTGTTTTGTTTCTGCTTCCTTTCCTTCTTCTTCTTTTATTTTTTCTTCTTCTTCTCCTCCTCTTTTTTCTTTTCTTTTTATTCGTATTCTCCTTGTCTTCTTTTTTTTCTCGTTTTTTTTCTTCCTTTCGTTGGCAACACTATGGGTCATTGCACATCTGTACTGGTCTGTGGCGATTACAGCTTTTCCTGTCCAAATTCGATCAATGCAGAGTGATTTATTTGTTTGTTTGTTGGTCTGTTTTGATTTACCAAAATTGCTAGATGCACTCACCAGTGATTATAGCTTTTTTGCTCAGTTGATTTATGGGCAGAATTGTGTGTGATGGAGGCAGGTGTATGTGTGTGTGTGTGTGTGTGTGTATGTGTGTGTGTGTGTGTCTGTGCGTGTGTGCGTGCGTGCGCATGTATGCATGCGTGTATTTGTGTCTGTCTGTATGTATGTATGTACGTGTGTCTGTCTGTCTGTCTGTCTGTGTGTATGTATGTACGTATGTAGTATGTATGTATGTATATATGTATATATATATATATGGATAGATACTACATCTCTCTGTCTCACTCTTTCTCTCCACACGCAGGCACGCACACACAGACAGACAGACAAACAGACAGACACACACACATACACATATGCAATCATATAGATGTGTATATGTATATACACATGTACATATACATACACATATATCTAGTTCATCCCTAAGATTGCTTAGTGTTGGGCAACATAACGCAAGATTAATTTATTTTCTCTTATCTTTCTTCGTAATATGTAAATAAAATCAGATATGCCATATTGTTTATAACGATGATACTGTACAAAGACCTCAGATAACCCAGGTCTAAATCTTGCCATAACGTTCTTCATTAGATGTTCAGCGATTTTTAATCGATAAGTACGCGGGAATGCAATGTGATGGACTAAACTGTCTATAAA
>JAPXFY010000023.1:8441411-8443911 GCA_030674185.1 Monoplex corrugatus
TCCCTTCCCTCTCTCTCTTTCAACTCTAGTCTGTCTTGTTTTTGTCTGCTCTCATGATCTTTTTCTGTTGCCCGTTTTTAATTTTCTCCAGCCCAGTTCAGTTGCTCCATGTCTACTCAGTTTCTCTGAACTTGATGTTGTCACAACTCTGCAGAGAGCAGAGAGAGAGAGAGAGAGAGAGAGAGAGAGAGAGAGAGAGAGAGAGAGAGGAGAGAAGAAGAGAGAGAGAGAGAGAGAGAAGAGAAGAAAGAGAGAAGAGAGAGAGAAGAAGACAGAAAGAGAGAGAAAGAGAAGAGAGAGAAGAAGGAGAGAGAAAGAGAGAGAGAGAGAGAGACAGAAGAAGAAAGAGGAGAGAGAGAGAGAGAAGAAGAGAAGAGAAAGAGAGAGAGAGAGAAGACAGACAGAAAGAGAAGAGAGAAGAGAGAGAGAAGAGAAGAGAAGGAAAGAAGAGAGAGAGAAGAGAGAGAGAAGAGAAGAAGAGAGAGAGAGACAGAAGACAGAGAAGAGAGAGAGAGAGAGACAGGACAGAAGAGAAGAGAGAGAGAGAGAGACAGAAAGACAGAAAAGAGAAGAGAAGAGAAGAGACAGACAGACAGAAAAGAGAAAAGACAGACAGACAACAAAAAAGAAGAGAGAGACAGAAAGACGAGAAAGAAGACAGCAGAAAAACAGAAACAAAAAAAACAGAACAGAAAAAGACAAGAAAACAGCAAGAAGAGAAAAAGAACAACAAAACAGAAAAACACATCAGATACAAAACAGAGAAACAAAAAACAAAACAAACAAAACAAAACAAACAAAAACAAATGAAACATAACAAAACAAAACAAACAAAAAGAAACCACACACACACACAAAGAAAAAAAACAAACAAGGAAAAAATCCCCCCAAAACAGCAAAACACCGATTCCGTCAGCATACAAATTGATACAGACATTCAAAAATAGATATCCGGACAGACGGGGAAGATCAAAAACCCTAGTAAAATAAATATGCACTTTATTTATATCTTCAGTGACTCGAGAGAAAATGACATTCAAAACATATATTCATTCACACGTTTTTATCACAGATAGATACACGAACAGACAGATACACACAGATACAAACACACTCACACTCACACACGTACACACAGACAGACCGACACACACAGACGCAAACACACACACGTACAAACAGATATACACAGACAGACAGATACAGACAGATGCAAACACACAAGCACATGCAGACAGATATAGAAACACACCAGGCAGTACACACAAACCCAAACACACACAACACACAACACACACGCACACACACACACACACACACACACACACACACACACACACACACACACACACACACACACACACACACACACCACACACACACTCACGTACATACAGACATATAGAAATACACAGATAGACCAATATACATAGACGCAATCACACACACGTACGACAGATAGAAACAACAGACAGATAGAAACACAGACAGACAAATAACACACAGACGCATACACACACACGTACATACAGATAGATACACATACCGACAGGAAGATACAGACGCAAACACTCACACGTACTGTCTAATATCACTTATAGTACAAAGCCGTTAAATCAAAGAACGAACTCACACGTACATACAGATATTTACACATACAGACAGATACACACAGACGCAAACACACACATACAGACAGAAGCACAAACAGACAGAAACACACAGACACAATCACACACACGTACAGACAGATAGATACACAGACAGATACACAGACAGATTGATACACAGACAGATTGATACACACAGGCACACGGACACACAGACAGGCACATCTCTCTTCGGTCGATATGAGACCATTTCAGTTCTTTTTAAAAGAACGGAAATTGAATAATAGCTTTTAACCTATGAATTTCATCGTTGTAAAGTAAAACAATCACATAATTCCCACTGTCATTAACACTTATGGAGTTTCAGCTTCAGTTTCTCAAGATGACGTCTCCACGCTCGGAATGAATTCCATATGCACTAACGTCATAGGTGCCTTATGATGGAGAAGATCCAGAATAATCACAGCACAAGCCTTAAGCCTGCACATAAACCCACGAGCTGGCCAGGTCATAAGTCTTACCTAGATGTTCCATAATCCTGGAGTCGTAGGGGATTGAGGTGCCAGAGAAGTCAATTTTCCCCGGGGAGAGCACCAGAGGGTGGATCCCATCTCCTCTCCCTCGCTTCAAATTCATTTTCATATTCACCTTTTTTTTCAAACCAAGACTTCAGAAAGGCAAGAAGGCTAATTGGTCTTCAAGGGGTGGGGCCTGGGAAATTAACCTACCTCTCGATGTTTTTTACCAAGGCAGCCGGGCAATGCCCTGCTCTTCACACTTTTCAGACAGCCGTGGGATCTTTAGCGTGTGCAGCCAGAAGGCACACGGGTCCGACTCATTCTTCGTCCCTTTCCGAAGAAGTAGACGTTTGGTTTGATTTTCCGGTCAAA
>JAPXFY010000023.1:8448911-8451411 GCA_030674185.1 Monoplex corrugatus
AATTCGTTCTGACTGGGCTGTAATTGAGGCTATTTTTGTTTCAAAGTTTCGCATTCGATGTTCATTACAAAATTGGTCTTGAGAGAGGGGTAAAGACGGTTTGGAAAAATCAATGCAGGTGAAGAGATCGTCAAACAGAAACAATAAAAACAGCAATCAAAGTGAGGACCTGGTGAATGCAGTGGACTGTTGATCGAGAAATCTTGAGTTCGAATCCCCATCAGTTCCCCCATCAGACTCGCTATCACATTCCATTACATACACTGACAACATCAGTATTGCAATATAAATAGACAGAACAAGACTAGGTTGTTATTAAAGGTAAATAAATATGGCATCCATTTTGTCTTGACAGTGTGCAGATTCCAATTCATGTTTGCATTGTATTGTGACACCAGACCGTCAGCACAGGCAACATTTATAGGCCATTTTATGAGGAAAGGGGAATTGGAACACCTGGTCACAACAGGAAAGCTGGAGGGAAAGAAACACCAGGTAGACCCAGAGAAAACTATTGGACGGACTTACACAGTGGCTGAGGAGAGAGAGGGTAGAAGATGTGCTTGCGGCAACAAGGGATAGATGCATATGGAGGGCCATGATCACCAACGCCGTGTGCAAGGCACTTGATGATGATGATGGATTGTATCTTCTATGTGGTATTGCATAGCTAAGTACCTTTCAAAAGAGGTTACGTTTGACTTGTCTTGTTGATAGCTCTTCTCAAACAAAGCATCTTACAGATGGTGATTTTCTGTTTCGTTTCAAGGGTTTGGTCAGGTTTAATTAATATGTTTGAGTGAGAATGAAAATGGAATAATCAGAGTGGCTTTTGTTTAAGTAGAAATGTTGTGGTGATTCAAGAGTGTGGTAAATTCACAGCTGACGTTGTTTGTTTTCTGCTTTGATCTGTCTGTGGAGGTGCCTATAAATTAACATCAAGAAGAGAGTTCTTGAGTGTTGCATAGAACCGATACTGTTGTATTGTAGTGAGGCGTAGACAGTCAACATGTAAAGTCAGAACAAAATTGAGACAGCCGAAATGTGGTTTCTAAGAAGATTTTTGCCAGTTTCATGGACAGCAAAGAAAACAAACGAGACAGTCTTGAAGGAGGCAGACGCAAGAAGACCATCAATAAAGATTAGGAAAAGACAAACAACATTTACAGGACATTTTATGAGGAATGTCCTATAAATGTTGCTTGTCTTTATAAATGTTGTTTGTCTTTTTATGAGGAAAGAGAAATTAGAGCACCTGGTCACAACAGGAAAGCTGGAAGGAAAGAGAACACCAGGTAGACCCAGGGTGGCTGAGGACAGAGAGGGTGGAAGATGTACTTGAACGACAAGGGATAGATTCATATGGAGGGCCATGATCGTCAACGCCATGCAACAGGGCACATAATGATGGTGATGATGATCTCTCTGTTGCGTCTTCTATCTCTTGTGAAAATGCTGTTGATGTTTTTAAATTCACTCACTGATTTGAGGTCAGTGCCATTGACGCTGATGTTGAGGTTGCCTGATTTTCTGCTGGCTTTTGTTGTCACAGTTTCGCTGAAGCAGAGTTTCTGTTAAAACGCTCAATAGCTAACAATCTTATTGATTTTCTTTTTTACACAATTTGTCCAACATCATCGGTTCCTACCAGGAAGACACTACACGTTCCCCTGCCCCATTTGCATCCTTGTTCCTATAGATCTTAGAGAGCGTGGGGGTGGTGGTGGTGGAGGTGGAAGTTGTTAAGCAAATTGATTGGTTGTAATCCAGTCTTCCCAAGATGCTCCAGTCATCATGGCCGCTGGACGCCCATTATACCCAGGAAGGTATCAAGACGTGAGACAGGGACAGGATTTTCCCTTCCCTCCTCTGGATCAGAGTTATCTCCATCTCCTAACCAAACCTGTCAGCCATTACCCTCGGCTTAGTGATCAATTGTCTCTGTCGCTTTCTGTCTCTCTCTGTGTCTCTGTTTTTCTCTCTCGCTTCTCTCTGTCTCCTGCTGTCTCTGTTTGTCTGTCTGCCTCAGTCTCTCTCTCTTGCTCACTGTCTCTGCTCTCTCTGTCTCCCTTCCTCTCTCTTACTGTCTCTTGCTTTCTCTGTCTCTTTGTCTCTCTGTCTTTGTCTCTGTCTCTCTCTCTTGCTCTCTGTTTCTTGTTCTGTCTGTCTCTGTCTCTCTCTGTCTCTGTCTCTCTCCCTTTCTCTTACTGTCACTGTCTGTTGCTTTCTCTCTCTCTGTGTCTGTCTGTCTGTTTCTCTTGCTTTCTGTTTCTATCTCGCTGTCCCTCTCTGTCTCTCTCTTTCTTGCTCTCTGTGTCTTGCTATCTGTCTCTCTCTGTCTCTGCCTCTCCCTCTCTCTTACTCACACTCTCTTCTTTCTCTCTGTCTCTCTCTCTCTGTTCTCTCTCTCTTGCTGTCTGTCTTTGGATGTCTGTCTGTATCTCTTTCCCTGTCTTTTATTCTCTCTCTTGCTCTCTGTCTTTGGATGTCTGTCTGTCTG
>JAPXFY010000023.1:8458911-8461411 GCA_030674185.1 Monoplex corrugatus
TATCCTTCATTCTGAAAAAACAGTAAAGTGTCATGTCATTCTGAAAATAAATATCCCTATCAATCTGAAAAATACATGTAAGTGTCACTGTCATTCTGAAACATAAATATCCTCTCATTCTGAAAAATAATGAAAGTGTCACTGTCATTCTGAAAATAAAATATCCTCTCATTGAATACATGTATGTCACTGTCATTCTGCAAAATAAAGTGTCACTGTCATTCTAAAAAAATAAAGTGTCATTGTATTTGCACAATACTGTCCTGCTCAAAAAAAAAGTGTTACTATCATTCTGAAAAAAAAGTGTTACTGTCATTCTGAAAATAAAGTGTCACTGTCATTCTGAAAAATAAAGTGTTACTGTCATTTAAAAAAACAAGTGTCACTGTCATTCTGAAAAATAAAGTGTTGCTGTCATTCTGAAAAATAAAGTGTTGCTGTCATTCTGAAAAAATATAGTGTTACTGTCATTCTGCAAACAGTTTCTGTCATAAAAACAAAGTGTTACTGTCATTCTGCAAAAATAAAGTGTTCTGTATTAATACAAGTGTTACTGCATTGAAAAATAAGTGTTACTGTCATTCTGCAAAAACAAAGTGTTACTGTCATTCTGCAAAAAATAAATGTCACTGTCATTTAAAAAATAAAGTGTTGCTGTCATTCTGAAAAATTATAGTGTTACTGTCATTCTGCAAAAACAAAGTGTACTGTCATTCTGAAAAAAATAAAGTGTCACTGTCATTCTGAAAAATTAGTGTTACTGTCATTCTGAAAAATTAAAGTGTCCTGTCTCTGAAAATAGTGTCATGTCATTCTAAAAAAGAAAGTGTCACTGTCATTCTGCAAAAATAGTGTTACTGTCATTCTGCAAAAATCTAGTGTTACTGACATTCTGCAAAAATAAAGTGTCACTGTCATTCTGCAAAAATCTAGTGTTACTGACATTCTGCAAAAATAAAGTGTTATGACATTCTGCAAAAATAAAGTGTCACTGTCATTCTGCAAAAATATGATGCACCTGTCATTCTGCAAAAATGTAATGTCACTGTCATTCTGCAAAAATATGTGGTGTCACTGTCATTCTGCTAAAAATAAAGTGTCACTGTCATTCTGCAAAATAAAGTGTCACTGTTCATTCTGAAAAATAAAGTGTCACTGTCATTCTGCAAAAATAAACGTGTCACTGTCATTCTGAAAATAAAGTGTCACTGTCATTCTGCAAAAATAAAGTGTCACTGTCATTTTGAAAATAAAGTGTCACTGTCATTCTGCAAAAATAAAGTGTCACTGTCATTCTGAAAATAAAGTGTCACTGTCATTCTGCAAAAATAAAAGTGTCACTGTCATTCTGAAAATAAAGTGTCACTGTCATTCTGCAAAAATAAAGTGTCACTGTCATTTTAAAAAACAAGTGTCACTGTCATTCTGAAAAAATAAAGTGTTACTGTCAGTCTGCAAAAATAAAGTGTCACTGTCATTCTGCAAAAAACAAAGTGTTACTGTCATTCTGTCTCCGTGTGTGTCTGTCTATGTCCCCCTACTTCTCTTTGTCCCCCCTCTCTCTCTGTCCCTTTTTCTCTGTCTCTCTGTTCCTCTCTGTCTCTTTCTGTGTCCCTTTCTCTCTCTCTCTTTCCCTTTCTCTCTCTCTCACTGTCCCCCCTCTCTGTCCCTCTCGTGCTCGCTCTCTCTGTCCCTCTCTTGCTCTCGACTCTCTCTGTCCCTTTCTCTGTCCTTTCTCTCTCTCTTTCCATCTCTCTCTGTCCCTGTCTTCCTCTCTCTGTCCCTTTTCTCTCTCCCTCTCTCTCCCTCTCTCTCTCTCTCTTGTGTCCCCCTCTCTCTGTCCCTCTCCCGCTCGCTCTCTTTTTTCCCTCTCTCGCTCTCGCTCTCTCTGTCCCTTTCTCTCTGTCTTAAATTAATCTCTCTCTCTCTCTCTGTTCCCCCCTCTCTCTCTTGTCCCTATCTCTCTTTGTTCCACCCCCGTCTCTCTCTGTCCACCCTCTCTCTCTCTCTCGGTGTCTCTGTCTGTCTAGTCTGTGTTTCTCCTTCTAGCTGTCTCTAACGACAGCAAATGTTTTGTTATTCTGTAACTTTCTTTATGTAGATATTTGTCTTACGTTATTGATTTATCGAATGTATTGCCTTTTCTGTAATTCTAGTTCTAGGTAGATGTATAGATTGACAACAGTAGGTTTGAAAACGGCTGTTAGCAGTAACTTCTACCGTTGATAAATGAAGTGTCATTGTCATTGTCATTGTCATCGTCATGTCACTGTCTTTGTCATTGTCATTCTTTGCCTCGATCTTTCTCTGTCTTGTCATCTGTCTTTTTTGTCATTGTCTGTCTCTCATTGTTCCTTGTCTGTCCTCTGTCTGTTCTCTCTGTGCCAGTAACTTCTATCGTTGATAGATAAATGTTATTGTCATTGTCAATGTCATTGCTATTGTCGTTGTCACTGTCATTGTCATTGTCATTGTACCTGTCTGTCATTGTCATTCTTCT
>JAPXFY010000023.1:8466411-8471411 GCA_030674185.1 Monoplex corrugatus
GGGACAATTTTTCACGATGCATTATTCTCTTCGATGCTATGATGATGCGTGGACGATGGGATAATACCCATGACCTATGGAGTTCAATTCTGCATATCCGAACGTCATCCAGGCCCGAGAGATACAGCCACGTGCCGCTTTGATCAGGAAATTTGACCACCAACTTCAACGACGCATCCATGAAGTGGATGAGACTCGACAGCATGATCACAATCATTCAACTCTAGGTAGTGAGGAAGAGGGGGGGGGGGAGGTTGAGGCATCAAAATCCCTTACTGATTCTGACGGACTGCATGGGATTCACATCCACAACCTTCTAGTCAATATTCCATTGTACTGACAGCTGCACTATGGCGATCGATCGCCTTCACTCATCTTAGGACAGCTATAATAGTTGGTGAATAATTTCCGTTTTTTCCTCATATAGTTCATGAATTATTACCCTTAAGTCTACTGCCCTTAGCCTTCCATCATTAGCCTCAGAAAAACGCAGACCTGCGTGAATCGTTTTCTATCTTTGTGCATTTAATTATCAGTTCCCTAAAGTCTTTTGTTTCTTTTGATGATTAATTCATCGTGAAGACTTGCATTCCGTATTGGATGCGGTGATTCAACATACACAGACACACAGAAGACAGACACACACATACAACATACATACATCAAACAACACACACACATACAACAAACACACACAAACACACACACACACAAATACGCAAAACATAAACAACAGTACAAAACCACACATGTACAAGGGCACACACATATACAACACAAAACACGCTCGCGCGCGCACACACACACATCGCGCGCACACACACACACACACACACACACACACACACACACCACACACACACACACACACACACACACACACACACACACACACACAACACACACAAATAATACAAAACAAAAAACACGAACACACGCAGGTATATACACACACACACACACACACACATACACACACACACACACACATCACACATACACACAAATACACCCACACAGACACACACAAACACATGCACACAAAACACACACAACTACACAAACCACACACACACAAGCACACACATAAACACACACACACACACATCACACATCACACATACATACACACACACACACACACGTACACACACACACACCAACTCAACATACACACAAATACACACAACAGCACCACAAACACATGCACACAAAACACACACACTAACTACACAACCACCACACACACAACACACAATAACAACACACACACACACACACACACACAACACACAACACACACACACACACACACACACACACACACCATTCTCCCATCACACACAATTTGTTAGTCAATAATCATGAAATAACAGTGTACAGAAAATACTCAAACAGTTCATGATAGGTGCATCCAGCATTTCTTGACAGGAAGCAAACAAAGAAAACAAGAACAAAGAAACAAACAAAACAAGGAACAAAGAAACAACAAGAAAGGAACAAAGAAAAACAAATCAATGACACTGTCTGATTGGAATCGGATAGGAAAAGCTCTAATCCAGTGGGATCAAAATAAATACGCAATAATCCATCTTGTGCGAAGGAAGAGGAAGAAGAAGAAGAAAGAAGAAGAATGCGAAGAAGAATGCGAAGAGAAGAAGAAGAAGAAGAAAAGAAGAAGCGAAGAAGAAAGAAGAATGCGAAGAGAAGAAGGAAGAAGAAGAAGAGAAGAAGAAGAAGAAAGAAGAAGAGAAGAAGAAGAGAAGAAGAAGAAAAGAAGAAGAAAAGAAGAAAGAAGAAGAAGAAGAAGAAGAAAGAAGAAGAAGAAGAAGAAAGAAGAAAGAAGAAAGAAGAAGAAGAAGAAGAAGAAGAAGAAGAAGAAGAAGAAGAACAAGAACAAGAAAAGGAAAGAGAAGAAGAAGAAGAAGAAGAAGAAGAACAAAACAAGAAGAAAAGAAGAACAAGAAGAACAAGAAGAACAAGAACAAGAACAAGAAGAGAAAGAAGAACAAGAAAGAAACAAGAAGAAAAGAAGAAAAAAGAACAAGAAACAAGAAAAGAAGAACAAGAAGAACAAGAAGAAACAAGAAGAACAAGAAGAAAAGAGAACAAGAAAAAGAACAAGAAAAAAGAAGAACAAGAAGAACAAGAAGAAAAGAACAAAGAAGAACAAAGAAGAACAAGAGAACAAGAAGAACAAAGAAAAGAACAAGAAGAAAGAGCAAGAACGAAAACAAGAAGAACAAGAAAACAAGAACAAGAGACAAGAAGAAGAACAAGAACAAGAACAAGAAAGAACAAGAAAGAACAAGAAGAACAAGAAGAACAAGAAGAACAAGAACAAGAACAAGAAGAACAAGACAGAACAAGAAGAACAAGAAGAACAAGAGACAAAGAAGAACAAGACAGAACAAGAAGAACAAGAAGAACAAGAAGAACAAGAACAAGAACAAGAAGAACAGGAGGAGGAGGAGGAAGAAGAAGATGAGGAGGAGGAGGAATGTTGAGAGTCCCATAGACAGCAAAAAAACAAACAAACGAGACAGTCTTGAAGGAGGCAGACGCAAAATCATTGATAAAGACGATTAGGAAAAGACAAGCAATATTTGTAGAACGACATATGGGGAAAGGGGAATTAGAGCACCTGGTTACAACAGGAAAGCTGGAGGGAAAGAGAACACCAGATAGACCAAGGGAGAAAATATTGGACGGACTTGCAGGGTGGCTAAGGACAGAGAGTGTAGAAATGTACTTGCATCGACAAGGGATAGGTTTGGTGTGGAGGGCCATGATCGCCAACGCCATGCGGCATGGCACATGATGATGATGATGACACTGACAGCCACAGATGCCACATGATGACGAAAAGATTCAAAATGACCAAGGCAGACACCTTACACGTTGACAAGAGTCTGAGGTTTCACTTGGTCTATGGACTGTATGTTTTATCCTTGTAGAAATCCGTAAAAAAACAACTTTGGCCATGATACCAGTCGCCGTTGCATAGTGATTACGGCAGCGAACTACAGACTGGAAGGTTGTGGGTTCGGATATCCATTCAGTGCCTTCAACAAGCAACTGAAAGAAAGAAAGAAAGAAAGAAAGAAACCAACCAACCAACCAACCGACCAACCAACCAACCAACCAACCAACCAACCAACCAACTAACCAACCAATCAACCAATCAACCAACCAACCAACCAACCAACCAGCCAACCAGCCAACCAGCCAACCAAGTAACCAACCAACCAACCAACCAGCCAACCAACCAACCAACCAACCAACCAACTAACCAACCAACCAACCAACCAACCAACCAACCAACCAACCAACCAGCCAACCAGCCAACCAAGTAACCAACCAACCAACCAACCAACCAGCCAACCAGCCAACCAATAACCAACCAACCAAACCAACCAACCAACCAACCAGCCAACCAGCAACCAACCAACCAACCAACTAACCAATCAACCAACCAACCAACCAACCAACCAAACCAACAACAACCAACCAACCAACAAACCAACCAACCAACAACCACCAACCAACCAACCAACAAACCAGCCAACCAGCAACTAAGTAACCAACCAACAACAACAGCAACCAGCCAACAAGAACAGACAACCACCAACCAACCAACCAACAACCACCAACCAACAGCCAACAACCAACAGACAGACAAACAGACAGGCAGACAGACATACAAAGAAAGAAACAAAGGAAAAACAAACAGACAAATGGTCAGACAGACAGACAGACAGACAAAGAAAGAAAGACAGAAAGAAAGAAAGAAACAAACGAACAAACAAATATACAAAGAAACGAACAAAGAAAGAAGCAAGAAACGAACAAAGAAAGAAAGAAAGAAAGAAAGAAAGAAGGAAAGAAAAAGAAACAAAGAAAGAAAGAAGAAGAAAAGAAAGAAAGAAAGAACTCAGGATGTAAAGAAAAGTAGACCAAAGCAGACCTGGCTCAAAACCGTGAAGGGGATTTTCATTCACACACCATTTCACTTCTTCAAACTTTCCAACCTACTGTTGACGGTCAACTCTTTCTCCTCGAGACGCTCAGTAATGGTACAAGTGGACATATTAACCCTTTGAGTCCTGCTCCCTGTCCACCAGCATCCTCCCATTGTCAATCAAGCTACCCATAGCAAAAACATAACCCTTTGACTCCCTCACCCTATGCACCAGCTTCCTGCATGAAGGTGATGGAGAGAGTGAGGGGAGTCGAAGGATTAAGTTTTTGCAGTCGGTGGATAGGGCGGGAAGTTAAAGGGTTAAAGAAAACAAGAAAGAGAAGTTGATGGCGTGAGGTAAGCTATCAGCTGTTGGGTTCCAGACTAGTACCACAAGCGGCCTTCACCTCAAAGTACAAGAAGACAGCATAGTGCTGATGCATCCAGAATGGTGAAAATTGCATTCTTACTGGAACAACAACAAAAAAACAAACAAAACACAAAACAAAACAAAAACACGAAAGAAGAACAAGAACGCGTATTTAATACAAACAAGACAAGACAGGCGCAAATTTCGGCCAACTGGCCTTTGTCAAGCGTAAGATTACAAACAAACAAACACCAGATACAAAAATTAGGAGAAAAAGACTGAAGGAATTATTCCTTTCTCACACTGAACCGAGCAGCAGGGAAGTTTCAGTCTTTTTCTCCTAATTTTTGTATCTGGTGTTTGTTGTTTGTAATTTACGATTGACAAGACCGGTTGGCCGAAAATTTGTGCTGTCTTGTCTTGTTGTATTACATGTAAATACGCGTTCTTATTCTTCTTTCGTGTTTTTTACTGGTTCCTGTTTGCTTGAACGCGGGCAGTCACACTTGTTTTGGATTTTGCATTTCTACTTTTAGAATGCAAACAAGTAATCAAACAATCACCAACCAACCAACCAATCAACCAACCAACCAACCAACCAACCAACCAACCAACCAACCAACCAACCAACCAACCAACCAACAACCAAACAACCAACCAACCAACCAA
>JAPXFY010000023.1:8488911-8491411 GCA_030674185.1 Monoplex corrugatus
ACTATATTCCGTTTTGGGCTAATGTTTTATTGCCATACGTTTTCATTCTGTGACTAGTGTCTCTGCCATACACATTATTCAGTCTGTAGCAAGAGTCTTCAGTCAACAAGCAAACTAGAACAAGATTGAGGCAGCCGAGATATGGTTTCTAAGAAAAATGTGAGATTTCCATGGACAGCAAAGAAAACAAAGAGACAGTCTTGATGAAGGCAGACACAAGAAGATCGTTGATAAGGAAGCTTAGGAAAAGACAGGCTACATTTATAGGCCATTTTATGAGGAAAGGGGAATTAGAGCACCTGGTCACAACAGGAAAGTGGAGGAAAGAGAGCACCAGATAGCCCAGGGTAAAAATATTGGACGGACTTGCAGGGCGAGACTGTGCGTGGAGGAACGTTCCGACGCGAAGAGGCGAAAAGAATGAACTTGATGATGAGCGGCTAGAGACAACAAGGTTAGGCATACTTCAGTTGGATAGAAATTGGTACATGTATACGGCCATTTATGAGGAAAGGGGAATTAGAGCACTGGTCACAACAGGAAAGCTGGAGGGAAAGAGAACCCATGTAGACCCTGGGAAAATATTGGACGGACTTGCAGGTGGCTGAGGACAGAGAGGGTGAAGATGTACTTGCAGCACAAGGGATAGATCTATGGAGGGCCATGATCGCCAACGCCATGTGGCAGGGACTTGATGTGATGATGATAGGGCTTTATATGGGATTGAACACCAATCCTGGAAATACATTGTTCTCCAGCAGGCACTGTATGGGAAGTGGGAAAGCGTCCTAAGACCTGGGTTGTGCTTCTGCTGGTTCGTCTTGTGTTGAATAGCAGCTGTTCCGCAGGGCACATGATGATGATGATGATGATGATGTCTACTTATCGGTCGGACAGACGGGAGTGTCCCATCATCAATCACCCTGGTGGTTTCAGCTTATTGTTTCGATGTAAATCAGGTTCCTCTGTCCTCCGTCCTCTGTCCTCTCCGTCCCACATTTCATGACCTTTTCGCTGGTGCATAGGGTTTTGTGCTGGAGTATTCAGACGATTGCTGGCATATTTTGGCAGATTTAGTTGGAAGGCAAATGAAAAATGTCCGAGTGTGAGAGTTCCTCTTGAACTAATTCCTATTCCAGTTCAACTTCTTCACGCTTTTTGCCAGGCTAACACATTAAAATCAGGGAGTTTTAACTTCTCTTTATCTAAAATCACAAGCATTCATGTGGGAATAGAATTGGATCACAGATTATTTTTCAAATGCCGTATCTCACACAGGAATAGCTGAAAGATAAATTCAAAACAAGTGTGACAGCCCGCGTTCAAGCAAACTTAGGAGAAAAAAAACTAACACTTCCCTGTCGCTTCGTCCTTTTCTCCCACTGGACGAAGCAGCAGGGAAGTTTTAGTCTTTTTCTCCTAATTTTTGTATTTGGTGTTTGTTCATTTGTGATTTTACGTTTACGCTTGACAAAGGCCAGTTGGCCGAAATTTGCCCCTGTCTTGTCTGGTTGTATTTAATACGCGTTCTGATTCTGTTTTCGTGTTTTTTTTTTTTCTGGTTCATGAAACATGAATGACAGGTCTGCTGTAGATGCGTCTCCCTTTTATTCTTTTATCTGTCCATTTGTACCATCGTGATTGTCGGGGGGTAAAGAACTGACAGTAGGCAGCCATCTAGACAGTCTGAAGTGGAGAAGTGTTGTGTGACATCAAGGTATCTCTCACTTCATCGATCCTGGCCTTCCTTGGTCTGCCTCCCGTTTTATATCCAGACATCTTTTTGCTATATGTTTGTTGAGACAGGTAATGGAGATTGATTCTGATCAGATGACCACACCACTTATTTCTTTCACTGCTGATGAGTACGATGCGGATTGGGTGTTGTTCCTCCAATTTTTCTGATCATGTTGTTTGATTTTGTCTTGAAGTGAATTTATTTAACCTTACACAGTTTCAGAACGTGTATTTAATACAACCATACAACTGCCTTTGTCAAGGATAAGATCACAAACACACAAACACCAAATACAAAAATTAGGAAAAAAGAGACTGAAACTTCCCTGCTGCTTCGTCCAGTGTGAGAAACAACAAACAAACTCTGGTTGTATTAAATACGCGTTCTGATTCTTTTTTCGTGTTTTTTTTCTGTTCCTGTTTATTGAATGCGGGCAGTCACACTTGTTTTGGATTTCTTACACAGTTTATCAAACAATATCAGTGTATGAAACCAACCACCCTTGTGTAATGTTTAGCGCAACGGACCACTGACTGGAAGATTGTAGGTTTGAATCCCCATCAGACCTGCCAAAATCGTGTGGGATTTTGTGGCCTCAACAAGCTTCTACCCATAGTCGAGTATGCTATGGGTTCATTAGAAATACTGGGATCACACTGTCGTGTCTCATCCTCTTCATGGATGTGTCATTTAGGGTGTTGCTCCGACCAGCACGGCAGGTATCTATATCTCTCAGGCCTGGCTGACGTCATGATATGATTG
>JAPXFY010000023.1:8496411-8506411 GCA_030674185.1 Monoplex corrugatus
TCTCTCTCTCTCTGTTCTCTCTCTCTTAGTTCTCTCTTAGTCTTCTATCAGTCTGTCTGTCTGTCTGTCTATCTATCTATTTATTTATCTGTTCGGATGGGTCACATTAGTTACAGTTACAACAGCCATCCAATCAACCAACCAACCATCCAGCCGAGCAACTATCCATCCAGTTAACCAACCGACCACCCAACTAACTAAACACACAACCGTCCAATCCCAACAAACTAATCGTACAACAAACCAACCAACCTACCAATCGACCAACCACCTCCACCACCACCACACCACCACCACCACCAACCAACCACCAAACCAACCACACACCACAACCAACACCAATACAACCAACAACAACCAACAACCAACAACCCAATCACAACCAACCAACCAACCAACCAACCAACCAACCAACCATCAACAACCAACCAACCAACCAACCAATCAACCAACCAACCAAACCCCCAACCAACCAACCAATCCAACCAACCAACCAACCAACCAACCAAACCAACCAAACCAACCAACCAAACCAACCAACCAACCAACCACCACCAACCACCCAACCACCCAACCGACCAACCGACCAGTCTACGAACCAACTTATTAACCATAACCAACCAACCAACCAACACCAACCAACCAACCAACCAAACAAACAAACAAACAACCAGTCTACGAACCAACTTACTAACCAACTAACCAACAATCAAACAAACCAACAAAAAACAGAAACAAAACCTGACAAAAGGATCCACATTTGTTGGAAAGAAAGCACATTTTCATGGCTTCAACAAGTTCAGCTATATCGTTCCATTATTTGTTATTTTTTGTTGTGGTTGTTCTGCGCTCACAGGCTACAGGTTTAATTTTGTTTCTGTCTGTTCATGCTTCTGTTTTTATAATTTCTTTAACAGTTTCGCTTTTTCTCTCGCAGAGCAGAGCCGTAGCTTATCTGTTTGAAATCTCAAGGGATGAGCTTTCCCACATTCAATTTCCAATCAGTTTGGCGTGCTTGTTTGTTTGTTTTTTTTTCGTTGCTCGAGGGTTTTCTCCTCTACAGTGCATCTAAAAAATATTTTACTTCTGGTTTCAAAAATTTGAATACCTTGGTTAAACGCTTTCAGCTATTTGTTGTTTTTTTTACCTTCGTGCGCGCGCGCGGGGGGTGGGGTGGGGGGGGGTGTATTTGGACAGTGTGTCGTTTGTGAAATCGCTGATGCACGCGCACGTTTCATGCCCATGCTGAATAATGTCAACCTGAATGGGGGACAAGATTGGAACGCGAAATATTGTTATGAGCATACAAACGGTCTGATTATTTTTCTAGACGAAAAATCACATCATCGTCATCATCGTCGTCGTCGTCATCGTCGTCATCATCATCATCATCATCATCATCATCATCATGTGCCCTGCCGCGTGGCATTAGCGATCATGGCCCTCCAGACGAATCTATCCCCTGTCGCTGCAAGTTCATTTCCCACTCTCTCTTTCTTCAGCCACCCTGCAAGTTCGTCCAATATTTTCTCCCTGGATCTACCTGGTGTTCTCTTTCCCTCCACCTTTCCTGTTGTGACTAGATGCTTTAATTTCTCATGCCTCATAAATCGTCCTATAATGTTGATTGTCTTTTCTTAATCTTTTTTATTCATCTATTGATCTATACAAATCAGTGTATGTATTATTATCTATCTATCTATCTATCTATTATCTATCTATCTATCTATCTATCTATCTATCTATCTATCTATCTGTCTACGTCTGTCTATCTATCTATCTATCTATCTATCTATCCATCTATCTATCTATCTATCTATCTATCTATCTATCTATCTATTATCTATCTATCTGTCTGTCTGTCTGTCTATCTGTCTGTCCGTCTGTCTGTCTGCTGCCTGTCCGCCTGCCTCAGTGTATGTGTGTGCGTGTGTGTGTGTGTGTGTTAACGTCGTCACCATCATCATCATAGTCATGTTATACATAGAAAGATTACCAAATAGATCCTTTTAAGAAGGTTTACAAGTTAACGAGACACGTTTTTCCAGTTAAGTCATCCATTTCAAGTTTCTTTTATTGTGACAATATTCTGTGTGTAGATCATACTGCTCTTCCACAGGTGAATGCGTCGCCACAGTTAAACGCCACCATTGCACTGTTTCGTTTCTATATCTTCAAGGTGTTTTCGTTCAATCATGAAAATGAATTTCTTGTACGTACGTTTGCCGGAGTCAATTTCTTTGTTATCATGGGTCGTTTAACGTACGCTGACCGCAAGCTGTATACCAGATTACGGGTTATCGTCTAATAATGATGATGATGATAATAATAATAGTAATATAATAATAATAATAATAATAACAACAACAACAATGATGATGATAATGATAATAATGATGATGATGATGATGACGACAACAACAACAAAATAATATATAATGATAATAATAATGATAATGATAGTGATGATGATGATGATGATGATATAATAACAACAAGAACAACAACAACAACAATAATATAATAATAATAATAATAATAATAATGATAATGATAATGATAATGATAATAATAATAATAATAATAATAATAATTAATAATAGTAATACTAATACTAATACTAATACTAATAACAATAACTACAGTATTCATACGGCGCCAAATCTTGGCAATTCAAATCAAAGCGCACTCACGCAACAGGCATACGCAAACAATTGACGAAGATCACTTTACAATATTTAATACACAGACTGAGGGAAAGAAGTGGTTGTAGAATACATTGTTGGGAAAAGAGGTAGGTTTTTAAACTGGATTTGAAAGCAGAAATACCATCCCAAAATCCAGCTGCTTAAACACCGCTGAAGTTCTAAACTCAGGGAGAGCAATCCTGTCCAACCACACCAGAAATCAGCGGGCCCCGGTAGCTCAGTTGGTTTGAGCGTCGGATTCACATGCTGATGGCTGTGGGTTCGAATCCCGGGGTGCGCTACATTAAAACTGGCCTTCTCACTGTCACATCTTAACATCATGGTTGTTCTGGTAGTGTCGGTATAGGATTTGATAAGTCCCTTCCCCCTTCCCCACTTCCCTGGGATGGTTATACCCGTCGGCCAAATCACCTGAGGTGGGTGTCGACGTAAAAACTGAACCAACCAACCAATCAATCAATCAACCAATCAATCAATCAATCAATAAATCAATCGATCAATCTATCCATCCATCCATCCATCCATCCACCTTCCATCCACCCATTCACCATCCACCATCCCTCCATCAATCCATCCACCAATCAATCAATCAATCAATCAATCAATCAATCAATCAATCAATTAATCAATCAATCAATCAATCAATCAACCAGAAATCAAAGCTTGGATTTTGTCATGCACGTTTTAATCTGTCGGATTTAATCCCAGCCTTAAACATGAACACTTTCCTGTTGGCTGCCCATTCTTAATGCTCCAACAGTTCTGGTGGTGTCCGTTTTTCGCTTCATTGGTCCTGTTTCTCCTCCTTCTCCTCCCCCTCCCTCCCGCTTCCCACCTCTCCATTTCAAGACATGGCCAGTGCACATGGTTTTACTCAGGAGTCTTACATTCTCTCTTGGTCCAGGGGCTGGACTGGACCTGGTTGATGCGCGTTGTGTGGCTATGTCCCGGGGTTCGTCATCTCCCCACCTTGCCATTCGGTTTGTAAACAAGGTAACTGATGACTGGGTCCTGGTGGGTCATGGAACGCATGGACAGGCTGATTGGCGTCGGGCAACTGATGACAGGGTAACTGATGACAGGGTAACTGATGACAGGGTAACTGATGACAGGGTAACTGATGACAGGGTAACTGATGACAGGGTAACTGATGCACTGGGTAACTGATGGCTGGGTAACTGATGACAGGGTAACTGATGACAGGGTAACTGGTGACAGGGTAACTGATGACAGGGTAACTGATGGGCTGGGCAACTGATGACAGGGTAACTGATGACTGGGTAACTGATGACTGGGTAACTGATGACTGGGTAACTGAAGACAGGGTAACTGATGACAGGGTAACTGATGACAGGGTAACTGATGACTGGGTAACTGATGACTGGGTAACTGATGGCTGGGTAACTGATGGCTGGGTAACTGATGACAGGGTAACTGATGACAGGGTAACTGATGACAGGGTAACTGATGACTGGGTAACTGATGGCTGGGTAACTGATGACAGGGTAACTGATGACAGGGTAACTGATGACAGGGTAACTGATGGCTGGGTAACAGATGACAGGGTAACTGATGACTGGGTAACTGATGACAGGGTAACTGATGACAGGGTAACTGATGACTGGGTAACTGATGACTGGGTAACTGATGACTGGGTAACTGATGACAGGGTAACTGATGACTGGGTAACTGATGACAGGGTAACTGATGACTGGGTAACTGATGGCTGGGTCCTGATGGGTCATGCAACGCATGGACAGCCCATCCCCCCACCCTTTGCTTGAAGAAATGACTGTCGATTAGCGTCGGGAGCTTGGAAGGTGAGTGCCCCGAAGGTGTCAGGCATTGGTGTTCCAGGTCCCATCCGCACCCTCGTGGTGTTTCTTGTTCACTTCGACTTGTGGCTTGGCCACTGACGTCAGGGAATCAGACCTGATGACGGAAGGGAAAGACCTGTTGGCTGCTCGGAAAACTTGGGATCCCGTTGGGGGCATGTCAGACCTTTTTGAACAGCAAACTGGGCTGTGTCTGGAGCACAATGCCTGGCCACTTTCGCGGCCGTTCAGACAACCCCTTTGGTTGAAGTAAGACAACGTTTGGAGCTTCCGGCTACTAAGTGTCGAGACTGTAAAAAGGGGAAATGAGCTGGCAACTATGTGAGCTGGTGGCAGGGCGGACTACCTGATAGAGAGATGAAGACCAGAGTGGAGCAAGAGAGGGGTCTTCCGTTCTCTCTTGGTCCAGAGGCTGGGCTGGACCTGGTTGGTGCATGTTGTGTGGCTGTGTCCCGGGGTTTGTCATCTCCCCACTTTGCCATTCGGTTTGTAAACAAGGTAACTGATGACTGGTTCCAAATGGGTCATGCAACGCATGGACAGCCCCCGTTTGCTTGAAGAAATGACTGTCGATTGGCGTCCGACGCTAGAGAGGTGAGTGTCCTGGGGGTTGCGGGGCATTGGTGCTCCAGGTCCCATCAGCAACGTCGTGGCGTTTCTTGCTAACTTGCAGATTTGTGTAGTACGCATATGTTCTTGTCCGAACGCGATAAATCCATCTCGAGCTAATCCTGAACTCAATTCTCACTTTAACCATTGAACTATCACTTTGACGTCTCTAGTTCTGGCTCATACATAATTATATCATGGTGACCTCTTTAGTTCTGGCTCATACATAATTATATCGTGATGACGTCTCTAGTTCTGGCTCATATATAATTATGTCATGGTGACGTCTCTAGTTCTGGCTCATATATAATTATATCATGGTGACGTCTCTGGTTCTGGCTCATACATAATTATATCGTGGTGACGTCTCTAGTTCTGGCTCATACATAATTATATCATGGTGACGTCTCTGGTTCTGGCTCATACATAATTATATCGTGGTGACGTCTCTAGTTCTGGCTCATACATAATTATATCGTGGTGACGTCTCTAATTCTGGCTCATACATAATTATATCGTAGTGACATCTCTAGTTCTGGCTCATACATAATTATATCATGGTGACGTCTCTAGTTCTGGCTCATACATAATTATATCATGGTGACGTCTCTAGTTCTGGCTCATACATAATGATATCATGGTGACGTCTCTAGTTCTGGCTCATACATAATTATATCATGGTGACGTCTCTAGTTCTGGCTCATACATAATTATATCATGGTGACGTCTCTAGTTCTGGCTCATACATAATTATATTGTGATGACGTCTCTAGTTCTGGCTCATACATAATTATATCATGGTGACGTCTCTAGTTCTGGCTCATACATAATTATATCATGGTGACGTCTCTAGTTCTGGCTCATACATAATTATATCATGGTGACGTCTCTAGTTCTGGCTCATACATAATTATATCATGGTGACGTCTCTAGTTCTGGCTCATACATAATTATATCGTGGTGACGTCTCTAGTTCTGGCTCATACATAATTATATCGTTGTGACGTCTCTAATTCTGGCTCATACATAATTATATCGTGATGACGTCTCTAGTTCTGGCTCATACATAATTATATCATGGTGACGTCTCTAGTTCTGGCTCATACATAATTATATCATGGTGACGTCTCTAGTTCTGGCTCATACATAATTATATCATGGTGACGTCTCTAGTTCTGGCTCATACATAATTATATCGTGGTGACGTCTCTAGTTCTGGCTCATACATAATTATATCGTGGTGACGTCTCTAGTTCTGGCTCATACATAATTATATCATGGTGACGTCTCTAGTTCTGGCTCATACATAGTTATATCATGGTGACGTCTCTAGTTCTGGCTCATACATAATTATA
Organism: Monoplex corrugatus; assembly: GCA_030674185.1. Classification (NCBI taxonomy): domain Eukaryota; kingdom Metazoa; phylum Mollusca; class Gastropoda; order Littorinimorpha; family Ranellidae; genus Monoplex; species Monoplex corrugatus. The sequence continues at coordinate 8,502,919 of JAPXFY010000023.1, forward strand.
TCGTGGTGACGTCTCTAGTTCTGGCTCTTACATAATTATATCATGGTGACGTCTCTAGTTCTGGCTCATACATAATTATATCGTGATGACGTCTCTAGTTCTGGCTCATACATAATTATATCGTGATGACGTCTCTAGTTCTGGCTCATACATAATTATATCGTGATGACGTCTCTAGTTCTGGCTCATACATAATTATATCATGGTGACGTCTCTAGTTCCGGCTCATACATAATTATATCATGGTGACGTCTCTAGTTCTGGCTCATACATAATTATATTGTGATGACGTCTCTAGTTCTGGCTCATACATAATTATATCATGGTGACGTCTCTAGTTCTGGCTCATACATAATTATATCATGGTGACGTCTCTAGTTCTGGCTCATACATAATTATATCATGGTGACGTCTCTAGTTCTGGCTCATACATAATTATATCATGGTGACGTCTCTAGTTCTGGCTCACACATAATTATATCATGGTGACGTCTCTAGTTCTGGCTCATACATAATTATATCATGGTGACGTCTCTAGTTCTGGCTCATACATAATTATATCGTTGTGACGTCTCTAGTTCTGGCTCATGCATAATTATATTGTGATGACGTCTCTAGTTCTGGCTCATACATAATTATATCGTTGTGACGTCTCTAGTTCTGGCTCATACATAATTATATTGTGATGACGTCTCTAGTTCTGGCTCATACATAATTATATCGTGGTGACGTCTCTAGTTCTGGCTCATACATAATTATATCGTGGTGACGTCTCTAGTTCTGATTCATACATAATTATATCATGGTGACGTCTCTAGTACTGGCTCATACATAATTATATTGTGATGACGTCTCTAGTTCTGGCTCATACATAATTATATCATGGTGACGTCTCTAGTTCTGGCTCATACATAATTATATCGTGGTGACGTCTCTAGTTCTGGCTCGTACATAATTATATCATGGTAACGTCTCTAGTTCTGGCTCATACATAATTATATCGTGGTGACGTCTCTAGTTCTGGCTCATACATAATTATATCATGGTGACATCTCTAGTTCTGGCTCATACATAATTATATCATGGTGACGTCTCTAGTTCTGGCTCATACATAATTATATCATGGTGACATCTCTAGTTCTGGCTCGTACATAATTATATCATGGTGACGTCTCTAGTTCTGGCTCATACATAATTATATCGTGGTGACGTCTCTAGTTCTGGCTCATACATAATTATATCATGGTGACATCTCTAGTTCTGGCTCATACATAATTATATCGTGGTGACGTCTCTAGTTCTGGCTCATACATAATTATATCATGGTGACGTCTCTAGTTCTGGCTCATACATAATTATATCATGGTGACGTCTCTAGTTCTGGCTCATACATAATTATATCATGGTGACGTCTCTAGTTCTGGCTCATACATAATTATATCATGGTGACGTCTCTAGTTCTGGCTCTTACATAATTATATCGTGGTGACGTCTCTAGTTCTGGCTCATACATAATTATATCATGGTGACGTCTCTAGTTCTGGCTCTTACATAATTATATCATGGTGACGTCTCTAGTTCTGGCTCATACATAATTATATCATGGTGACGTCTCTAGTTCTGGCTATACATAATTATATCATGGTGACGTCTCTAGTTCTGGCTCATACATAATTATATCATGGTGACGTCTCTAGTTCTGGCTCGTAATAATTATATCATGGTGACGTCTCTAGTTCTGGCTCATACATAATTATATCGATGGTGACGTCTCTAGTTCTGGTCATACATAATTATATCATGGTGACATCTCTAGTTCTGGCTCATACATAATTATATCGATTGTGACTCTCTAGTTCTGGCTCATACATAATTATATCGTGGTGACTCTCTAGTTCTGGTTCATACATAATTATATCATGGTGACGTCTCTAGTTCTGGCTCATACATAATTATATCATGGTGACGTCTCTAGTTCTGGTTCATACATAATTATATCATTGTGACGTCTTTAGTTCTGGCTCATACATAATTATATCGTGGTGACGTCTCTAGTTCTGGCTCATACATAATTGTTTTATGGTGACGTCTCTATTCTGGCTCATACATAATTATATACGTGGTGACGTCTCTAGTTCTGGCTCATACATAATTATATCATGGTGTCCCGTTGCTTCCTCTTGATTTTTGGCATTTTAACTTTCGTTTCGAGTTTCATTTCAATAATTACAGTATTTTTGAGTGTGTTTAATTTGTCGCCTACAATTCGCAATCATGAGATTGGTTTGGTCTCCATTGGACTGGACGTTGTATAATCAAATATTATTTTTTATATCTTTCTCTCTGTCTCTCTCAATGTGTCAATCTGTCTTTCTTTCTGTCCGTTTCCATTTGTCTGTTTCTCTCTCTCACTGTCTGTCTCTGTGTCTCTCTCTGTCTCTGTTTCTGTCCTCTCGTCTACCTCCTTTCTTTCTATCCTCTGTCTACTTCTCTCCCTCTCTCACCCCTCTCTTCTTCTCCATCTCCCTCTCTCTCTCACTCCCTCTCTGTCTTTACCCTTCCTGTCTTCTCCTCCATTCTTTCTCTCTCCCTCTCTCCTTTCGCTTCCTCCTCTTCTCTCTCTCTTCCCTCTGTCTCTCTCAGTATTTGATATGCTTTCCAACTCTTGTCTCTATTTCTTCTTTCTTTATGTTTTTTGTTCTCTACCCTCATCTTGCTCTACTGAAATTCTGATTTTGTTCTGCCCTCCTCTCTCTTACCCTCCCTCCTTATCTCCCTCCCTCTCTCTTTCTGCCCTCCTCCCTTCTTCTTCCCCTCCTTTCACTCTTCTTCTCCCTCTTTCTTCCCTCTTTCTCTTTTCCCCTCTCTCTCTCTTTCTCTCTCTTTTACTCTTTCTCTCTCTTCTTTCTCACCCTCTCTCTCTTTCTCCCCCTCCATCTCTCTTTCTCTTTCCCCCTCTCTCTCCCTCCTTCTCTCTAAACCTCCTCTCTTCTCTCCGTCCCTCTCTCTTCCTCACTGTCCCTCTCTCTCCCCCCCTCTCTCTCTCCTTCCACCCATCTCCTTCTCCAGATCGTTGTCTCGAGTTCAACCCGACCCTTCACCATAAAAGTTAGCATGTCCACTGTCCTGTGTTAATGGCCATGTGTTCATTCTGATGGTGTTAGAGGCCACAGCCCATCGCCTCATTCAGCTCTATCCAAAGTCTGCGGTAGAGTGCGAGAACGGTGCTTTTGTGATCGCCGTTGATTTTGATGAAGAGTCCCTCTGGAATCATTTTGCTGTCTGTTTTCTGTCTGTCGGCGTTAAATATGACCGTCCCTCGATCCTCCCTGCATTGTGTGTTGGGGTGTGTGGTTGTGTGTTGTGTGTTTGGCATCTTTCAAAATGCTTGCGTTTCAAAACAAAACAAGACAAGTAGAAAAATGGTGAAGAGATATATACCCACAAGAGAAAGAAAGGAAGGAGAGAGAGAGAGAGAAAGAGAAGAGAGAAG